>JAFFSR010000330.1:0-600000 GCA_017163975.1 Anastatus disparis | reverse complement strand
ATAACTCTGTTGTTTATTAATATTAAGAGCTGAAATTTTGCACAGAAGTAGATAATTATATCTACTTGTAACATGCCAAAGGCAGATACTATCGGATAATTAGTTTCTGCGCAGTTTCAATTTTAATTTTTTTTTCGGAGTTATTCCCTTCTTTATATTACCGATTGAGAACGTCGTACATACATTTTTAAAAAGGTTTTGAAAACTAGAAACAATATACTATTAAACGTATATTCTAAGTTTTCATTAAAATTGTGTGAAAAGGGTGAAATATGCACTCGAACATCGACGTGAACGGTCGAGCGCGCGGTACACAGTAAAAAGTGGGGATGGAGGAGAAACGATATATATAGATATACCGGCACGCAGCATGAAACGTTAAATTGCTTTCTCATACACGGAAAAACTTTTGCACCTAAAATACGTTCAAATGTTGCATATAAATTCACATCTACTATTATTGAAATAATTTTAATATCATTCTTGAAAAAAGATTAAAATCAAATTGAGATGATGTTTCCCTCAGAAGAAATGAAATTGGAAACCAGTCATCTATGCATTCAATATATACTCAATATGTATGTTGACTACATTCGAGACAGTCGAACAGCCTTTGTATTCAGACTTGATCGGGATTTAGCTTCAACTCGAACGGAAAAAGTTAACAGTAGTGCGGACAACCGAGCGCGTGTTTTGAAAAGAGGTAGGGGAAAAAGAAAAAGAGGGAGTAACCAAAATACATTCTTATTATGATGGTAAAATAGTAATTTTTAAAAAAATTAATAAATGTTACGATTTTAATATAATTTGTGAGTTTAAAACTATTAAAAAAGTATTTCAACTCCAAATCTAATTATTTTAAACAACTAGGGGGCAGATGAGCATGTATCATTTCATGTCGATGATATTTTGAAGTAGCCCGACTAGAAATGATTTTAAGGTGAAAATGAGGACCCTATAAGGTACCTTAGGATTATTATTGGGACCTGTTAAGGTACCCTAAAGGGTCCCTAGAGGGTGTGTAATGGGGTGATTGTCAGGTCCATAAAATAATTCTAATAAGTCGGGCAATGGTAGGGCAAGTCAATGTTACCTGAAATGTATACATTTATTTATGGATGTAATTAATTGATTGGCAATAATTAATTGTCAATAATTAATTGATAATAAAAATAATGTATACAGTATTTATGTACATTAATAAATGAATTTAGTAATTTAAAAGCAAATATTATCAAATAAAGGAAGGAAAATAAAGAAATTGTAACATAACCTATAAATTATTTATTTATTTTATCACAAATGAATTAAGAAACATTAAACATATTGAAAATTAAATTTAAATTGTTAATACTGATAGTAACATTTATTTAAAAATTTATTCAAATACAGTAATAATTAAATAAATTAATTATAATTTTTATATAAACTATATAAAGGTTTTTATTTTGAAAGATTATTGATTAATTTCAGAATTTTTTATTCTTGCTAATCTTGCACCGTCCCAGTCTTTTGCATTATTAATTACATTCCCTATTCCTTGTAATAATAATCTCTCTTCTACAGGCCTTCCAGAACTTGCATAAGCTTCAAGAAATCCATCTGTAAATAAAAGAATTATAAAATTTAAAAGTAAGAAATATGTTTTACAAAATAATATTTACAAAAATCAAAATATTCTTTACCTCTTAAGCTTTTATAGAAGGCAATATCTTTAAAACCAATTTCCCTCTTTTTTTTGTGCAGTGTATGATGTAACAATCATTTTCATCAAAAATTGTTTTTATTAAAATGTCAATAAATTCAATACATAAATTCACCATCTTAAAATTTTTCAAAAAGTGTTTTATCTCTGTTTAATAAATTGGAATTAATTACATTCAATTACTTTAATTACAGTGCAGTAGTGGAACTGCATAACATACTTTTATATCTGATGGAATTTAGAATATTTCTAAAAACATCATTTTGGCATCAACATCACTCAAGAAATATCTAATATCTTCAGACATAGTACTAGTCACTTTGAACATCTTCATAGTCATCGAATCCACAGGATATAAAAATGCTGCTTCTGTGTTTAATTTTTTACCAATCATTTCTATTTCATTTGGCGCAGGAGTTAATTTTGATGCCTGCATCCTTTCAAGCTTAATTACAGTTCCATCCTTCATGAGAATGATATTATTTGGCTTTTTAACATTAATTTCAAACTGTTTGTATCTTACCTTAAGTATACTTAAACAATAATTACTTTTTTTACATTTAATTATCTCATATTGTGAAATCTTTTTAACACTCGTTTCATAGATTAATAAATTTTCCTCCATTCTTTTGCAAACTTGTATCAAAGGCTTATTCCCTTGTCTCAGATGCTTTTTCAATTGTCCTAGTAAACTCTCAAATGGGAAAGCCGTTATTTCACTGAGCGAACATCTGAAATATCTTACATCCTCTACAAGGTGTATTAATGAATGCACATTTAATATTTGAGATTCGAGGCCATAAATTTGTTGGCATAATAAAATGAATCTTTCCAGATATATTTGTGCATTATCAAGATATTCATGCAATTCATGACATGACAGAATCCTACATGCTACGTGTAAAAGTAAGAAGTGCCTGTACAGAGTATCATCCAATATATTTTGTAAAACAAATGGTCCACAGTATAACAAAAGAAGCGAAATTCTGTTGCCTTCCATTTCCCAATATCACCCAAAGTTCTTGTTCCTCTTTGGAATTCAGAAGGCACTTGATGAGATAAATTGGTTAATCGTAATGAAATTCTGATTACATCATCCTTTTTAAGTTTACACGAACTTGTACTTAACCAATAATCATTAAGTAATTTTTTCATAACACCAAGACATCCTAAATGCATGAAATCTAAAACGAATTGCTGTACCATGTCAATTGGTGGTTGTACTAAAGTCAATGGTGATGAACCGGTATGATGTTCACTATTTTTCTTATTCCGAAAAGATTCATCAGTTCTTTTTTCACAGTTTGTTGATAAATAAGTGACTCGTCTACAATAATAGTCACCTTTTATGTTACAACGTTCACATGCATAATAAGCATTATGCCCTTTTATGCATTTTAAAAAGGCTCTTGCAGGCCTATCACAGATGAAGCACATAACACTGATTTCAAATTTTTTTCCTTTGATTGTTAATCCATTTTTGAGCAAAAATTCTAATTCTTGAACGAAATCAGATAAATATTTTTGAATACTGTATGGTTTCCCTTTTCCATAATATATAGCTATCACAAAAGGTTTGTACGTTAAGTTTATTTTGTAAATTTTACCTAAAATTAAAATTTTAGTGTAAATAATTATTTTTTATGGTAATTAAACATTTCAAATATATCTTTTACCTAAAAGAGGCCAAAATTCCTTCGAGCTTGAATGAAAAAGTGGAAGTCCATCAGCGTTGAACTGTAAGTGCAAACTAGAATCATCATGTAAATCTATATTAACACTTCTTTTTAATTGTTTTCCAATTCCAAAATAAACATATTCAGAATGATCTGATGAATCATCAGGATTAAATTTTTTAATTTTACTTTTTAATTCTAAATTTGTTTTTAACAAAGTTTTTGAAGACAGAGGCAAACATGAAAAATGTGGCTTTAAAATTTTTAATAAAGAATCTAAACTCGTTTGAGTTATTCTGCATTCTATAGCCCATTTTTTCAAATTGATGTATAAATCACTTGTATTACATGCACTATCAATATCATAATCATCTTCATCACTACTGCTTTCACTATTAATGTCTTCATTTTGATCACTTAAATCACTATCGGATAACCTTTCTCTATATTCTATTTCATCATTAATTGAAGCTTCTTCATGATGTTTATTTAAATTAAAATTCACATTTGGATCACATTTTTCTGATAACACTGGGTTTCTATTTAGTTTTTTATTATCTATTTCTGAATCAGATTCACTTTCTTTTATTCTTCTTTTTGCCCTGTAATTTTTCACTCTCAAGGCATTCAGTGTTGCCGAATGATTAATTTTTTTGCTCATTTTTATTAAAAATATTCAGTATAAATAATACTTGAAATATACATAAGCAATATTATAAGCATAACCTATAAAGTTGTTCGTCATGATATCATAGACGATATTGAGGTAATTTTCGGGAGGTTATGAAACATCTATAAATTTTAGGCTGGTTTACAAGGCCCCGACAATTGCCCCATTACACGCCACGTAGCGCCCCTTTCAGGATGCCGAACAGGGACCTTATGATTACGTAAGGCATCCTGAAAACTTTTCTAGTCGGGAGGTTTGGTCGAGTGCGCAGCGTTAACGCTTTTCCTTTTCAGTGTGCAAGTTCAACTCTTGGTCAGGATCACTTTTTTTTTTAATTTTTTTTTATTGTTTTAAAATTTTTTATTAATTTTTTTATTTACATTTTTTTTCTTATAATATTAAACTCTAATTTTTCACGAGTATATTAGGTATACTCGTTTTTTCAATGAATATTTTTTAAAAATAAATTATTTCTTAGACGCTATGATGAAAAATATTAATAAATAAATAATAATAATGTTTATTTTATAATACTATAGTTTAATTTATTCATAATGTAATTTGTAAAATTTACATAATAAATAAATTAGACTATAATATTAATTTATTTATGTTAGAATGTATATTACATATTAATATATATCTTAAGACAAAATTTAACATTAGGTATTATAAACCTAACTATTATTCATTTATTAATATTTTTAATTATTACATCTAAGAAATAATTTATTTTTTAAAAATATTCATTGAAAAAATAAGTCTACTTAAAATATAAAAAAATTTTTTTCTATTATTATTGAGTAATACTATATAAATACATTTAGAGAAATATTGATGGTTTATTTGATCTATGACATAGTTAGACCTTCTCTAAGGGTACTACAAAAATTTTACATTTAAATTTTGTTATTTATATTTTTTTGAGCTGTGTAAAGTAAAAAATTTGATCCTGAAAATTCAATAAATTTTTGGTAGATCTCTTGATGTCCGTTAAAGTGATAATTGAGCTGTTAAAATTTTAAATAAATAAAAGGTACAATTTTTAATTTTTTTTTAACTTTCACTATAAATTACACTTTATTATATTAAATGCATATATCCGACACGTATTTATAATTATATATAAAAGCTTACCTTTAAAAAGGCATATGGTGGTCAAGTACGCTTATCCTGGTAGAAAATTTGTCTAGTTTTATCGAGCCCTCGATTATTTAACATACAAAACTAGACAGATCTAGAGTAAATTTCTACCAGGGTAGCGATTATTTTAATTAATGATTTTAACTTTTTATCTTTTTTTCAATAATTCGTTTCGTATTCAATACTTCATATTTTAGACTATTATTTTTATTAAATAAAATCATAATTTTTAACCAAAAGGAGATTTTATCGACTACCTTAGAAAAAAATAAAAGTTTAAAACTAATTTGTTTTTACGAATTGAATTTATATAATGGTTTTAGAGAATTTCTTAAATACATTGGTCATATAAAACTATGAAACTTTGATATTAAAATGCAAATGAAATCATTGAACAGATGGCAAATATTAAATGCATTATTTAAATTTGTAATATAATAATTTGTTTTATCCAATTTCATTTCGAATGGTTTAATAGAATTTGATAGTATAGTACCGGGCAATAATTCTAGACAGGTTATCAAATTTTTGTTCCGACTTTGAAAAAGCGTATCTTTTTCAATTTTTATCCTAGAAAAAATTAAAAAAAAGCATTTTAAAGTATTCTTTAAATGCTTTCTTTTAGCTTACTTACATTTTTTTAACAATATTTAAAAAAAAATAATCGCTTTGGCAATTTTGAAATTTTTTTCATTTTTGCATTTTTCTTCAATCAGCTGTAGTTTTTTAAATAATTGAGCTAGAAAAAATTTGAAAAAAGATTTGAAAAGGGCTAAAAAATGCTATTTGCAGCTATTTTTATAAAAATTTTTAAATTATATTTTGTCAAGTTTTAAGCATATAAAGTTATTGATCTAATACTTTTGCAGTTGTAAAAAACGCTTCAATAGCAAGTAAAAAATAACCGCTGGTGCAAAACTTTTGATTTCTATGATATAATTTTTGCAAAATAAATCTTTTGTTATTTCATACTTTATTATGTTTTATTATTAATAATGAATAGTTATAATTTCCTACTAAAATTAAATCACTACTTCACCAGCGATTATTTTCTACTTGCTATTGAAGTGTTTTTTACAACTGCAACTGTTTTTTTTTATTCAATCTCTGTAACCAAGCACCTAAATGCTGTAAAAAGCTTACCTTAAAGGTATATGGTGGTCAAGTATGCTAAGCAATTTATTTTGATTAATGATTTTAACCATTTTGATGTCTTTAACATATTATAAAATATTTTTAGTAAAAAAATCAAACAATGATATTAGAATTTCATGAAATAATGAAACAAATGTCAAGTATTTTATTTCTATAATTGAATTTTGCATGCGTTCACAGAATTAATCTATTTATTTAGTATTTGAAACTATCAAATCTTTACATTAGAATTTCATGAAATCACGAAGCAAATGTCAATTATATAATACAGATGATAAAACTATGGCATCTTATACTATAAATTTTTGGGTTTGGCAAGTAATTTTGTAAATATTTAATAAGATTAAAAAAATTTCAGAACACTTTTAAATAAATGATAGAAGAAATGATGACAAAAAGTAATGCAGTTAGTGAGATTAAACGCTTATTTATAAATAAAAAAATTCGAAAAATTTTTTGCTAAAATTTATAGTATAAGATGTCATAGTTTTATCATCCGTATTATATAATTGACATTTGCTTCGTGATTTCATTAAATTCTAATGTGAAGATTTGATGGTTTCAAATACTAAATAAATAGATTAATTCTGTGAACGCATGCAAAATTCAATTATAAAAATAAAAACTTGACATTTGTTTCATTATTTCATGAAATTCTAATATCATGGTTTGATTTTATTACTAAAAATATTTTATAATATGTTAAAGACATCAAAATGGTTAAAATTATTAATTAAAATAAATCGCTTAGCATACTTGACCACCATATACCTTTTAAAGGTAAGCTTTTATGTAATAATAAATACGTGTCGTATATATGCATTTAATATAATAAAGTGTAATTTATAATGAAAGTTCAAAAAAAAAATGAAAAATTGTACCTTTTATTTATTTGAAATTTTAACAGCATAATGATTACTTTAACGGACATCAAGAAATCTATCAAAAATTTATTGAATTTTTAGGATCAAATTTTTTTACTTTACACAGCTCAAAAATATAAATAACAAAATTTAAATGGAAAATTTTTGTAGTACTTTTAGAGAAGGTCTAACTATGTCATAGATCAAATAAACCATCAATATTTCTCTAAATGTATTTATATAGTATTATAGTATAATAAAAAAATTTTTTTATGTTTTAAGTAGACTTATGTTTTCAATGAATATTTTTAAAAATAAATTATTCCTTAGATATAATAATTAAAAATATTAATAAATGAATAATAGTTAGGTTTATAATGCTTAATGTTAAATTCTGTCTTAAGATATATATTAATATGTAATATACATTCTAACATAAATAAATTAATATTATAGTCTAACTTATTTATTATGTAAATTTTACAAATTACATTATTAATAAATTAAACTATAGTATTATGAAATAAACATTATTATTATTTATTTATTAATATTTTTCATCATTACGTCTAAGAAATAATTTATTTTTAAAAATATTCATTGAAAAAACGAGTATACTTAATAAACTCGTGAAGAATTAGATTTTAATAGTATAAGAAAAAAATGTAAATAAAAAAATTAATAAAAAATTTTAAAACAATAAAAAAAATTAAAAAAAAAGTGATCCTGACCAAGAGTTGAACTTGCACACTGAAAAGGAAAAGCGTTAACGCTGCGCACTCGACCAAACCTACTTCAAAATATCATCGACATGAAATGATACATGCTCATCTGCCCCCTAGTTGTTTAAAATAATTAGATTTGGAGTTGAAATACTTTTTTAATAGTTTTAAACTCACAAATTATATTAAAATCGTAACATTTATTAATTTTTTTAAAAATTACTATTTTACCATCATAATAAGAATGTATTTTGGTTGCTCCCTCTTTTTCTTTTTCCCCTGCCTCCTTTCAAAACACGCGCTCGGTTACTGTTAGCTTTTTCAGTTCGAGTTGAAGCTGAATCCCGATCAAGTCTGAATACAAAGGCTATTCGACTGTCTCGAATGTAGTCAACGTACATACTTGATCATTTTTTGCAAACTAAATAGATAATATATTTACATCATAACTATTGAGTGTAAAAATATGTCAATAATGAAAGTATTAGTAAGTCTTTAGCGCATTCAAATCGGTTTCAAGTTTTTTTGAGCACAAATCAATTGCAAAAGTTTTTCCGTGTAGAGAAAGCATTCTATCGATAAAAAAAATTTTTTTCTATTTTTTCATTAATTTGTACATATTTGAACTCGGTGAGTCGAAAAAAGTGGTTTTCAGAAAATGTCTGTGTGTGTGTGTGTGTGTGTGTGTGCGTGCGTGCGTGCGTGCGTGCGTGTGTGTGTGTGTGTGTGTGTGTGTGTGTGTGTGTGTGTGTGTGTGTGTGTGTGTGTGTGTGTGTGTGTGTGTGTGTGTGTGTGTGTGTGTGAATTCAGTTAGTAAACTGTATCTCGAGAACTACTCGATGGATTTGCTTCTAATTTTGCATGGAATTTAGTTTTTTGACTAACTTGCTGGTAAGCTATTGATAAGTGGTTTTTCTAGCGTAGTTTTCATTTTAAAGTTTTTTTATAGAAAAAAAAAAAATTTCGATTTTTTGTTTTTTGGTTTTTTTTGTTTACTACTCAATGAATTTGCTTCAAAATTTGCACGGAAATTATTTGTAATTGCCCGGATAAAATAAATCTTTAAAAACTGATTTTCTCAGCTTAGTTTTAAATTTAGAGCATTTTGAAATTAAAAAAAAAATGTTTCTATTTATTAAGCCAATAAAATCTTAAAAACTACTTGATGGATTTACTTCAAATTTTCCATACAATTCAATTTTTCGATCAACTGGTGCGGAAGCTATTGAGAATTGGTTTTCTTAATGTAGTTTTTTTTAGAATCATTTTAAGAATTTTAAAAAAATTTCGATTTTTCATTTTTTTAGTATTTTACATAAACTACTCAAAGAATTTGTTCGAAAATTTGTATGGAACTTAATTTTGACTGCCAAAAGTATAAAAAATTTGTAAACTAATTTTCTTATCGCACTTTTAATTTTAGAGCATTTTTAAAATTTTTAGTATTAATTTTTAGTTTTAATTTTTTTCTATTTCACGAAAACCATTTGATAGATTTGCTCCAAAATTTGTATGCAATTTATTCGCTACTGTCTGAAGAAAACAAGCTTTGGAAAACTAATTTTCTCAGCGAAGTTTTAATTTTCGAGCACTTTGAAAATTTTCAAACAAATTTTTATTTTTCATTTATTTTTTATTTTGCGTAAACCATACTATAAATTTCCTCCAAAATTTTTATACAATTAATTCGCTATTGTCTGAAAAAATAAGTTTTTGAAAACGAATTTTCTTAGCGTGATTACAATTTTAGAGAATTTTAAAGATTTAAAAAAAAATTTCGATTCTTCTTTTCTTATTTTTTTTTATTCTACGTAAAGTACTCGATAGATTTGTTCTAAAAATTGCAGGAAAATTATTTGCGACTGCCAAAAGAAGGGAAATTTTCAAAAATTGATTTTCATAGCGTAGTTTTAATTTTAGAGCATTTTTAAAATTTAGAAAAAGAAATTTTTAAAAGAAAATGTTATTTATTTAACCAGTTAGATCTCGAAAATTACTCGATGGATTCGCTTCAAATTTTGTATACCATCTATGTTTTTGTATAACTAGACGGGAAGCTATTGAAAGTTGGTATTCATGGTGTAGTTTTTTTTTATAGAGCCATTTTAAGAATTTGAAAAAATTTTCAATTTTAATTTTTTTGTATTTTACGTAAGTTACTTGATGAATTTGCTTTGAGATTTCCATGGGAATAATTTGCATCTGCCAAAAGAAGGATAACTTTTATAAACCGATCTTCTTAGCGTAGTTTTCATTTTAGAAAATTTTAAAAATTTTCTTAAAAAATTTTCATATTTCAGTTTTTTTCCATTTTCCGTAAAGTACTCGATAGATTTGCTCTAAAATGTGTATACAAGTTATTTGCTACTGTCTTTATGAACCAAGTTTAAAAAAAATAATTTTCTTAGCGAAGCTTTTTGATTACTTCTTTTGATTTCTGAGTAACTCTTGAAAATTTATAATAGTACTACTGCACTGTGAAAAATTGCTTTGTAATATTAATACGAGGTAGTAAATACTTTAATATTCTGAGTACAGTAATATTAATAACTAAAATTAGTAATATTAAAGTTGAAAAGTAAACTAACTATTCTCAGTAACGTAATTTTACTAATCTCGCTTAAATTTACTATTTGGTTAGTAAAATTATTATTCTCAGAATAGCAATTTCTGTAACCTACTCTGAGAACAGTAATTTTAATTTCACTATAAATATTAGTACATTCTAAGACTGTTCTTAGAGTAAGTTACAAAAATTGCCACTAAGATAGTAATTTTACAAAGCAATTTTTTACAGTGTGATTTAGATGTTGACTTCGTTCTTTTAAAGTACAAATTTATTAATAAATATTAATGTTAGACAATTTTTTTATATTAAAATCATATTTAAATAAATATAAAAAAAATAATGAAACTCAAAGAGCTCTATGAGAAAGCATTCCGCCAAAGCACTTGGCAGCGTTTTTTTTAATGGCTTGTTTTTGGCGATTAATGCACTCATATTAAAGTGTTTTTTATTAATTAGGGTATTTTTAACCGACGAATCTGATTTCCTATTCATAATGAAATCTAAAGGTATTTTACATTTTCTCCTCCATCCCCACTTTTTGGTGTGTACCGCGCGCTCGACCGTTTACGTCGATGTTCGAGTGCATATTTCACCCTTTTCACACAATTTTAATGAAAGCTTAGAATATACGTTTAATATATATTATTTCTAGTTTTCAAAACCCTTTTAAAAATGTATGTAAGACGTTCTCAATCGCTAATATAAAGAAGGGAATAATACCGAAAAAAAATTAAAATTGAAATTGCGCAGAAACTAATTATCTGATAGTATCCGCCTTTGGCATGTTATAAGTAGATATAATTATCTACTTCTGTGCCAAATTTCAGCTCTTAATATTAATAAACAACAGAGTTATGACATTAAAAAAAAAAATGAAAAATTTTCCGATTTTTCCGAATTTTCTTCGGTTCTAATAAACCGATCGGATTGTTTGACCTCTCGTTTTGTTGATAATTCAATTCTTTACAACTTTCTCATTGACACCATGATAATTCGTCAAATAGTTTTCGTTTTATTAACAGAAAACAAAAAAACGCGTTTTTTTGCACTAATTTGTTAATAACTAATTAATAAATCATAGTTGCTAGTCCAAAACATATAAGTAAACATCTACGGACTATCTTTTAAATGATCGCATAGGTCGTTGCCAGTTACTAATTTTGGCAAAATAAGACTTTTTTTCAGTCTATTGACTGGCCTATAGATGTAACTCGGGAGCAAAGTCTTTATCTCCCTCAGGTATTTAGTCCTTTCGCTTTGCTTCGCTCGCACAGGTTGCAAATCCACTATAAAAAGAAATATACGTATTATTATTCTTTAATAATGTATAATTTATTGCCACCTTGTTAACTCGAAAAGCAGGCCAAAAAAAAGATATTTCTTACTTCTAATATTTTACGGGAGAAATGTCCATTTCTCCCGCTTTTAAAACTTATAAAATTGAATAGATTTGAATTTCTTTATTAAATAATAATATTTGACCATTGTTGAGGTAGGAATAAAGCACTATATGCAACTCAGGAGTAAAGTCTAATTTCTTCCTCGGGAATTGGCTCTCCTCGGGAGAAATATGGGACTCTATCCTTAGTTGCATAATGTACCTCAACAGTAATGGCAACTTTGTTAACTTGAAAAGCGGTTCGAAAGTAAGATATAATTGACTTCTAAAACATTAGCGGGAAAAAGTACTTCATTTTCGCAAAAAGAGAAATTTATGAATTTGAATAATTTTCCTTCTAATTTGTAACAAATGATCAAATTAATTAATAAAAAAAATACTAAATTTCGATAAAAAATAACATTAAATTTTCATAGTGAATATTTGTTAATAATAATAAATAATAATAATTTCATAATAAATACATGTATTTTATAACATTTTTTCTTAAAATTTACAACAAACAATTACTTGATAAAGTTTTAAAATACTATATTTTAATAAAAATTCATATTTTGAAAAAATTATGAAATTTTATTATTAAAGTTTTAAAATATTTGAAATAAAATAGAAATTTTTCCTCAACTAATATTTATTATGACAATTTATGTTCATAATTCCTAACAATTTGTGATTATTAAGGGGGCCAGATACTATTAGAAGCTGAAAAAAAACATGTATAATTTGATATAAATTGCTGATTAAAAATAAATAATTTCATATAAAAATGTATTCAATTTCAAACATTTTTTGGTTCAAAACATTTTCTATATCTTGAGAATTGAAGTCGTGGTCTTGTTGACAGTCTGGAACAAAAAACCCTTTACTGCAGGGTTTCTTCATGAGTTTTCATTGGATTCACTTGAAATTTTATGGAGATATTCAAAATTATAGTAAAATCCATATAAGTGTAAAACATTCATGAAAAATTCAAATAAACAAAAAATTTTTGAAAAAAAACAATTAAAAAAAATATTTTTTTATTAATTATTATAAATAATAAGTTAATAAATAAATAGAGATGAATTAATTCAAAATCTGCTCCACTTATATGGATTCTACTATAATTTTGAATATCTCCATAAAATTTCAAGTGAATCCAATGAAAACTCATGAAGAAACCCTGCGGTAAAGGGTTTTTTATTCCAGACTGTCAACGAGCACCACCATTTCAATTCTCAAGATATAGAAAATGTTTTAAGGGGATGTGAAACGGACACTACACCTGTACTCATGAATTTGGCCTATCTTTTTATTATATTGCAAAACTGTAGGAAAAGAAATGCTTTAGCTTGTAGTATTTACCATGAAGATTATTCAGTTAAATTTTCAAATAAATTCATTCCTTAGTTTTTCAAAATTTTGGGTTCCAATATTTATATAAAATTTTTAGATTTTGTATACAAGAAATCTAAAATTCTGAGAAACCAATGAATGAATTTATTTCAAAATTTAACTGAATAATCTTTATGGTACATACTACAAGCTAAAGCATTTATTTTCTTAAAATTTTGCAATAAAATAAAAAGATAGTAAATATTTATGAATATAGGTGTAGTATCTATTTTACATCTCCTTAAACCAAAAAATGTTTGAAATTGAATGTATTTTTATATGAAATTAGTTATTTTTAAACATCAGCAATTTATATCAAATTATACATGTTTTTTTCAGCTTCTAATAGTATCTGGTCCCCTTAAATTATTTTATATTTTAATTTCTTTAATTGGGTCCCCGCTTTTTTTAACTTAATAAAGTGGCCAAGGTTGAGGTAGAAAAAAAGTCAAATATGCCAGACGAGAGTAAAGTCTATTTCTCCCTCGGGAATTTACTCCTGAGGGAGTAAACATTTCATTAAAAATATCTAAGTAATAATAGAAAGTAAGTTTTTTAATTACTTCGTAATCCATACCGTCGAGACCTACTGCTGACTTATTTTTTTTTGCATCTAGCACTGAATTGAATTAAAAAAGATCAAAAGGGGAATCGAAAAAATCATTTTGGATTTCGCTGCAAACAGGTACAAACTCCGGATTTGATTCACACCAAGGAGAGCACATTCTATTTAGAGTAAAATTTATACTATCGGAATTTTGTAAACTGCTAATTACATTTGTTGGTTGGACTTTGGTCCATTTATTTTTGAATAGTTTACTTTATTCTAAACATATTTATGGTTATAAAATCTATAGTTTCGGCAAACTCTTTGAAACTCTCTTTTCTTTTTAACTTTTATGTCCGTACTACTAAGCAATTAAATTTATTATACGCAATACGATCATTATTCGATTTTGTAAAATTCCACTTTCTATATGCTGCTTTTCTTAATCTTTTTAATTTGTAGGATTAGTCATCCCACACTGACAGAATTGATTTCTAGCGGAGAAAAGAATCGAAAAGAATAGTCCACTTGATTAGGGTTTCTTCACGCAAAGAGAAATCTACTAGCCGCTAGTAGAATTATGCATTCTTATAAACGACGCTGTTCTAGTTGTTAGAATAAAAATCGCTTCCTGCTAGGAGAAATCCACTAGCCTGGAGAGGAAATCTGAATGATTGTATTTTCATTTATATAACGTAACATTATTACGCGGCATTACTTTACGTCCTTCTTTAGTATGTTAAGATATATTATTAAATACTTCAAATAGAAATTTGCTAGAATATAGGAAAAATCCACTTAGGGATAGAATATTAAAAGCTCATGTAAAAATTAGGTCGTCGAGCATTTTTCTACTAGACATAAGAACACCCGAACAAGTAAATTTTATTCTTTCCCTAAGTAGAAATATATTAGCAAGAATAACAAGAATTCTTTCTACTACTGGTTAGTGGATTCCACTTATTTGAAGAAATCATTTCTGTCAGTGCACCAAGCAACAGCATTAATATATTTAGATGGATCAACTGCATTTTTTCCGGAGTACAAATTCTTAAACAGCTGATTAAATTATTTGTGAAAATTTCATATTTATTGTTAGCAGTAAAATTTGCAAAATCATTTAATAAAAATTTTTAAAACAAAGAATTTAATCTTTTGGAAAATTTATCCCAATTCGTACTATATAATATAGGTAGATATATATATATATATATATATATATATATATATATATATAAACCTGCTAAATATAAACTATTTAATTTTAATTGAAATAAATAACTATTTATAATTTATTTCATTATTGTCTATAATTAATTTTGAATAATCAGAAATGGGTTTTAATTAATTGTTTTTAGGGTTATGTTTTTTATCAAATATATGAAATTGTAATTAATGTCTTCAATATTTTATCGCGTATACATCGTTTATTCACCGACTGCGTCGCGACGAGATATCGCTAGCCGTTAGTTTACTGAGCATATTTTTATCCTGAATTTTCTACCAGGGTATGTGCATTAAAATCGCCTATTAAAATACTTGGAAAATTATTATCTGTTTTAGAAATTAGTCAATTATAAATTATTTGAGGTAAATAATCTTGGATTCTGTAATAAACAAGAATATCAATTACCGATTTAGTGTTTGTAAAATTTGTAAATTGTTTTGTTTATATTTACGTTTCACTGTCTTTATCACTATATTTAGTTATGAATTTGTAGCGAGCTGACTTTGATTCACGGTCGCCAGGTAATTTTTTTATAATTACCTATTTAAATTTACTACACTGCTTTAGTTCTTGGCCCACATATACAAGGTACATACAGCAATATTTTAATTAAAAATACATCTATTGACAATTTCCTCCAGTGCGATAAAATGTCTTTTTTTTAAGTGTGAAGGAGAGGGTAAAATGATATAGTACATTATGCAACGGGTGTGTAAAGACTTTATTTACGAAACGAGAAGTTTACAGCCTGAGCCGAAGGCAAGGGTTGTAACGAGTTTCGTAAAGAAGCCTTTACACACCTGTTCCATAATGTATTTTATACCACGATAACCGAATAATCATATTAAAGTTATGATTTTGAAGTTAGAGTGATATAAAAGACGACTCTGTTGAGTGCAATACTCTAAAGAGTGCGATAATGAACTTTTTATACTTATGATGAAAAATGCAGAAAAGTGTTTAAATCGAAGACATCTTTGAGTCCAATATTTTCAGATGTGCAATAAATAACACTTTTATGTAATGCAATATGGATAAATGAGTTATAATTGACGACATATCCGAGTGCAATACTCATCAATGTGTTATAATGAACTTTTTACTATTTTTATGCATAATGATGCAATAAGATGAGATGAATTATTGTAATAAATAACATCACAATAAGAACTTGATATTTTTTTAAAATAATTGATCTTTTTTATTAAAAGAGATAAGTTTGCATGATACAGGATCTTAGATGCTATATGAAAATCTAAGATAGAATGTATAGATCTTATACTGAATGTATAGATATTTGATATACCATAAAAATCAATATGAACAGCTTTGTACTAAAAATATTATTCATAAATGTTAATATTAATTTTATTTTTTCCTATGACATTAATTTGATTAAGCAAATAAAGAAAATTTGGATAAAAAGTCTGAATATAAAGCAAGTTACACTCATAACTTCATCACGGAAATCACTTGCACCTCTGCATGACATGAAAAAATAAATAAACTACTCGATGGATTTGCTCCAAAAATGGCATGCAAGTTATTCGCTACGGTCTGAAGAAAACAAGCTTTTGAAAACTAAATTTCTCAGCGTAATTAAGATTTTAGAGAATTTTAAGGATTTTGAAAATAATTTTAATTCTTCTTTTTAATTTTTTTCATTTTATGTAAATTAGTTCATAAATTTGCTTTGGAATTTGCATGGGAATCATTTGCAACTTTTAGCAGCGTAGTTTTAATTTTATAAAATTTTATAAATTTTGAAAAAAATTTTATTTTTTCGTTTTTTATCTATTTTACGTAAACTACTCGATAGATTTGCTCTAAAATTTATATACAAGTTATTTGCTACCTTCTTTATCAAACAAGCTTTTAAAAAATAATTTTCTTAGCGTAGCTCTTTGATCACTTCTTTTGATTTCTGATTCAACGCTTTCACTAACTCTTTTCTTACGTCCTCACTTCCTCTCTGTCTTTCTACCTTAGATTGATTCTCATTTTTACTCTATTTTTATCCATCCCTGACTCTCTCTTCCTATTTTCTAATCACTCTCTCACACTCACTGTCACTCTTTCCCTTCTCAATTTTTCTTGAATAGAAATTATGTTTTTTACATTGAAATTGCATTTAAAAAAATAAAATCAAATAACTCTAACTCAATGAGCTCTATGAGAAAGCATTGCGCCAAAATACTTGGCAGCGTTTTTTTAAGTATTGAAACAAATATATTAAATAATTAGATTGTATCATCTTAAAAGTTTGTATTATTTTATTTTTAGATACATTTAAATTCAATATCTACTTTCAGATAATAATTATTTTTAAAATAATTATAATATATCGATTTTTTAAATGTTATGCTTTGCATTCACAATTTGTTTTAAAAAAAAATTAAAAATTAATTTATCGATTAGCTACTTTAAAAACGGTATTTAAAAAAATTTACGCAAAAGTTAAAAAATAATCAATAATATAAATATTTGGTTATTACAAAATCGATGTAAAAATATTTGGACCAATCATTTAAAATATATTATCCATGTTAATTACCTTTCATTATTAAATTAAAATAACATAATTTTTTTACAACAGCAGTAAAAAATTAATTCTCAACTTTTTTGCAGTTCCTTCAAAGCTTTTACAACAATTCTTTCGTATTAAAAATGATAGTATTACTCATTTTTTAATAAATTGAAGAATATTAGATGAAAGAAAAAGTCATCAATTATTCATTTTTATTTACTAAAACATTTACAGAATTAATTTCAATTGGAATAGGATATATATTAGAAAAATTTGATATACCATGAAAATCAATATGAACAGATATGTATTAAAAATACTATTCATAATTGTTAATATTAATTTTATTTTTTCCGATAAAATTAATTTGATTAAGCAAATAAAGAAAATGTTGATGAAGAGTCTACCTTTATGTTTTTGTTCTCTGGTTTATTATGGGTTTTATCAATGGTTTTATTATTTTTGGTTTCATTTTCATATGTGAGTATATGATAATCATATATATCCTATGTGAAGCTAGTGAAACTTATGGTGAAGAAAAATAAAACCATATTCCGGAGAGAGAAAAGTTAAGTACTCAATTTGGAATCTTACTAATTTGTTGGCTGGTGAAGGAATAAATACAAATCTATTTTAGCGCCGCGATAGTAAGGTTATGATTTATGATCTGAGAACTGGACTGATTCTAAAGAGTTAATGCTGTCTAAGTTGAATGAAGAATCAACTGGAGTCGGTCTGTCTGGCCTGCTTTCTCGTTTTTCTTTTATGACTGCTACTTCTTCGTTCAGAGGGGTATCGTGTGATCGTGTTACGCGAATTCGCGGACTTTTATTCTCTGCCGACACTATCGTCGCGTTACTACTTCGTTCTTGAATATCCTCGTCCTAGTTTTCTCAGATCATTGTAAAATCGTAACTTTTGTCGCGTGGCGCTTAGATAGTTTTATTCATTCCTTATTATTGTCGACGTTAGTATGATTCCAAATGTTTGAGTAGCTGTTACTGCTTTTCTTTCCGTGTGTATGGTTTTATTTTGTCTTCCTTAGTTTCTTCGATTCTAGGGTTATATTATGATTTTATCTTCTTCTCTATGATTTGACCCATGTAAACCTTGTAACATATAAACATTGATAAAATCGAAAAACAGTGTTTCAGGAAATATAAAGCAAATTACACTCATAACTTCATCACCAAAAACACTTGCACCTTTACATGCATTATTTATGGAAGAAATGACGAATAAATTTCCGTCTTTTATTCTTAATCCAACGGAAATATTGTATCAACCAAATTATGAAAAGATAAAATATTATGGAGATATGTTAGCATTGGACTTGAAAAGTACGGCATTAAATATTATTTTAATCAACCATTATAAAAATCTTGATAAAAATTCAAAAATTCTTCAACATTTTTTCAATTTTATAGATGATTATTCATTTAATGAACCAAGACCATATTGTTTGATTATTTTGGAAAATTATGATCATCATTCATATGAGTTGAAACATTTTTTTGAGTTTTTATGGTCCAAAAATTTTTTATACGTTACCATTATAGAAATAATTAAAAAACATGCATCAATCATTCAGTTAATTACATCAAATCCTATTGAAGATTTTGAAACTTTAGTACACGAATATAATCCGTTCAATTCTGCTTATATCAAATGTCTTATATCTGAAAAGACTTCATTATTTTACGATAAACTAAAAAATTTACATGGATATACTTTAAATGCTGCGATCAGTGAGTATAAATTGTATTACGTATACTCCTTACCAAAATTTAATGATACAAATATTTGGAATGCTTTGATTGGCATACATGTTTTGCGATTGAAAACAATATCTGAGATAATGAATTTTACTATTAACATATCAAAAGAACTAGGTTACAAAGGTTATCCAGTTTATGATGTCGATTTTCACGTCGAGCTCTTATATCAAAGAGACCGAGAAAAAAGAGTTTTTAATATTCATGATTATACTGGATTTGAGGCAGTAGTTTTGATGATTAAACATTACGGTTATTATGAAAATATAATTCCATTGAATTTAATGATTGTCATATGTTTAATAGTTATAATTGTTATAGTTTTCGCTGTTTTAATTTATATTACTAGGTGTAAAAGTAAATTTTTTTCTATTTTGAATATTACTGTTTTACTACTTGGTACATCGGCATATTCTACACCAAAGAAATTGACTGAAAAAATTATTTTTATTTGTTTAATTTTTATATCTTTAATATTTTCGATACATTTTTTAGATTATTTATTCGATGTAACATTTGCTGAATTAAAATTTAAGAGCACTAAAACTTATCTTGATTTATTGAATTCAGGAATACATTTCATTATGGATAATACTACAAAAGGTCTACTACAGTACACTGGAGACTATGTATATATTCAAAATTCAACCACTGTAGTCGCAGATAATGTATCATGTATTTTAAGAATATTATTCGATAGCAAGAATATTAATACTTGTATAATGTATAAATTAATAGCAAATCAATTCATGCTAAAACTTCCAAACCCAAAAAATGATTGGATCTTTAGCGTACTGGAACAAGAAATTACACCTGGTTTTAGGTCAATGATATTTGCAAGATATTCACCATATGCTTACCAATTTGGCAAATTACTTCGTCGATTTTGGGAATCTGGAATCAATATGAAATTCTATTCTGATGGTATTATAAGTTTTGATCGTTTTTTTCCAGTTATTAACAATTATATGCACTTATCACTTAATAATTCTAAGGAAGATCAAGATTTAAATTATATTATATTTTTTTATCTCATAGCAGGATGTATATTATCTACCATTGTTTTTTTAACTGAATTAGTTTTAAAATGGTCTAAACCCTCTAATCAGAGAGAATAATAACAACGATCAGAATTATTCTTCAGTAACACTGCATTACATTTTATATAAATAAAAATATTTAATTATAAATTTGAATAAATTTTGCAACTATGCATTTATTTTATTTGTGAAAAAATTACTGCAGCAAGTTAATATAAAATATCTGCCATTGGTGAATCTAGAAAATGTTTGAGGTTTGGCAAATATTGCATAAAGATAAATTATCTAAAAGTGTAAAAAATATTAATTATTAATAACAAATTATAAATATTAAAATTGAATACCTAAATATTTACATTATTTATTGTGATGAAAGGTTTAATTCTGGTGATGTCATCGTCCCATACAACTACTAGCAATAAAATTTTAGATTTAAACTCAATATCAAAATTAAAAACATTGTAATTCATTCCATTTTTGCTTACAACTGTTGGAGCTTGTACTTCTTTTACAATGCCAATTAAATCACTTAAAAGCTTACATTGTTGCATCAGAAGGTTTAATGGTATTAACTTCTTCAGATGAAATATAGCTGTTGACATCTGTAATTTTACTTAAAGAGGAGAGTAGACTGATAGCTAGATGCAGAGCTTGAGGGCTTACCGGGTTTAGGAATCAGGATAACTATTGCTTCTTTCCAAGCTTTGGGAAAGTATCGTAGTCTTAACATTGCATTGACAATGTTGGTAATAGCAAAAATGTGTTTGCGGGGAAGAATTTTGAGAACTCCGTTTCCAATGCCGTCAGAGCCTGGAGCTTTTCTATTTTTTAGGGAGCGAATGATTTTCGAGATTTTATGGAGGGAAGTGTGTTGGAATTCGGCGTCAGAATATTGAAATTCACGCACAGTCTCAGTAACGTGTTCGTGGAAAAGAGAGCTCCCAACTTGCCTCTCGTCCACAAAATATATCTCAACCACAACTTCAGTCCCAACCTCCAACACAGCCAGCCCCGGCATCGAATCTACCCAAAGTGGTTCCAAACCAAAACCCAAAAGCTCAACTTCTCGAGCAGCTTTTTCGTAACTTCTTCGACTCCTTGCTTCCAATCATCAGTCAATAAAGACGAACCCCCCAAAATACTTACTTGGAATGCTAACAGCATTCTGTCGCAAAATAGAACGAAAGTTACAGAGCTCGAGGCCCTTCTCGAGTCTAACCACATCGATGTTGCCTGCATAACCGAGACTCACCTAAATCCTAATAAGAATCTATTCATACCCAACTTTACAATATACAGAAAAGATCGCCCTAACTCACAAGGAGGTGGCGTTGCTGTCCTTGTTAGAAATTCTATTCATCACAAACCTATCAGCATCAATACGGCTATCACCTGCGAAGTGGTTGGCATTCAAACCGAATTTGTAAATGAGTCCCTTCATATCTTCTCTCTTTACTCTCCCCCAAACACCAATAATATGTCCGAGATCCCCCTACTTTTTGATTCAAATACTCCCACTGTCGTTGCTGGAGACCTGGATGCCAAAAACAAGCATTGGGGTTGTCTCTCAAACAACACTGAAGGAAACTCTCTCTGGAGTTCTCATCTTCGCCACAATTTCTCTATCGAGACCCCTGCCTCCCCAACACACTTCCCTGGTACTACTGATCATCAACCAGAAATTTTAGATATTTTTCTCACGAAAAATATCTCTCTTGACAAGAATCCTTGGACCTGCGCAGAGTTAAATTCAGACCACAATTCGGTATATATCGAAATACCACTAAATCCTATCCTCAATCCTCCCACCAAAACAAGCATCGATTTCCTTCATCTAAAATACATTCTCGAAACATCCTCCTTCAAATGCAGTCAGATACACTCCATCGAAGATATCGATGTAGCCATCCTGAATCTCACAAACGAGGTAACCAACTCGATAGAAAAGGCCAGCTCATCCATCACTCCCAAATCCCGCAAAACAAACCTTCCCAGTTCTACAAAAAAGCTAATCGTAACGAAAAATAGAATCCGTAAACTCTGGCAAACTTATCGAAACCCTATACATCGTACTCGCTTAAACGCTATCCAAAAAGAACTCAACTCAGCTCTTAAAGAAACAAATGACCTTGCATTCGAGAACTATATAGCTGAAGCCGAGGGCAACCCTAAAAGCAATTGGAAAATTATCAAATCCCTCCGCAATCGCAAAACTCACTTGCCTGCTTTAAAAAGAGACAATAATTCCTACTCTCTTGATGAAGAGAAAGCCGAAATCTTCGCGGATTCTCTAGAAGAACAACGCTCTCCACTCCCCAGCTTGAACGAAAACTCTCTTTTCCACGAACACCTTACTGAGACTGTGCATGAATTTCAATATTCTGACGCCGAATTCCAACACACTTCCCTCCATGAAATCTCGAAAATCATTCGCTCTCTAAAAAATAGAAAAGCTCCAGGCTCTGACGGCATTGGAAACGGAGTTCTCAAAAATTCTTCCCCGCAAATACATTGTCGCTATTACCAACATTGTCAATGCAATGTTGAGATTACGATACTTTCCCATCGCTTGAAAAGAAGCAATAGTTATCCTAATTCCTAAACCCGGTAAGCCCTTAAGCTCTGCATCTAGCTATCGACCCATCAGTCTACTCTCCTCTTTAAGTAAAATTGCCGAACAGGTCATTCGCCATCGTATTGACCTAATCGTCGAAGAAAGAAGTATCGTCCCCGAATTTCAATATGGATTCCGCAGAAAACATGGCTCAGTTCACCAACTCCTCCGTGTGTCGGAGTTCATAGCCGACAACTTCAACAAGAGAAAACATATCAGCATGCTCTTCCTAGATGTAAAACAAGCCTTTGACAGAGTCTGGCACGAAGGTCTGATCTACAAACTCATTAAACTAGAATTTTCACACTACCTCATAGGCATCATCAAATTCTATCTCACAGACAGGACCATTCGGGTCTGTGTGGGTAAGTCTCTCTCTTCTCCCAGACCCATAACTGCAGGGGTCCTCCAAGGTTCGAAAATCTCTCCTCCTCTCTTTAATATATTCTCTTACGACTAATCCAAGGACAATAAAGTTCTAGTTGCTCAATATGCCGACGACTCTGCCCTCATTTATACTTCAAAAATCACCACTCATTGTTCTTCCGTACTAAACAAATTCACTCCTGAAGTGGTAAGATGGTACCATACTTGGAGAGCAGCAATCAACGAATCCAAGTCTGTTGCCATATTCTTCTCTCGACGAAATCGTACTCCTTCAAATCTCATAGTTAACAACCATCGTGTTGACTGGAGTCCTTCAGCGAAATACCTGGATGTTACCTTAGATCGTAAATTCACATGGCAAAAACAAATCGATTCAGTCCGAGCCAAATGCCAAGGTGCTTATGCTGCCTTAAAGCCTTTTTTCAATAATAAATCATTAACTAAGAAAACAAAAGCCCGCGCTTCTAATGCCATTATCCGCAGTATTTGCACCTACGCGATCCCAATATGGGGATCCGCAAACTCTAACCGAGCTAAACTCAAAGGCACCTACATGCGCCTTCTACGCTCCTCTCTTCAGATCCCCTGGTTCATTCGTAATAATCAAATCTTAAAAGAAACCGGAATCGACTCAATTCCAGAAGCAGCGAACAAACACGCTGCAAATCTCTGTCTCTCGATCTCTAAACATAGCAATCCTAGCATAAAATTTCTTGTAAATTACCGTCGTAAATTCAACGATCGATTCAGAAGGCCATGCTCTCTGATTCGATCTCCATAATCTTTTTTCACTAATCTGACTTTAAACAGTTTATTTTCGTGTTTTGCAATTTGCGCGAGTGCCATACAGTCCCCGCTGTATAAGCCACCGTTGTCTCTTAATTTTCTTCTTCTTAAGGTTGCGACGAGTATACATACTCACGCATTCAAATTTTCCGCCTGACGACCAAGCTACTATAGAACAGTAGTTCTGAGCTCAGCCGCCAGGTGGCAACCCCAAACGCCGCTACACGCATTAAGAAAAATGAGGCCGGAGTATATAAGAAGCCGAGAAGCACAGCTAAGCAGAGCAGTGTAGACTACGGTCTCTCCCCTCTTTTACCTAAGCGAGCACACAAGGCTAAGAGAGAATGAGACAGGTAGTAGCTGGCTGCCTTGGCTTGTGGAGCACCACAGCTTAGGCAGAGCTTCTCTCTCTTGCACATGAGGGTAGACCAAGTGAGCACACAGGTCTACACTACAATGTGCATATGCTGGCAGTACTAGAGTTACGTCAAGTGAGCACACAGGCGTAAATCTACCTGCCTAGAGCACAGTCGCAACCTTTTGCCGCCGCCGCAATGCCAAACTTGCGCCGTTGAATTTAAGGGTGACGTCCACCCAAAATATTGTATTCTATCTCACATATCGCAACGGGCTTAATTAAGGGTCTTATCCACCCACAGCTGTCGCGTCCGCCACTACGTGATTTATAGAATATATTAAGGGTGTCGTCCACCCACTTACTTGTTTCATATTAGTTTAAGGACTCCGACCGACCGCGTATAAATATTAGATATTAGAATAAGTTAAGGGTGTCGGCCATTCTTTATCTTTACATCACTTAAAGGTCCCGCGTACCTATTGAGATTTGTAACTTAGATAATCAAGGGAGCCGGCTACCCACCATTATTATTACCGTAGTATTAAGTATAACGTTATTAGGTGTCGTTACCTATTAACATAATTATTAATCACTTGTCTCTTTTGTTTTTGCACATTGTCGCGGGTAAAAGCCGCCGGTATATTTTAGACCGTCCAGGCCGTAGAATCTATGAGTTAAAATAAACTATGAAGATTATTAATTGATTTAATCCATTTATTAAATTAGATTCATTTAAAGATTATTTTGATTCATTTATTAAATAGCCGTCAAGTGGCCGATCTAAACAAAGAACTAAATTACTTTTGTAAATTATATTTCATTAAGGTTAGGTTAGTTTATTTGTATTATATAAAAATACCAGGTTTAGTTTTGATTAGTACATTATTATTATTTCACATTGTAATCGTCGTTGTACATGAGTTTTATGAGTACAATAAAGCTAAGGTACTCCCTAGCATAACCAAACGTGTTAAACCAGGTTACTTTCCTTTACTTTCCACCGTCCGATCCCTCCAACTCCTGCCGATCTTACCCTAGTAACTCACTGAAGCGTCTGGCAACAGGAGTTACACGTATTTCCCCCTCCCGAAAGGGAAAAACGTTACAAGGTTCATAACCATTTTGGTTGGTAACCTACGGGGAGGTGGTTTTAGTCGGTAGGCACCTGCGGGTGAATCCGACACTACCCTTACGGGGGTGTCTTTTGAAGATTTTCCCTCCTCGACCCTTCAAACAAAAAAAACAAAAAATACTCATAACATTAGTATTTGTTTTACTTTTTATCTACAAGTATCCACTCTTACAAACTGAACAATGTCTGGACGCGGCAAAGGTGGTGGCAAAGTAAAAGGAAAGTCAAAGACCCGCTCCAACAGAGCTGGACTTCAATTCCCCGCTGGACGTATTCATCGTCTATTAAGGAAAGGAAATTATGCTCAACGCGTTGGTGCTGGTGCTCCAGTTTATTTGGCTGCTGTAATGGAGTACTTAGCTGCCGAAGTTTTGGAATTGGCAGGAAATGCTGCCCGTGACAACAAAAAAACTAGGATCATTCCCCGTCATCTTTCAACTTGTCATTCGGAATGACGAAGAATTGAACAAGCTCCTCTCTGGAGTTACCATTGCCCAAGGTGGCGTACTTTCTAACATCCAGGCTGTTCTTCTTCCGTAGAAAACTGAAAAAAGTTCTTGAAATTTTCATACGTGTCAACAATTTAAAAATATTTCTTCAGGTTATTACGTGTTGTGCTATATTTTGGGGGTGTGGTGGGTGGAGGGCCATCATGAAGGAATATTTATGTAGCAAAAGAAACTGTTATGTCAGTCAAAATATGTTTATTCGTAAATAGGCCGTATGGGCTATTAAAAATGATTTTTAAAATAATGATATATGTAAAAAGTAAATAATGTATTATTTACATAACGGAACTATTTATGAGCATTGACATATCTCGCATTCTTTTGTTTTCACTAACCTACGAATCGATGTGACTCGCGTCTTCGGCCTGCGTCGATATCTCGATCTGTTTCTCTTAGGGTGAGCTGTCGTACTTAAGGGTATAAGAAATTTAGGTGAACGCGTATGAATAGCTCGGTATACGTGTATAATAACCTTGGCATATACACATGTATAAATAACCAAGCTATTTACACGCGTATGCATACCTCGGTATTCGGTATACAAGTTTATGTTATAGTATGTAGTATTCGGTAGAATACCCATGGAGCTAGCTAAATGGGTATTGGGGTGTCATACCATCTTGCTCGTAACTAAAGTATATTCAGTTAACTATACACTATACAATGGAGTATACAACTTCAAAATACTCTATAGTATGGAATATTATTGCATACGCCACACTATATCGAAGTGTATTGGCAAATATTCTACAGTCTTGTTGAACAACGTTCGGAGCAAAACAGTAAAATATGTTTTTAGAAGGGTAGTAGAGTCAGCGCGCTGCTACAAGTTGGCAAACCTTGTCCGTTCTGCTATAGTAAGACAAAGACAGATAAAGAAGAGCGCAGTTAAAAGTAAACAAACAAGTTAAACTCTAAAGAGCTATAGTTCTCCGTCGGCGTCGTTCGATCGTTTCCATAATTCGTCGTCGACTCTCTCTTTGTCGCATACGCAGAAGTATACCGGCACCGCTCAGTTCTTTACTCGCATGAGAATTCTTCAAATAAATAGTCTGAAAATTTATATTTTATCATACTGTTTTTTATTTGTATTTAATCGTTTTATAGCCCCTCATACGACCTACGATAACATAAAATCATCTACCCAACTTGGGCTAACGAAGGATACATATGACCTCGACTAATGTTTTATAGCTTGAACTTTTATAGCTCTCAAGCTAAAGCCCTCGACGGACTACTGCTCAAGCCAAGAACATTAGTCTCGCTCATATAAATCTTTCGCACGCCCAAGTTGGGTATATAACTAGTACACCTCGGCTCACACATATAATTCATATGAGTGAGCCGAGATGTATATGCGTGTATATCGAGTTATTTATATATGCTTATATATCTATATATAACTACCTATACTAGTATATTATTTTCAAAGTTTCAGTATTTATAACTTTTTCAAGTTTAGTAAAAATAAGTATCAAATATTTTGCTTTATCTACTCAATAGCTAATATACCTATCCTACTTCATATTATAGTCAAATATAAAACCTTATTATTAAAAATTCTCAATTCTAACTAATTAATAACTAAAATTTAATTATCATTTTAATTATTTTTAATAATAAAAATAATTTAATTATAATTAAATTTTAGTTGTCAATTAAATTTCTTCTAATTGTTAATTAAATTATTTTCAATTAATAATTAAATTTTAATTATTCATTAAAACTATTTCCAATTAATAATATAAAATTTGAATATCAATTGAATTTTTTTAAATTAATAAATAAAAAGTTAATTATTAATTGAATATTTTTAAATTGAAAAACTAAGAACTCTGCAATCTTTTAATGTAAATTTCTGCATTGAACGGTTTCATTTTAAATCGATCCTAAATCGCGTTAGCGGTGCGAATAGCAGTTGCAAAGTTTTTTAATAGAAAGTTCTTCTCAAATATTTGAGATCTTTTCTGAAGCTTGCAGTATTATATGTCGATTACGTAAATATTTCGCATGGTTACTACTATCTGAAAATATTCGAGGCAATGAAAGATGAAAAAAATTTGTAAAACATTTTACTGAAGCTTTTTTAAATGATAAGGAGAATGAAGAATAAATAGAAATTAATAAAATTTCAATTACAAAAGAAAATGACTTGTAGAAGTTCTAATTTACCAGAACCTAAAGAAAAAATTCATGAAGATAATAATTATTTTTACTGCTTTGAAAGAATTTATGAAAACTAAATAATAAATATAATTTTTTTTTCATAATAGAGATTAAGGTATACGATTGGATTTTTTAAGATTTTCTTGAAAACGAAGTAATAAAATCAATTCTTTCTCATGAAAGAAAATATTGCTTTTAGTGATACGTAAAGTGTTCCTTTTTGTTAAAATTATTAGTTTTTGCAAAAAGTTATTATTTAAAAAAACAGAAATATGTGACCTCCTCTTAATAATTAAATAATACCTTTTTTAATACTATATTTTTTATCCGATTTATATTTTTTTTAATAATATATTCTTCTTCTCTAAACAAATTATTTAATAAATTTTTTTTAACACAATTTAAAAAAAAAAATTTTTATAGCCGCAGTATATTTGTTTCCTTAAAGAAGCCTCGTGGTACCAACAGTCCCAGGACTCTCAATACCTCAATCAGGCAGTGGTGCATATCACTGCCTTAAAAGAAGCGCTGCCAAGTGCTTTGACGTAATGAGTAAATTAAAAAATACAGTTGCGATTAATATAAAATCGACTAGTTAAATGGAATTAATATCTTAATCGTGTTTACATCTTATTAAATATTTGAAAAATCTTGAATTCAATTTAGAATACGATTTGTTAAACTTGTCAATTGAATTTTTGAAATATTTGTTTTAATAATTTAAACCAACGTAATATGAATTGATGG
The DNA here is from genome assembly GCA_017163975.1 of Anastatus disparis. Lineage (NCBI taxonomy): Eukaryota > Metazoa > Arthropoda > Insecta > Hymenoptera > Eupelmidae > Anastatus > Anastatus disparis. The sequence goes on along the minus strand of JAFFSR010000330.1, from coordinate 570,908 downwards.
CCCTGAAAAGGGCCAATTGATATTAAAAAAGAATATGTTTTTAAGCACGTTCCCCACGAATACGTCTTGCTAATTGGATATCCTTGGGCATGACGGTGACACGCTTGGCATGGATGGCACACAAGTTGGTGTCTTCAAAAAGACCGACGAGGTAAGCTTCGCTGGCTTCTTGAAGAGCCATTACATCCGAGCTTTGGAAACGAAGATCAGTTTTGAAATCTTGAGCAATCTCACGGACAAGTCGCTGGAAAGGCAATTTACGGATGAGAAGCTCTGTACTCTTTTGATAACGACAAATTTCTCGAAGAGCTACAGTTCCAACATGCTTTAGTAACTCCCCACTCTAATATCCTTCGATAGCTAGCGCTGTATCCTCTCATGGGACGTGAAGGAAGTAAACGTGGCTTGTCCACTATTCTTTCTTTACTGCTAACTATGGCATTCTTCTATTGCTCAAGTCGCCTCCTTTTTTGGGTGGCGACGCGAGCAAACACGGCTGGTCTATATCCAAAATCATGTTGCAAATTTCGTTAACGTATTTTCGTAGCGTGAATCTTTTATTTCTTTTCTTTTTTTATGAAGGGAGATACGTTATAAATATAACCTGTTAAACTTTTTAACTTTAAATAATTAATTTTTAACTTAAATTTTAATTATTTTAAACCGCTGGGGGGCAGATGAGCATGTACGATTTTACGGCTGAGATATTTCGAAGTAGCGTTAGTCTAGTGCGTAATGTTCGCGCTTTTCCTTTTGAGTACGCGAGTTCAACTCTTGGTTAGAACCACTTTTTTTAAACTTTTTTTTTATTATTTCAATAGTTTTTATTGCTTTTTTTTATTTATATTTTTTTTATTTTCTATTTTTTTATTAATTTTAAAATCTATTTTTTCACAAGTTACTTAAAGTAAGCTCGTTTTTTTATTAATATTTTTAAATAAATTATTTAATATAGAAAATAATTTAAAATATTAATAAATAAATAATAGTGATGTTTACAATACTATAGTTCAATTTTGTCTTTATAAACATATTTCTATATACAATATATATTATAACATAAATAATAATACCTCAGTTTTATTTATTTATTGTAATTTATTGTAAATTTTATAAACTAAATTATAAATAAATTAAATTATACTATTATAAAATAAACATCACTATTATAAAATAAAAATCACTATTATAAAATAAACATCACTATTATAAAATAAACATCACTATCATTTATTTATCAATATTTGTAATTACTACCTATAAAGAATAATTTATTTTTAAAAAATTTTCACTGAAAAAAACGAGCGTACTTGTGAACAATTAAATTTTAAAATTATTAAAAAAATACAAAATCTAAAAAAAAATAAATATAAAAAGGAATAAAACATATTAAAACAATAAAAAAAAAATTTTTTTAAGTGACTCTAGCCGAGAGTTGAACACGCGTACTCCTAAGGGAAAGCGCGAAAGTTACGCACTAGACCAACCCCGACTAGAAACGAATTTCGGGTGAAAATGAGGTCCCTATAAGGTACCTTAAGATTATTATAAGGTCCCTGTAGGATGCCCTAAAGGGTTCCTAGATGGCGTGTAATGGGGCGATTTTAAGGTCCCGATAGGGCAGACTCATTTTCAGATGTGCCCTATTGTTACCCGTTTATCACCTGACAGTTGCCTGACAATCGATGTTGAAAAAATTCGAAGTGATAACATAACCTCATCTGATGCACGTGTTTATTTGGTGTGAAAAAAACTATTTTTCTTGTAAATTTAACTCTAAAATAGTTTCAATATAAATAATATTCAACACGAAAAGAAGAATTATTTTAATTTTAGATACAGCCATGTTCTTATTTACTAGTGTGGTGTATGTGTGTGTGTGTTTTAATAGCAATCAACATTGAATTTTCGTATACGAAATCTATAGAACAAAATAAATGCATAATATATAAAATTAAGTTGAAGAATGATTCATTCATATTATTTTATAAAAACATCAATACATTTATCTTTTGCAAACTAATTCGTATCTTGTAAGAAAAATAAAATTTAATTTACTGGCGAGAATGTCAGAAGAGGTTATGTTTTACTTTAAAAGGTTTTGAATATCAATAGTTAGACAATTATCGGGCAGTGGACGGGTAATAATAGAATATTTAGGAAAATGAGGCTGCCCTATCGGGACCTCAGAAGCGCCCCATTACAAGCCAAGTAGCGCCCCTGTCAGGATGCCCTGTGGGGTCCTTACAATTTTGTAGGGCATCCTTAATATTTTTCTTGTCGGGGCGCTACTTCGAAACATCTCTAGCGTAAAATCGTACATGCTCATCTGTCCCCCAGCTGTTTAAAATAATTAAATTTTAAGTTAAAAATTAATTATTGATAGTTATAAAGTTTAACAGATTATATTTATAATGTCTCTTCCCTGATAAAAAAAGAAAAGAAAAGAAAAAAAGGATTCACGCAACGAAAATACGTTAACGAAATTTGCGACATGATTTTGGGTATAGACCAGCCGTGTTTGCTCGCGTCGCCACCCAAAAGAGGAGGCGACTCAAGCAAACAAAGGATATGAGAGTGGGGAGTCATCGAAGTATACCACGCGAGTCATCAGTGAATGCCGTTCATGCTTTAGTTACTCTCCATACCATCTTTTTTAGTATAAGGTAATCCAATACTAATAGAGCTTCTCACGCCTGTCATATTTGTATCAATGTTTTATATGCTCGCATAGATGGCGGTTCGCATGCTTTATTAGCATGAATTTTCTCTCAGTGTAGTAAATCTTTAGATGCAAATGATCGATTATAACTGTAGGAAAATCGAATATCTACCATATGAGCAATATTAAAATAAAGTTTGCCGAACATAGTGTGCAATAATGGACTACTTAAGTCGCAAGCAGCTGTGTGTCTAAATGCGGATTTAGGACACAGCGTGATATAAAATTAATTTATGTTTTAGTTTCTTCAATCGGGCCTGCTTTTTTGAAGTTAATAAAGTGGCCACGGTTGAGGTAGGAATAAAGTAAAATATGCAAACGAGAGCAAAGTCTTTTCCTCCCTTGGGAGAAATATACAACTTTACTCTCTAGTTGAATAATGTTCTATTAAAATCGTGTAAATTTCAAGTCCACAAAGTTTTTGAATTATAATCATTAATAAATTTTACAATCGAATAAATTGAGTATCAATATGTCTCAGGAGAAATCTCAATATGACATCACCGATGCTATTATGTTTCGTTCAATATGTCAAAGAGCAATCATATTGAACGTAGGTTAGTGAAAAAAATGACTCACGCTTCGACAGCAGCTATACTTATTACGAAATGTCAATTTAAGAAACAAAAGAAAAAATCAATTGAACTAAAATTAAATTTTAAAAGTATTGAAAAAAGATTAATATTTTCAATTATTAAGTTATAGTTCCTCATACGGCCTACTTCGGACATAAAATCATCTATGCCCTTAGGCCGTTTATTCAGATGAAATCTGAATGTTGAACAATGTTTGTCGCTTGAGCTGAAGTTGCCGAGGGCGCGCGAGGCGCCATATTATATTCCATCTGACTTCAGCCAAAGGACATATATAACTAATAAATACTTGGGTCTGCCTATCTACCGCCTGTTTTGGCCTAGTAAGTGCATTAAACCTCTATACCTTTCGAATTCAATGATGTGAACCTCTCTAGAGGATCTTTTTGACCATATCTCCAGGCCAAGATCTGAAGGTTGCTAAATATAGGCTCTAACATCATCTGGTAATCGAAATTATATTCGGTGTTTATGTCACATTCCGTAGACTAAAAAAACGAAAACATTTTTCTCTTACCGACAACAAACATTGTTGACAACGAAAAATCACTTAATGGATCGACAAAGTTACATAGGCATTGGTGGTCAACCATCCAAGTCATAACCACGCTCAGAGCTGCTTAACTTCGCTGATCAGCCGGTTCTCAATTTTTTATAATACTGTTACGTGATTGAAAAATAATTGTAACTGCTCACCCATGTATAAAACAATTGTAAAAATTTTATTGCAATTAATAGTTTTAAAATCAATATTTTTTTTTATAGTAGTAAAAAATGGAAAAATCTGCATACAGGCCTACAGCGGATATGATGCGCTAGTTTAGCTAGATGCAATATACACCGCTGCGTGAGAGAGGTTTCATACGTGGCAAACCTCTAAAAAATGCTTTCTTACTGCGAAATGAGAGCAAAAAAATGCAGCCATTGCACGGGAAGAATGCTAACTACTTTTCTTCTTCTGGAATTTGTCTCTCCTGGCATCTGTTTATCACATTACTTCAGGAGGCACCATTTTTTTATAGTTCCAGATCATTCCTTCTGTTCTTATATTACGTGACTAGATTCGTTTTCTTGACCTCAAAAGTGTATAAAAATAAAATGCGTCTCACTCTTACATGCATGCATATAACCTTGCGCATAGAAACATCAGTTCGGAGAAAAGTTCGTTAACTCTCTCCCGTGACATACATTCCTTGCCCACTATTGCCTCCCAACAAACATCCATACTTCAGTCGATTGCATAATTAATCAGGCACCATCTACCTTTAGAACAGGCTCTGTAAAGGGGAGCAATATCAGTCCATTTTGTTTCTTCAGTCTTCATTCTCCTGGTTAATCATTGCACTTGTGGCTCACGTAAGACTAGCCTATCTATACCTCTGACTCATTCCTACACTCGAACGCACGCGAATCTTTTCCAGATGTGAAAGGAAAGAACCCGCTGGTTCTCCCAGCTCCTACGACACTTTTAAAATAAATATTGGGAATATTAATATAAAATTTATACATCAAATTGTAGAAAAAAGTAATGTTATTGACATCACAAAAATTACAAACAATAAAACAAGTATTTTTTAAAATATAATTGCATCTATTTTCAAAACAACATTTATACCTCAATGCACGAAAAATCAATAAAGCGAATGATTATTACTCATTAAGTCGATATACAAAAAAAAATTATGTTCAACCAAAATTGTTATCATTAGTTTAAAGTATGTTATTAACGTAAATACCATTATTGATTTGTTGTAGCACATACTTTACCATAATAAGTTGTAAAATATTCATTCTAAATTATTTAAACTTTAACACGAATTTCTGCAATAATTCTTTCATTTTGAAAATATAAATATTAACCATTTTCAACAGATTGTATTACGAGATCAAAGACAAAATGGATTAAGTAGTGAATTTGTTATTTATGAAAATAATAAATAGTTAAGTCTTATTAAAATGGAATAGATGAAATAATCAGAATTAGATGTACTTTAAAAATCATTATGAACGCACATATTTCAAAATTATTATTAACAATTGTTAGTATTAACATTATTATTTGCAACGAAATTATTTGGATTGAGCAAATGAAAAAAATTTTGATGAATAGTGTAAATATAAAACGAGTTACACTTATTAATTCATCACCAACATTGCTAGCATCGATTCATGCATTATTTATTCAAAAAATGATGAATAACTATCCATCGTTTATTCTTTATCCAAACAAGACATTGGGTCAATCAAATGAGGAAAAGATAAAATATTATGAAGATATGTTAGTACTGGACTTGAAAAATACAGCATTAAATATTATTTTTATTGACTTTTATAATAATTTTGATGAAGGTACGAAAATCCTTTTGCATTATTTCAAGTTTATAGATGATTATTCGTACAATGAACCCAGACCGTATTGTTTAATAATTTTGAAAAATTCAAACCATCATTCATACAATTTGGAACAATTTTTTGAGTTTTTATGGTCTATGAATTTTCTGTACGTTACTATTATAGAAATAATCAATAAAAACTCAGATATGATTGAACTAAATAGATCAACCTTAATCAGGGATTTTGAAATTTTAATACACGAATATAACCCATTCAATGCCAGTTACTTAAAATATCATGTATCTGAGAAGACAATATTATTTTCCGATAAATTAAAAAATTTGTATGGGTATACTTTAAATGCAGCGATCAGTAAATATATGTTTCATCACGTATTCCTAAAACCAAATTTTAATAATACTAATATTTGGAATGGTTTAGATGGTATACACGTTTTACGATTAAAAACAATATCTGATATAATGAATTTCACTATCAATATATCTAAAGAACGAGTAGGTTACAATGGTGGACCAGTTTATGAAGTTGATTTTCACGTAGAACTAGTGCTTATGAACTACTAACTAAGAGTACTTTTCAATATTCAGGATTACGCTCGTATTGACTCAATAGTTTTAATAATCAAGCAGTACGGTCATTATGAAAGTGAAACCCCGTGGAATTTCATAATAATCATCAATACGTCGATTTTGGGAATCTGGAATTAATAAAAGATTCCGTGATGGTATTACAATTTTTAAACGCTACTATCCAAATGAACCATCGGGCTTACAACTATCTTCGGCACTGAATGATCCAAAAGAAAATCAAGACTTAGATAATGTTATATTCTATTATCTTATTGTAGGATATTTATTGTCTATGATATCTTTTATAACAGAATTTATTTTAAAACGTCTCAATTGTTTCAATTACAAATAGTAATTTATTTTTTTCAGAAATGGTTTGTGATTTGAGTATTATATTTTAGTAATAATAATTTTATGTTGATGAAAATTTATTTAACACACGTATTAGAATAAATTTAAAAATTAAGTATTCATTTAATTTGTAAAAAATTCTAAAAATCTACCTATTACTTATTATCTATTAATATACTTGAATAAGTGTGTTTCGAGTATTTTACTTATAATAAGCGTCAAAGATTACTTCCTAATTTAATCAATAAAGATAAATAATAAATAGTATATTATTCACCTAGAGAGTAAAACGAGAAATGTCTTAAATCATATATAAATTGTCACCTGAGATGGAGACAAGGGTGATAAACATACTATTTAAAGCTTTTTTCATTTACTCTTTACACAGGCAGCATACAAAGGGTACTTTATTGTTTGCTGGGAAGGAGTAAAGTGTCTGAACCTAATTCTGTGTTTTAAATGTATTCAAATGGAAACCACAGAATAATGTTCAGGCACAGTAAACGGGACTCAAACCCTATATTATTTGAATTTGCATTTAATGTTTATTAAAAATACAAATAACCATATAATGAAGAATTGGATTTTTTATAGTTTAAGAAAGTGCGAATGTAATTATGATTTTGAATAAATTCTTAAAAACAATGCCATACTTAATTTTATTGGTATTTTATTCATTTTCTCTTCTTTTATTACATTACCTATAAAACAATATTTAACTAATAAATAAATAATTATTTTAATAGACTGCTGTATACCGGCACAGATACCTTTTTTACCGACTCTATTTAAAATTTATTTTTTATAAAAACTAGTTACTGGAGGCAGAAATTGAGACATGGTTTTGATGCGTATAATAAATAGCAATATTTTCTCTGATGAGAATAAATTAATTTTATCGCTTTGTTTTCTAGAAAAGTTGGAATAACCTGAAAATCGTATTTTCTGCCTCTAATCTCTAATTTTATAAGTTATTCTAACTTTTCTCGAAAATGAAGCGATAAAATTAACCTATCTTTATAAAAGAAAGTATCAATTTTCATCATACAAATCGAAACCATCTCTTCATTTCTGCCTTTAGCTGGTAGTTTTTAGAAAAAAAATAATTTGGTAATTAGAAAAGGACAGAGAATACGGCGGCCTCTTAACAAAAATTAAATCTAAAACTTTGTTGAGATTTTCGCAAAGTTTTTACAATGAATTGCGCTCATTTTTGTGATGAAAACATATATTGATAAAAAATAAAGAAATAGAGGAAAAAATAAAGTGAATAATTGAATGACAATGGATGCGATCAAAGATTATAAACAAATAATTAAATTGTACACATTTAGCAGTGTTTTTACTTTTAAAATTCGTCTGCATTACAATTATTGAACCCAAAAATCACAGTTCAAATTTGAGCTTATAAGCACGGATATAATTTTTAATGCATTTAAATATAAGGTGAAAAAGAGGGAGAGGCCATACTTCAGTGTCTTGCGGGAGGGCGAAGGACAAAAACAGAAGAAAAAACATTCTGAAATTTTTTAAGCTTAAAAATTTTGAATAGAAATAATAAACTTTTAATTAAAAAAATTATAAGAATATTCAAAAAAGTACTGTAAAATTTATAAAAAATCTAAAACAATGAAAGAAAATGAAATACTCTGAGCGTTTTGTCCAAATATAATAGTACATTATAATAGTACATTATGCAACCGGAGAGTAAAGTCACATGTTTCTGCCGAGGGTAAGTTAACGATCCGGACTAAGCGAGGGGAGTAAATTCCTGAGGGAGAAATGGACTTTACTCTCGTGTTGCATATTTTACTTTATTCCTACTTCAACCGTGGCCACTTTATTAACTTAAAAAAGCGGGCCCGATTGAAAAAATTAAAATATAAATTAATTTAATAATCTCATATTGTTGTGAATTATGAACATAAATTGTCATAATAAATATTTGTTGAGAAAAAAATTATTTTTTATTCAATTTATTTTAAAAATTTAATAATTAAAGTTCATAATTTTCTCAATATATTAATTTTTATCGAAATATAGTATTTTTTTAAAATTTTATTAAGTAATTTGATAATTTGTTACAAATTTATTCAAATTTTTTATTTAGCGAGAATAAAATACTTTATTACTAATAGATTTTTAAAGCAATGCAACGTATTGAATACTATTTCATCAATATGTTGGTAATACGAAAAATTTTTACGCAAATGATTATTAATTGTTTACCAGCTATTGTGAGTAAGGTGCAGAATAATCAAATGCAACTCCATTGCTAATGTATCAACGACAAATTTCTTATAATATTAACCCAAGACTGTAAATATCAACACGACGGAAATCTGCCAGACATTGTCGTATAAATCAAAGAATAAAAAGCAAAGAAACATCTATGTTAACAAATTATTGTCTTCGTTTTTTTATTAAAATTCCTACTTTTTAAGCAAATTACAAAAATAATATTTATGAAATTATCGTATCTAATAATATGTCATATGAACAATCTTAATTATTTTTTAGAATTTATTAACCCTAATGTTCAATCTGAAATATTTTAGCACAATAATGAAAAAAAGTTCAATTCATTTTTATTTAAAATATAATATTTTATTTCCCACAATTAAAATTCACTGCGCAGTTTTATTTTAAAAATACAATTCTAATCATTCAGAATAACTGAATTATTTTAATTATTGAGATTTTTTACTTTAGGTACACAGTTTTCAAGAAAAAAATTACAAACAATAATACAAGTATTTTTTAAAATATAATTCTATCTATTTTCAAAACAACATTTACACCTCAATGCACGAAAAATCAATAAAGCGAATGATTATTACTCATTAATTCGATATAAAAAAAAAACAATTATGTTCAACCAAAATTGTTATCATTAGTTTAAAGTATGTTATTAACGTAAATACCGTTATTGATTTGTAGTAGTATAATGTTTCACGTAATATTTGTAAATTATCCATTCAAAATCATATATAATTCACCACAAACTTCTGCAATAATTTTTTCACATTAGAAATAAGAATATTAACCAATACGGGATCAAAGAAAAAATGGATTAAATGGTGAATTTTTCATTCATGGAAACAACAAATAGTTAAGTCTTTTTAAAATGGAATAGATGAAATTATCAGAATTAGATGTACTGTAAAAATCATTATGATCATACATATGTTAAAATTATTATCAGTAATTGTTAGTATTAACATTATTTTTTCCAACGAAATTATTTGGATTGAGCAAGTGAGGAAGATTTTGATGAATAGTCTAAATATATATCAAGTCACAATAATAAATTCGTCACCAAAATCACTTGCACCTATACATGCATTATTTATTAAAGAAATAGTGAATAACTTTCCATCTTTTATTCTATATCCAAACAAGACATTTGATCAAACAAATGATGGAAATATAAAATATTATGAAGATATGTTAGTACTGGACTTGAAAAATACAGCATTAAATATTATTTTTGTTGACTTTCATAATAATCCTTATGAAGGTAAAAAAATTCTCCAGCATTATTTCTACTTTGTAGATGATTATTCGTACGATAAGCCAAGGCCGTATTGCTTAATAATTTTGAAAAATTCAAACCATCATTCATACAATTTGGAATATTTTTTTGAGTTTTTATGGTCCATAAATTTTCTGTACGTTACTATTATAGAAATAATCAATAAAAATTCAGCTATAATTGAACTAAATACATCAATCCCAATCAAGAATTTTGAAATTTTAGTACACGAATATAACCCATTCAATTCCAATTACTTAAAATATCATATATCTGAAGAGACTATATTATTTCCCAATAAACTAAAAAATTTACATGGATATACTTTAAATGCTGTATAAATGGTATTAAGTATACCCGTCACCAAATTTTAATGGTACAAATATTTGGAATGGTTTAGGTGGCATACATATTCTGCGATTGAAAACAATATCTGAAATAATGAATTTTACTATTAATATTTCCAAAGAACGAGTGCATTATATTGGATCAGTTTTTGGAGCTGATTTCCATATAAATCTTGCCTATGCAATGGGCCGATTCAGACAAATTTTTTATATTCAGGATTATGCTCGTATTGACTCGTCAACATTTCTAATCAAACAGTACGGTTATTATGAAAGTGAAATTCCTTGGAATTTTATGATACTCATGGGCATGAAGGTTGTAATCGTTATAATTTTTATTGTTTCAATTAATTTAACCATATATACCCATATGGAAATAATTTATGTGAAAAACTGTAAATAATAGTAAATAATTGTAAATAACTGTTAAAAAATGTAGGAATTGAGACATAAATAATAGTTATTTACAGTTATTTACTATTATTTATTATTAATTACTATTATTTACAGTTATTTACAGTTATTAACTGTTATTAACTGTTATTTACAGTTATTTACAATTATTTACAATTATTTACAGTTTTTTATAATTATTTACAATTATTCATAATTATTTACAGTTATTCATAATTATTTACAGTTATTTACATTTTCAAAAATTTTTGAATTAGTGGATAATTTAATGTTATTAATAATTATTTATAATTATTTATAGTTATTTACAGTTATTTACAGTTTTTTACAGTTTTTACAGTTATTTATAATTATTTACAACTATTTACAATTTTCCATAGTTTTTTACAATTATTTACAGTTATTCACATTTTAAAAAATTTTCGCCTATATATAAAATTATTGAATAAATTTGTGATAATTTTCGAAAATGTAAATAACTGCAAATAAGTGTAAAAACTATAAAATCGTAAATAACTGTAAATAGTGAAAAGTGAATAAATGTAAATAACTGTAAATAAAATAAATAACTGTAAATAAGTGTAAATAACAGTTAATAAAATAATTCTAAATAATTGTAAATTACTATTATTTATGTCTCAATTCCCACATTTTTTAACACTTTTCTACAGTTATTTACAGTTATTTACATTTATTTACATTTATTTACAGTTATTAACAGTTATTTACAATTATATCCAAAAAATTTTTCCATATGGGTAGAAATAAATTTTTTACAACTTTGAATATTACATTGTTACTATTTGGTGTATCGATAAATTCTGTACCAAAGACACGCGTTGAAAAGATTTTATTTATTTGTTTGATTCTTATATCTTCGATATTGTCAAGCTATTTTTTAAATTATTTATTTGATATAACATTTGCCGAATTAAAGTTTAATAGTACTCAAACTTTTCTTGACTTATTTGATTCGGGTATACATTTAATCGGAGATAATGCTACAAGTAATCTAATAAGGTTTATTGGAATCGATATACTTATTAAAAATATAACTGTAGTAGTGAATAGTAATCAATCGTGTATTTACAGAATGTTATTCGAAGATGTTAAAATTAATATATGTGGAGTAAATAGATTAATAGGAACCGAAATTATACTTGGATTCTCAGATGCAAAACATGGATGGATAATTAGCTTAATGGAAGAAGAAATGTATCCTAGTTTTAATTCAATGATATTTGCGAAATATTCACCTTATGCTTACCAATTTAACCAATTATTACGTCAATTTTGGGAATCTGGAATTAATAAAAGATTTTATATCGATGGTATTACAATGTATACACGCTACTTTCCAAATGAGTCATTAAACTTAGAACCATCTTCATCACTGAATCATACAAAGAAAAATCAAGACTTAAATAATATTATATTTTCTTATCTCATAGTAGGATATATATTGTCTATAGTAGCTTTTATAATAGAATTTATGTCAAAACGACTTAAATCTTTTAATTACAAACAGTAATTTATTAGTTTCAGAAATAGTTTAAAATTTGAGCATTGTATTTAATAATAATTTTTTGTTCATTAAAATTCATTTAACGCATGTTAGAATTCATTTTAAAATTAAGTACTCATTTAATTTTTAAAAAATTTGTAAATTTAAATAAGTGTGATTAGAGTTTTTGGTTTTCTAATAATTGTCAAAGATTATTTTGAGTGAAATTTTATAAATAAATCAATAAAGATAAGTAGAAAAAAATTCAAACTTACTGAATTTTAATTATGAAATTTTTTTAAACAAAATAAAAAATGTATTAAACATTAGAAAAATTGTTAAGCAGGTTTTAAATTACTCAAAATATTAGAAAACTTACACCTCTGATCCTTTGAATGACCTTAATCTTAAGCTCAAGATCAAATTCAGTCATTGTCAAGTCTATTTGTTCTTTTCGAATTTAGTACTAAAACTGGGAGTTTCCTATTAAAAATTTCAATATGAAAATATAAAATAGCAATACAGTATAAATTTAATTTATTTGAATTCGCATTAAATATATTCATTAAAAATACAAATAACGATAAGATTATATCGACAGCTAATAGGAATAATTCAATAATTCGGTGCAGATTTCAAAGAACCCATAACTCAGTGAAGATATCGTGTTTCAAAAACTTATATTTTTTCTTCAATTTTGCAGTAACAGTTCTGTAGGATTAAAAAATACTATTCGTACAAAATTAGCATAATTCAAAATGCAAAAAAAATCAATGTTATTGTATTTATTTTACAGAAATTATATTTTTTAATCGTGCAGAATTGTCATTGCGAAATTGAATTTTCCCTGAGTTACCGGGTTTTCGAAGTCTTCGCTGAGTCACAGAGTTATTCCTCTCAGTTAAAGATATCTTAGAAGTGATAATTTATTTATTTTTAAGTCATATTAATAATAAAGTAGAATATGAATGAAATGTCAATAATAGGAATTCAATTGTTTTTAAGAATAAATTTATTCACAATCATGATTACACTTGCATTTTATTAAATAATTAAAAATTTCAATGCTTTATTTTATTTAAAAAAAAATAAATCCAAAACGTTATTGAGATTTTTGCAAAGTATCTCCAACGAATTGTGCGCATTTTTGTGATGAAAACATTAATAAAAAATGTAGAAATAGAGAAGAAATAAGTAATTAATGGCATTGGATTTGATTGATATCTCAATTAAATATATCAAAGATTATAAAAAAAATTTAAATCATGCATATTTAGCATAGTGTTTACTTTTGAAATTCGTCTTTATTACACATATTGACACCCACAGATCACAGTTCAAATTTGAGTTTATAGGCACGAATATAATTCTTAAAACATTTAAATATAAATGTCAAGCAAAGGCTCTCGATTCATCGAGATCAGCTGAAGTCGCATAAATTATATAAACCTCGATTATTGATAAGTTGAACGTTTATTTTTATTTAGTACTCTTAACATAACTTAAAACATTATATATAGTTGTCTTGTTTGAGTTCATCCAAACATTCATTAATAATCGAGACTTGTATAAAAATAATGTTTGTAAAATTAAAATATTTTTTTCCAGCAGTGAATTATATTTATAAGAGTATAAACCTTTCAATATAATAAATTTAATACTTATCTATAACAATTTTTGTACCTTACTTTAGTAACTATAAACAAATAAAATAAAATTATCAAGTCACATTTATCATAGTTCAACTTACAAATTAAAAATATAAATTGCTGTAACAATATAGTTTTGAATTTCTTATTTTCTAATCTGTTTTTTATCATTGTAGCGTCAATTCTTACTCTAACATTTTTCGTGTATTAGGTCAAATTTTTCCCAAATAAATATTACTCAATTAACATTTTAGTTTTTATAGTATAAGATTAGGATGACAATCATTTACAATGTATGAATTGTTTTTAAAATGACTAATTTTAGTACGTAACTTTAATTTAACAAAAATTATTACTTTAATTTAATATGAAAAATATTTCAAATGAATATTATTAGAAATAAAATTAAAGATAAAATTTCTTTTTAAATAAAATATAAAATAAAGTATATCGGTGAGATGCCTATAAAAATATTATTTCTAATTTAATAATTATTTTAATTGCTGTTAACAATAGAAACTGTTATTTAATGTTTTAAGTTTTAAACATAGGGTTAAACTAAGGTTACAAAACGTTTATTTAAAATAGTGAAAGTTTCGAGTCCATAAATATAATCATTTAACAATCAAACAAATATTAGACTCGTTTATTAATAAAATTATCAAAAGTATTTTGATTTAAAATTTTCTTTTTGATATAATTATTTTGAATTCATTTTTCAATGTAATTATTTTGAAGTAAATTTACTTATTTTTAGTTTTATTTCTTAATATAATTAATAATACTCCCTATTGATTTTTATAAATTTTTAATTAACGGATTTTATAGAATTAAGTTATGTTAACCTATTTTTAAAAGTAGCTAATTTTTAATAAGCTGTAATGTTTTTATATAAGTACATTAATTAATCTTATGATAAATCAGTCTAATAGATAAAAATTATGTTGCTTACGTAGATTGTTTGGTTAGTATCAAAAAGCTAAAATATTTTATCGTCTGGAATTTATTATAACAAACGATACATTATTGGCTACTTTTAAAAATAAGCGTCATATAATTTTTTCTTATTTAATAGTCAATTAATCGGACGTTTTTTAGTACTTTTGCTTTTTATATGAGTCAATATTATCATTATGAAAATTTTTTTTTATATTAAGTCATTTGTTAATAACAGTATGTCCTTATCTATTTTTTATCTTAATAGAAAATATAAATGACTTTTATATACTTTCATTATCCTGTTACAGTCATAGAGCACTTTTTTTTAGTTTTCTAGTGATTGAAGATAATCATCTTCAATAATGATTAATGTTCCTTATTGTACTTGAGTCAAAATGACAACTCATAACTATATTAGCACAATTTTTAAACACTTTTTGTATCAAAGTATAGGTGATGTATCATAAGAAACTATTATTAGTAGTAAGTATTATAAAACCAGCCTTTTCTAAAAATTTTCATCATATTTCTTCTAATCCAGAGGTAAATCAACGTCTGGGTTATTTGATGCTAATTTGACAAGTGTCTTTTTAACTCGGAGTATCGGTAAACGCGCCGCAGCTTTTGTATGCCAACATTCTTTCATCATTGCGCCCATCCCAGCTAGTGTCTAGAAAGTAATAAAAAATTTAAAAAGTAATTAAATGATAAAAAAATTTTATTTTAGCACATAACAGTAAAATAAATTTAAATATTTTTAAGAGTTTATTAATTACCGGATCGGAATGCCAACGATTTGGAATTGGTGGTCGACGTTGATCGGTAACGACCAATTTTCTCATTTCTTCTAATGTTGGTTCTTGATTGCTTACCAACCATTCTGAATAAGGTGCTGAATAATCTAATGCAACTCCATTGCTGATGCATCTACGACAAACTTCCCAGAATACTAATCCAAGACTGTAAATATCAGCACGACGGAAACCTTCCAGGCACTGTGGATCAAACCTAAAGAATAAAATAAAAAAATATCTATGATTACAAATTATTTTCTTTTTTTCGATTATTAAAAGTCCTTACTTTTAAGGCAAATGACAAATAATATTTTCGAAATTAACTTATGAATTTAAAATTAATAACATTTTATGTATATGATCTTAATTTTTGGAATTTATCAATACAAATATTCATTTTAAAAACTTCAAAACAACAAATCATTAAAATTAAATGAGCTTATTTGTAACAAATTAATAAATTAATTTTTTTTATTACAAGCATTTAAAAGCATTTTACTCAATGTAATAAATATAAAAATATTATTTCGATAGCTTACGTTTGTTCTAACAACTCAGGACTCATGTAGCGTTTGGACATCTGTTTAATATCATATTTGTCATTGGCTAGTCGATCCTGAGTTACAGCATGTGCCAAATCGGCTATAACACAAGCTCCATTGGTTTTAACGAGAATGTTTTTCGACTTTAAATTACGATGAGCCATTGCTGGCTTGCCTCGAGTACCATGAATCTCCGTGTGCAGATACAAAAGACCATTAGCAATGCTTAGGCATATGTTAAACATCTGATGATGATTGAATGGCTGTGGTAACTAGAAAAAAATTATACATTGTAACTAATAGAGTTTTTATTTTTATTTATCCTCAAAGATATTAAAAAAACATCAATGTATAAAAAATGAAAATACAAAAAAAATTTCAGATTTTATAATATATTAATTTTTTTTGTACAATATATATGAAAGATTAAATTTTCAAAACTTTTTCTTATATATAATTAATCTTACCTGAACGAGATAATTATATAAAGATCCCAGCGGATGATAATGAGTAACCAACCAAAGTTGTGTACAACTTGCTCTGCTCGTCATATCGCTACCGACATAACCGAGTATATTGTCATGTCTCGAAGGCAAAAGTTGTGAATAAACTTCCGTTTCCCGAGCCCACATAGCTTCGTCGCGTGAAAAATAAATTTTAACAGCAACATTTTCGCCGTGCCAAATACCACGCCAGACTTCCCGACCAAAACTTCCACTGCCACTTCCACCACTACTTAAACAATCAGCTAAAGCTACTTGCTTAGCCAAGGTCCGTTGAACGAGTAAAGGTAGACCAGAACCAGAACCGCTCGTTAAACTTTGACCTTCCAAGTATTCCTGAAGAATAAGAAAAATTTAAGACATCGATACGTCCACAATAGTTTTTTTATAACAATTTTATACAGCAATTAAAAATACAAAAATTCTTTATAAGCTTAATTCTTATAGAGAAATATAAATTTTGAAAATTTTTCAATATTAAATTTTTAATCTATTAAGAAGTAATTTAATTAATATTCTATTATGAATAATTGAAGATAAATGAGAATAAAATATCAAAAATTAATACTTGTTCAACCAATCAAAATAAAATATGAAAACTACTAAATTAAGCATTTTGCAATAATAAAATCTCATTATTAAGCTTAAGATAAAGCATAAATCAATATAAAAATAAGAAAATTACTTTAAGCGTACTGTCACCAGCAGCAGTGGCACGTAATTCGTGCGAGTAGCTCATGGTACCACCTGCAGTCGATGTTGGCGATGAAAAAGCAAGTATCGATGGTTCCATACCAGATTCAATAAGCTTATTACTTCGTCGTGGGGTTGTTGAACGATTTCTTAGTCTTCTGCGATTTCGCTTATGAAGGAATATAGCTAAGATAATAAGGTTTAGGCTTAATACTGGACCAAGTATACCCAAGATTAATTTAACTGAACTTTTCATTTCATTTTCATCTGAAAAAAAATATTTTATTTATATATATATAATTTATATTTTATGTAAGTAATTATGCTTGTTTTCTATTACTTATAATTATCTATGGTACGCTTACATTACTATAAATTGCAATTTTTATGAAAAATGAAAAATTCTAGTGATTCTGTTGCTATTAATTTTCAAAACGTTCGATTAATTATTATTAAAATTTCAAAATTAATGCTTAATATAGAGTCGGTCTGTGGCTCATTCGGCAGAGCGTTGGATTCGTAATCTCAGGGTTCTGAGTTCGAATCCCGCTCTCGGCAGCCGATTGATGCAAGCACCACTGCACGTTACATGTGCTGAAGTTCATAAACACATTTACGAACTCCGTCGCTGATTATCATAGCAAAAATAGCATAGCATAAATATAGCGACGTTAAAAAAAATAATGCTTGAATATTAATTAAACTAATAGTCCCAATATTGTAATAAAGTTTATGACAATCATTAAAAATATTAAATTCTAATAGTGTAAAAAATTTTGTTTAATTTGCCAAAATTGTTTCATAATTTAAATTCAAATATTTTATGATTCAAAAGTTTGTATTGTTCTTAAATTTTTGTTTAAAATATTAATTCTAAAATCTGCAAAAAAAATAATTTGTAAATTATAACGCAAAAAATTTGTGTCACGCCTGAAACACTCTTATGTGCTAAAATTCAAAAAATTTCTCGCATTAAATTATACCATGAAAAAATGTTTATGCTTTCTTTTTAACTTTGCAACTTACCAATAGTACGATCTTGCAACAATGGTAAAGGTCCATCATTACACAATTCCTCTTGACAGCATTCGGTATGAAATTGACCGCCGCCACTTTTATTATTACTATTTGTCACGTTACCCGACTGTAAGTGTTTATTACAATAAAGTGGTACTTGATCGCGATTTACTATACATCCACGATTGCCTCTTTTTTTACCACCTGGCTCGCGAACTGTTGATTTCCAACACTAAAATTATTAAAAAATATATCTAAACAATATGTTTACAATTAAATAAGAATTAAATAATAAGCTATAATTTGAGACGTAAATCTCAACATTGAAAAAAAATTGAGAAATTTAATTAAATTTTATAAGTTTTAATTTTATTTTATTAAGACATTAACAATACATAAGTTTTGTTTATTTTTTATATTTTTTAAAAATAAACTTACCAAAATGGCATCTTCACAAACGAAAGGTGGTTGATCGTTGGAAGATTCACAATCCTCACCGTCACAAACGTAACACTTAAGCTTTCCTTGCATTGTGAATTTCATTTATACTTATTTTTAAACTTAACTGGATAACTTGATTGTAATTCTTTTTCTAAAAAATAAAGAAGATAAGGTTTTTAAATCATTAATTAGAATTAATTTTTTTTATTAAATTACATCATGTTAATCAATTCTATCATCGAAAAAATAAAAATAACAAAGAGTATTAAAAATCATCTAAGATTAATCAAGTAAGCATTATTAATAACAGACATCCCCACAATTCTTAGAAAATTTTTCTGCATTCCTTTTCCCATTTTAACTATAAATCTAAAAGTCAACGTATCTTTAAATTTACCCCGCAGGACTTTTATAAATATTCATCCGATTTGCATAATCCAGAGATTAGAGAAAGGTGCATTAGTCACTTTTGAGAATTGAAAATTGCATATAAATACCGACTTTTACAACGATGATCATCATTGATACTTGTACTTACTCATATTTTGTTCCAGGCGATTTAACCTTTGGAATTTATCTTTACAAAGCAACAAAAAAAAAAGGTCTTTCTCGCGATCTTTTGTTGTCGGAGACTTTTGGGGCGGTACTATTTGTTACTATATACCAAGCCTTTTGCAATGGAAGACTGGCATATTAAAGAGGTATATAATTATTACAATGGAGAATATGAGCTTATTTTTTCAGATTTTTTTTCTTTTTTACCTTGGATGAAGAATTTAATATAACAACTGTGGTACAGACAATTAGTAAGGTTGTTTTTTATAATTTGTAATTTGTTTTTCGATCTAATACAACTGTAATTATTATTTTTTATAAACTCATAAAATTGGTATTAATTTAAGGAATTAGAAATTTGAAGAAAGATAAGACAAAGTCATATAAATTTTTAGATTTAAAATCTTAAGCCAGTTTTAAAAAATTAAAATATTTAATGTCGTAATAAAAAGTTAAGCGAAAAATTTTATTTCCATTGTGTAGTGTACAAGTAGTTCAGATAACCATCATATGCTAATAATAAAACACTGTAAACATGCGACTAAATACAGCAAATTAATTTTTTTTTTTTCATTTTAATTATATTGAGGTGATGTAATTGAGTATATGATCAACTACGTAGTTATTGATATTGCAGTTTCACGAATTTTTAATCTGTATTCGAAAATTTTCCGAAATATCTCTGTAAAATACTTTTTATTATGGTTAAAATAGAAGGCTGTTATATAGAGATATTTTTCAAACTTTCGAATCAAGAATCTAAAATTTGGAATTTAGTACAACAAAAAATTTAGTATTTTTTGTTCCTTCAAATACATAACTAGAGCTTTTAAGCTTGTTTTTAAAACATTTTCTATACAAATGTTTATAATGTTTCTATAGTATTTAATAAAACTATTTAAAATTTTATATAATATAGAATTTATTCATTATTTTGATTTTAGAAAAATTCTAAAGTCGATTAGTCGGTACCTGAACACCAGCTCGTAATTGGACGAAATTAATTATTGTTCTGGAGCACTCGATTTTCATTCATATTATCAATTTTCCGCTTGTAAAGCAATTGAATTGAAAAATATTTAATGGTTGTTTGTAAGTTAGAGTAAAAAATATAATGTCTACTAAGGGGGTCAACGAAGCGTACACGAAAAGTTAAAATTCCGTAAGCAAAACGTAAATTGTGATTGTTTTTCAGGTAAAAAGAAATTACTTCTTTGGTTGAATTCAAAATTAATAATTAAAAAACACAAGTGCCCTTTTAGGAGGACAAAAAAATGTGCGCAAAAAATTTAAATAGCGTAAGCGAAACGATAATTGTCAAGACTATTGAAAATTGTGGAAATTTTGTGGAGAACGCAACTCCCACCCTTAAATGAGGGATATTTGTGTCGTTGGGTTATTGGTTTTAAATTTGAAACCTTGGGTTGCAAAACCTGCCAAGTCCTTCATATACGGTTGAACTTAGCAGGTTTTGCAACCCAATACTTCATTAAATTAAAGATATATCTAGACACCCTCTAATCGAATAGTGCATATAATTGCAATCAATTTATAACAAAATCATAATAAAATTTTAATGAGATTTTCTGTGAAAAGCTGTGAAATTTGATAATAAAATACTGTAAAACATTTATATTAGCTGCAAATAATATTAGAAAAGATTATGAAAAACAAAATTCAAGAGTTTTGGTAATAATTCTAGTAGTAATATATTTGTAATATATTAATTTTTATTGGTTGTCTTTGAAATATAATGATTTTTCTTACTTTGAAGATTTTAAGATAAAATATGATTTAATAATATGAAAAAGTTACATCCGATAACATTTCTTATCTAATTAGGCATTAATTTCCAATGGCAAAATTCACTTTTGTTAAATACTTAATCTAAGCCAGATTCTTTCTAATTTAAAAAACTTTTAGATCACTGTGTATCATTTTTTTTTTCAATTACTATACAATGATTTAAAATATATTCGCTCAAGTAGACAGTTAATTTCATTTTATTTGCGAATATATTTTATCATAAAAATTGTATAGTATCTAAGAATTTTATAATTCATCGTACTAAAATTTAATTGAATTTCAAAATAATTTCTTTGAAGAAAACTAATTTAGTTTAATATATATTAAATGGACATTATTACGTTTGAATTTAAGTATTTTTGAGGTATGGCATAGAAAAATCCATTAAAAATGAATTCCATTTAATAGAATTCGAATGAATCTTATCTTATGATTAACAAAATATTTAGAGATAACATACCCTTATAAACACTTTTCATTCAATCATACTAAAACAAAAATAAAAATAAAAATGGAAGACAAAAAATAAGATAAATTACAAATACATTAGAAAAATGTTTTTTAATTATTTTAATAAAACATAAAAAATCATTTTTCAAGTACTAATCTGAAATGTAAAAATGTTTCAATATTTAAAAAAAAAGGTAATAAATTTATTGTAATTTTCTAATTTAAAAAAATTTTAACTGACTATTTCAAAAATTATAAAACTGGAATAATTTTCTTTAAATATTATTTATATTTGATCCTTCGAATTGTATACGTATCATGCCTGTTTAGAACTTTTTTCTTACAATTCACAAATTTGACTTTCGTTGTTGAAATAATTTTTTTAAATATTTTATTTTATAATAATTTTTATATAATCTTTTTATGAGTATTTAAGTTTAAAAAAAACATTCGTTTGTTTAAATTTAGCAAATCAATTTTGATGTATACATATTAATAATTATTAAAAAAATAAATAAAACTGTTTAAGTTAATTTATTGTTCATCTCAAACGTTCTAGCGGCAAATTCAAATATACTTCGAGCCGTATAACCAGACGAAAAAAAAACAATCACAACTCCCACTCCCACATCGTAGCATCGTCCCTTACCTTAATAGAAAAAAATTTCTGTTTTTCCAAGTGAATTCTACGGATCCTTCATAATGTAATGCGAGTACTGCACTCTTACAAGTGCGTCAAATAATCAGAATGCTTGAATTTTTCTGATGTTGCAAATAAAATGAAATCGAGCGTCTACTTGAGCGAATATATTATGCGAGAAAAATTGTCGATTGAATTATTGTAGTTGCCACAACAATGAATACCCGTCTTTCTCAGCATAATTTTTTGTTTTCATTACAATTACACGTACACTTAAACACACACTGTTTTCCTTTAATAGATATTTTTTTACTAGAATTTAACTTATAATTTAATTTAAAACTTTAATTTTAGAACAACTTGTACGATGTTATTTACACGATTTACAAGAAGAAACGTTGCTTTGCGTGACTTCACCGGTCGGCCATGTTTACAACAGCTGTCTCGATCTCCCGACAGACCGACGCGCTTGATTGTCGAGACGCTCGACAAAGATGCATGTATATACTTTTTTGTATTTAAAGTTAAGGCTGCTTCTCCACTAGTTTGATCGTTTGATATATATAGAATATAAATGCAAGCTCTTTTATCATAGTCCTCAGAGCACGAAAATTGAAAGTACTTTCGGCTCTTTTATTTAAAATATATTTTTAATTGTTTGAAGAATAGTTACTTCTTTAAAACGTCAAATTAATCCGTATCATTAGAAACCTGGAGATCAATGTTTCCATGGAATAAAAATCGAATTTAATTGAAAGAATAAATTTTAATAATTTTAATGCTACTGGAAGGTTGAAAATTTTCTGAATCAATTAATTAAAAATGTTCATTTACCGGCTCATTACATGCATTTAAATATTAAACTACTAAGAGCGACCCTTGAGAAATGAAGTATACTAACTTGAAAGTTTTGTATCTCGCTAAATAATGTTCGTACAGAATTGTGTGATAACTCATTTTAAAGGTATTTATAAAGGTTTTTCAATGGTATATTGGTTATTTAATTTCTATAATTCGTCTAAGAAATATCACAACTTAAAAATTGAAAGAAATAATTTTTTTTTATTCTTTTATAAATTTGAGATCAATTTCGGAAAATGATAATAAAAAACTATTGGTAGACTTTAAAATAAATTTTGCTTTTATCCCAAGATCCAAAATTGACCGAGATATGGCGGTTTTTAGACAAAAATACGCTTTTTTTTATTTTTCCGTTATAATAGTTACGGAAAAATGTCAAATAAAAAGTATATATTTGTGTCTAAAATAACTTTGAATCATGGAAAGGTAAGAGTTTCTATTTACTTACAATGAAAGAACTATCATTATGGAAAGGTAAGATTTTCGGGTATGATAAAATTACTAAGAACTTTTTTAATATAAAAATTTTTATTTAATTTATAGTAAAAATTTAATCACTAATACATTTCATACTCTTAACGAATCTCAACTATACAGTATTTTGTAGTAATACTATTATTTATTATTAATATTACACTGATATTATTAGTTGTGTATGTCTTTTTGCCGTATTCAGGTAAGATATGAGCCGAGGACAATGTTAGTCGCTTAAACAGAAGTCGCTTTCTGCTCAAAGAATGATTTTATGTCCGGAGTAGGTCGTATGAGGAACTATAACTTAATAGATGAATATTCCGTCGTGAAAATTACTATCCCACTTAATAATTGTGATACATACTTTATTTTGTATAAAAATTACTATTTTTATAGCTAGAATTGCCACATATCTAGTAAACATTCTATATAAAACTAAAAAATTCTAAGTAAATTTTTCCATATATATTTTTACTATATGAATAGTAATTTTTATACAAAATAAAGTATGTCCCATAATTACTATGTGAAATGGTATTTTTTTTATAGCATTTTTCTCTGACCGGGAGAGGCTATGAGTTTCGGATCACAGATCTTGATGAAACTGTAGGATATATTTTTAGATATCAAAATATGAGTAAAGCCAAAGCGGTACGGTCTAATCCTTCGAAAAACTGAAATTATAGACGTTTCTAGTCTTATTTTAAGAAAATTGTAAAAAAAGCTCCTAATTGAAGTGTGAATAATTTACTCTAAAAATGTCTTTAATTAATCAACAGGGACTAAAATAAAAGTACAGAAAGCAAACTTTAATTTGCCGTTCTCAGAATTGAAAAATAATAATTAGAACCAGAGATATGCTAGTTCAAAGTTGAGCAGCAAGAAAGTACCAAAAATGACTGTCCTTCAGAATTTAGATGATTCTATTGACATAAAAGAGTTTTGATGCATTCACAGCCGAGAAAAAAAGAAAAAAGTATAAATTGTAGAAATACCTTATTTAAATGTCAAAATATATTTCTCAAGTAGTTTGAATAAAATTTTTTCAGAGTCTTGTATTTAACAGGTTAATAATTGTAAATCACTATTCCCTAAAAACTTAACAATGATTTCTATCACATGTAAATGACGATTCAACTGTTCTATATTTTCACTAAGAACGCCAACAGCTTTCCGAATCATGTTTTGCTTATCAACTACTTTTTTTAAACGATTTACCATTCTTTTAGTATAAATAGGAAACTTTGATTCAAGATTAATTTGATTAAAATGGCTTATTAATTCATTATTTCGCGCATAATTTAAGAGTTGAGATTCTTTATCTTGAAGAATGTTTAAATATGTAATCCTACAATTCTTCGTTATCCCCGTTATGCTCATACATTCGATTTCGCTAATACAACTGTTAAAATAGGTTTGGACCCATTGTTAAAAGACAAAACAAATTATGTTAAAAAAGGTATAAAACAGTAGCTAGTTTACTAATTTTCTTTTTCTTTTGAAGTGTTCACGAGTTTGATGTTCTATATATACCCTCTCACTTGCACTCTCTCATGTGTTTTTTACGTATAATATCTGTCTGTATTTCTTTGGTTACTTTGTTTACAATCGTTTTTTTTTTGTTTTTTGTTTATTAGTTTTTTTTTAATAATTTATATTATTTTCTTATTAATGGGTGTTAATTAATCATAAAAAATTAATAAATAAAAAAATTTAATTAACAAATTTATTAATTTGTATTATTATTAATATTTTTTAAATTATAGCGAATAAAAATAACAAGTTTTATTATAATGTATAAATGTAATATATGAAAAAAATGGTTATTGAAAAAAAATAATTATAGTTTTTTTTTTTCACAAATGTCACACTTCTTTTCTAGTCTATATACACTATATATAGTGATTGAAGACATAGCTTCTGTCGGCCAGTCCCACGACTGCCACTCCTGTTTTTTTATTGCATCCGATATCTCCTTCGAGAAGATGCATCCACAATGCCAGCATTTCTTGATGATACAGGACATTTTGTAGATATATACAAAGTTTTTACAGAATAAATGAATAAAATTAAAATAAACTCAAGTTTGCTCGTAGCTCTTAAGCATTGCTTCATAAGCAATTTTAAACTGAAAGACTTCCTGAAATTTCTATTTATATTGGTTATATACCAATCTATCTACACTAATTTCCATCCTCCCTTCTTCCCTTTACAGAGGGACAATCGGCAACATGAGCTTTATAATATAGAGTATTATAAGTTTGGAACCATCTTTAAGGTAGTTAAAAGATTATAACTTATTTCAGGTAGCAAAACCGAAAATCGTTCTGGTATTAAGGAGATGTAAAACGGACACTACATCTGTACTGATAAATATTGCCTATCTTTCCATTTTAATGCAAAATTTCCGAAAAAGAAATGCATTAGCTTAAATTATGTACCATGAAGATTATACATTAAAATTTTTAAACGAATTCATTCAAGTTATTGAGAATTTTGGTCTCTAATATTTTGTATTAAAATTTTTTAATCTTGTACCAGGAATCCGAAATTCTTAAAAACTAATGAATGAATTCATTTAAAAATGTAACTAAATGATTTTCATGTCAAATAATACAAGCTAATGCACTATTTTGTGAAATTTTGATATCAAGTGAAAAGATGGACAATATTTATAAGTGCAGGTATAGTGTTTGTTTTACATCTCCCTAAGGCAAATTGAATACAACACATTAAAATACCGTTTATGTGTGTGTCTGTATATACCTTTCCTCTGCACCGTGCGTCCTTAGTGTGAATAGAAAAATTTTCCTATAATATTTAAATTAAAAATATTATTGAATTAACCAAATTTATTGTCCTTTATAAAATTATATCCACTATCAGGATATTATAGATTATTACAAGAGGAAAAATTTTTTTAAAATACCTTTTTTATTTCTTTAAAAAATGAATAAGTTAAAAAAATTTTATACAAAATTTAGAAGATTTTAAAAAATCAACTTGTATAAAAGTTTGTATATCCAATTTATAAAATTAATTTTTGTATCATGAAAACTTGTAACCATGACGTTGGCTTTTTACTTTTCTAAACTTAAAGAACATATATGCTTTAACTAGTCGACATATAAAAAATTCGTAAAAATAGCGTATTTTGATAGATAGATATGCGCTTAGTTCTATAATGTTAATGTAAAATTTTTTATCATTATAACCCTTTCTTTATGAGTGAAGAAAGTTTCTTTAATTATCATAGATAATTATCATTGCTGGTTAGCACATGTTAAAATAGAAATTCTGGAAATCCCAACAGGATTTCTAAATAAGTGTCTTTTTAACATGTGTAACCAGTAAAAATGGCCAAAAAATGTTTTGTTTTCTACCAGGGAACCTTTATTAAAATATGTTATTGTTTAAATATCAGTATGATTTTGAAAAATATTTAAACTCTTTTTAATAAACATTTCTGTAAATAAAATGAAATAAATATAATATTATGGTTATTTAAAAAAATATATTCACCCAATACAATTGATTTTCTTTAACATCACGACTTGACACGCAGCTTTTTCATCATTATACTTTACACAAATAATATTTGTTTCATGGCAATAAGGAATGATATTTTTCTATTATATATTGTTTAAAAATCTTGTAAAAGCTATACATCGATGGTTCCCTAGTGGAAATCGAATCTGTGAATAACTGGGAATAACTGGAAATAACTGGAAATAACTGGGAATAACTGTGAATAACTGGGAATGACTGTTATAAACTGTTCAGTTTGAGACAGGAATAACAGTATTCCAGTTATTCAGTTATTAGTTATTAGTTATTCTAGTTATTCCAGTTATTCAAGTTTATAACTTAAAAATAATTTGAAAAAAAGAGGTACGAATAAGTTATTCCAAATATATTTATATGAAAAAAATAAAAAAAATTTTTTCATTTTTCAAATTTATATTTTTCAAATTATTATAAACTAAACTGTAAAAACGAATAACTGAATAACTGGGAATAACTGAATAACGTTATTCTGTCCAAACGAACATTTATACTTATTCAGTTATTCTTATTAGTTATTCACAATTGATTTCATAGGTATCACGACGTTTTTAAATTATCACATCCTTCGAGTGTCCCAAAATAAATATTATTTTTTTATTTTTGATAATGTATTTTCGATGAAGGCTATAAGATATGTCTAAACATTTTGCAATTTGAAATTATATATTGATGATTGAATATTAAAGTTTGACAATAAAGTTTAATTTATTAAAACCATGTTGTATGATTTTATTTATTTTTAATTATGCTGTAGTAATTATTTATAATTGTAATTTTTTAAAATTTTGTTAAATTAAAAAATTTGGTTGTAATCTTAATATTTATCTTAACGGGTTTTCCTTCTTAAATTCCAGTAAAAATTTTTAATTTACCTATTTGCAGTAATCTAATTTCGATGATTGGCAATTTGTATTCTTGTATATAAGAGCTTAACAATATTTAATGAATTGATATAAATAACTATTTGGCATAATTTTTTTACATGAAACTTTGCGAAGCGACTCCTGAAAATAATAAATTCTTTACTGAAAAAAGGTTATTATAAAAACCATAAAAGCTTTAGAATGTCAAGGCTGTATTCTTGTACATTCGAGAGTGCCACGAGTTATAGTTGTGCCTAGAAATCAAGTCATACGCAATAATTGTAACGTATTTAATAAGCAACTCATATCTTTGTCTCATAAGAAATTAAATATCGTCACTTAAAAAATATTTACAATCAGTAATATATTTTATTATTATGTTGTTTCTTGACAAAATTTTATTACTTCTTTTTGTTTTTAGAAAAACTATATAAATAACTTTGAATCAATTCTAGAATTTAAAAAATAAAACTATTATTTTCATTCTTAAATGTAATGTTTTCAAATATCATTAAATAAACAACATTAAGTGAAAAAAATAAAATGTAAGCAATAGGTAAAATTTAATTATCATAAGCAATGGATACGAGAGCGCGGTGGCGTAATGGATAGAGCTCTTGCCTTCAACGCGGAGGGCATGGGTTCGAATCCTGGCCAGGTACCTCTAACTTTTTTTTCGAAAGAAAATAAGTGTATGTGCCATTTATAAAAAATCCGACCTCATTGGGTATCGGTTGATTGTTGGTTACAAAAGTGGCTAAACCATCCATCGGTAGTCAAAGTTTTCGGTATGGTGGGTCTGACAGTCCTAGCCTGATGTAATGTGTTAAACAGATGCCGGGCAGGGGACTTCCTCGACTTCATCATATATAAAAGGTTAATCATATAGAGGACAATATCCTTTATATATTAATCTTTAAAAAAAAAAAAAAAAAAAAAAAAGCAATGGATACATGAGAATCCCTGAAAATGTAAAAAAGAGAAAGAGAGAAGTATTGCTACTAGGTCTCCATCTATATCCCGCATCCAGAATTAAGGAGAAAGAGACAAGAAGATAATGAAAAAAGAAAGAGATATAGGCTAGGGACTTTTTTATTGAGACTCCAACTATACGAAGCATTTGGAACTAAGCTTGCAACATGACTACGTAGGTAGAGCATAAGTTTAACCTCTACTCTTATATTCGGAATTTGAGTAGGTGTTTAAAAAAATTAATGTCGAGATCGTTGAGATGTTTAATCAATTTAAATTTAAGTTCAAATTCTTTTCCTAAGTCGGTCATATGGTGGAAAAATTAAAGGTACCGGTACTGACTACTATTCTCCAACATTAAAATTGTGCGTCATTTATTATTGAAGACCTCTATTTTTCCACGTGCTCACTTACAGCGCACGGCATTCTGTAAATGTTCACGTGCAGCTTCCAGCATTGTATGAGTGGAATAAGCACTAAAATTCATTTCAAAGCCTATAGAGAAAGGTAAGCGTAGAATTTTTTAATTCTTGATTTATTTATTTATTTAATAACTTTAATTATTCAAATTCTTCAATTTGTCGTTTTGGTAATAAATATTCATCTTATTTCAAATTCCAATAGTGTCTAATATATCCATATAGTCAATTAAGTTAGTAATACTTTACAATTTTTCTATAAATTAATTTATATTGTTACAAATTTATGTTACAAAATTAATTTATTTAACGGAAATGATTGTAAATTTATATAAAGACAGGAAACCGTCCACAATGAAAGTCGAATGTTGTATCGTATTACAAGCACTCAACAGCATTATTGATATATATTCTATAACATGCACTCATGCGTTTTTTCTTTTTAATCGCTACATGTAACCATATTTTAATATAATGAATTTTCGAAAATCTTTCAAATTAAATTTAAAATTTTTAATATATTTTAACTGCTGTGAATCGTATAGGGTTAGATAAGCATATATCATTTTATGTCTATAATTTTACATAGTAGCTTTGAATTAGTGACTAAGGTGTATATATTTCATTTTTGTAACCCTAAGTACAAATTCTTGTAAAGTCATTTATCATCAATCTTTTATTTCTGGTTTAAGTATAAATTTTATAATTTTTTATAAATTATTTTTTTTCAACAAAAAATTATTTTTTTTAAATTTAATTAATTTTAGATTAAATAGCAAATAAATCAATTAGGTCATTATTTTTCAGATACAATGTCATATAAAACTCTTTTTTTGTATGAAAAAGAAAATATTACTTATTTTAAATGAGAGAAATTAAATTATTAACAAATGATTCTAAATAAATTTTAATCTGAGTCAATTTAAGATTTATTAGACATCTTATTTACTGAAAGTTTAACTTAAATAGTTGTGGATGTATAAATTATAATTAATTTTTAAATCTTAATGTAAATAAAAATATTTTTATATTATCAGCAATCGTTTATAAAAATAAAAAATATTTAAACATATAAATTTAATTAAACAAATTAAAAATTTATATGTTGAATGACAAATACTAATAAGTGAAATTGAGTCTGAAGTACAAGTACAAAAACTACAATATTAGTGTTAAAGTTAAAAAATGCGTTCATTATTATCTTTTGTATAAACCAATTAATTTTTAAAAGTTTATCATGAAAAAAAAATTTGGGTCATTTAGTTTA
This sequence comes from Anastatus disparis, assembly GCA_017163975.1. NCBI lineage: Eukaryota > Metazoa > Arthropoda > Insecta > Hymenoptera > Eupelmidae > Anastatus > Anastatus disparis. The sequence goes on along the minus strand of JAFFSR010000330.1, from coordinate 540,066 downwards.
TACAAATAATATTTTAATTATTATAATTTATGGATTTATGGAAATTTAAGTAAAACTTGCAATAAATAAGGTAGCTTTTATAAATTATAAGCTTACTGGATATTATAGTACTTTTCGATACTAGAGCGTATAAATATTCGAGCGATTGATATGCACGAGGTTGGCAAAGTCATCACAATCGCACGAATATTTATAATTTGACGCGCTAGTATCGAAAAATATTTTTTGACACCGAGGGCGTGAAATTGAACATTAAGAATGTGGTTACATTTCATTATATGCAATTTTACGCAAGCCATGTTAAAAATTTTATTTATAATCATTAGTTAATAATCTAATTTATCTTGATTAAAAAATGAATATTTTGAGCCAAAAAAGAAGTTTTCGATGACTTTGCGTAAAAATAATTGTTTATGGATTATATTTTTCATTTAGAAAAAAATTAAGATCACGTATTTTTTCTTTTGTTATGAAAATGAAAAATGAAAAATATGGAGATAATATTAAAATTGGTTTGACCTGACTATTGTTTGACAATCATGACGCCATATATCATGGTAATATATTTATAATTCAAAATTAAATTAACTGATACCGGCGGTAACTTTTTTTATTCATCGTGTTTCTAAAAACAAAAAAATACTTTTTCGTATTTTACCTGACAAATACAGTACCGCTCAAAAGTTCGTAAAAATTTTTTTTTTTTTAACTCAACTTCAAACTGCGATATTTCGGAAACGGCTCGATGAATTTGAAAAATCCGGACGGCGTTTGAAAGATCAGACAAAATACTTTTTTTTGTGTCCTGCCAAATATTTTTATCTCTTTTTTCAACTCTATTACTAATGATAGAAAATTTTTTTATTTTTACGAATTTTTAAATTTCAATCAATCAAATGTAACTTTTTAAGAAATTGATAAAATTAAAAAATTCGAACGCGACTGAAAAGTAGAGTGAATTTCCTAAATCTTTATGTTCAATGGTTTTTTTGTATCTATTTCCTGCGTGTAGCTAAAAATGCGCAAAAACGAAAAGTACAAGAAAATCAGTATTAGATATGATAATATTTTCCAATGTCGCCAGTCAATTTTGGTTTACATTAGCAAGATTCAAAAAGATAGTATTTTGTCTAATCTTTTAAACGCCTTCCAGATTTTTGAAATTTATCGAGTCATTTCCCAAATATCGCAGTTTGAAGTCGAGTTTCTAAAAAAAAAATTTTTTTTACGAACTAATGAACGGTATTGTATACTTTTAACACAATTATCACAAATTTTATCACAATTATTATAAATGATAGTGTCCTTTTTTTGAATAAATTAAAGTTATTTACAAATTTGATTCTTCGTATGTATATACGAACTACAGATTTGAACACATGCTGAAATGTAAACAAAAATAGACCCGCGATATTGGAAAATATTATCATATAAAATTGATTTTTTGACACTCCGTGCGCGAAGCTCAATTTCGCGCACGCTATACAAAGTGACACGTGCGAAAATGGAGCTTCTTACACGTCGTGTCAAAAAATATTGTTCGATACTCGTGCGAGAAAGTGATTTCTTCCTCGTGTGACCTTTTCAACCTCGCTTCGCTCGGGCGCAAACCGCCACACGAATAAAAAATCATTCTCACGCACTAGTATCGAAAAATACTATTAGTGTACATTCCATTTTTGCGCATTTTTAGCTACACGCAGAAAATAGATACAAAAAAATCATTGAACATAAAGATTTAGGAAATTTACTCTACTTTTCAGTCGCGTTCGAATTTTTTAATTTTATCAATTTCTTAAAAAGTTACATTTGATTGATTGAAATTTAAAAATTCGTAAAAATAAAAAAATTTTCTATCATTAGAAATAGAGTTAAAAAAAGAGATAAAAATATTTGGTAGGACACAAAAAAATAGTATTTTGTCTGATCTTTCAAACGCCGTCCGGATTTTTCAAATTCATCGAGCCGTTTACGAAATATCGCAGTTTGAAGTTGAGTTAAAAAAAAAAATTTTTTACGAACTTTTGAGCGGTACTGTATAATCCATTTTTTCATGTAAAATGCTAATTGTAGGTAAATGCTTATAACAATTTAGATATATGTATAAAATTAAAAATTTCTTTTTGGAACACGTGGGGAGTGATTAGATTAACATAAAAATTAATTAATTTTATGAAAAAGGAGACAATGTTAAAATGTGAAATGAAATAAATATTTAAATGAAAATGACAAATTCAATATTTTAAATAATCAAATTGATTAGATAAAAAAAATTAATAATTTAATTAATATAAGTTAAACATTCTTTGTGAGCGTTGAATTGGAATGTATTCAGATTTTTTCATTAATACAATGCCGCACATTATCAGTAAGCACTCACAGGATGCAATGCCCTGTGCATGAGCAGACAATGATAGTACATACCTAGCGTCGTTATCTAGATATTTACATGAAGAAGTAAAATAAGGTCTTCAATAAGAGTCATAAATAGTATGGATAAGGGCTCTTGTATGAAAGAAGAAATAGTTCACATCAAAATGCAAGTAAAAATTATTTCCCCAGGATAGTTTAAATTATAGCACACTTACTTTCTTTGATACAAGGATCTTAAGACGATTCACCTCTCTATCTCCCACGGTGTCAAATCGTTAATGAAATGAATTAAATTTAATTTCAGTTTGTGATGCCATTTTAAAAAGCCATTGTCTTCGGAAACAGTTCTAGATCCTCAAAAACTAATGCTAACCTAATTAATCTTGATGAATTAATTGTTATTATGTATAAACTGACAATGATATTTCAAGGAACGAAAAGAAGCAGCTGATAATACTGTCAGCAATAATCTTTATTAATAATATTAATTAATAATCTTTATTAATGTTTCATACACTTTCATTTTTAACCCTTTCAAACCCAATGTACATTATAATGTACACTGATAATTTTTTAAATTGTACAAAATTAAATTAAAATTTTTAAAAATAAACATATAGATTAGCTTAAAATAGACTGTTTTCGATCTTAAACTGGGGCCTATTGAAAAAACGCGAAAACAAAAATAATCGCAATAATTGTTTAATAAATAAACACATCATTCTAAAATGGTTATCAGAACATTTTATTACGAAATAAAAATTCAGGTCTATAAGTTAGTGAATAAATTTATTATTTTTATCATAACAGAAACGCAGATATAAAATTTTTACATTTTATTGTAAATATCATGATTATATGATTTTTTCATTCCTTGATAAATAAACTTTTTTGCTATTTAAATATATTTTATAATTTTAATTAAGTGTAGGTGAATGGTTACGTAATTTTATTAACTGTACTTTGTATTTTCAGATTTCTTCATTTCTACAAAGATTTCAATTAACTCTAGTCTCCAATCTCTCGGTGAAGCTAAAGATATTGTCAGAGGATCTTTGGCTACAAATGAAACCTTTGAAAGCTTTCTTCTAGAATCTTTGATACCACTTATTGTCACTATCCAGAAACAATATAGTTTCAATCATAGCAAGTTCTTTTGGAAAAGCTCTTCTATTCAAGGTGTGTTTATTTTTGTGTCTTTTTTATTTTAAAACTAATATCAAGATAATATCAAGATAATTGACATTTTTTTAAAGAAACTAATGATAATATTTAATTCAAAATTTTAGGGAGCTGCAGTTCTTGATATTTCTGTAGTAACGGATATAATTGGAATTAAATCTGCTGACACATTCGTGAAAACAATTTATGCTTGAATGCTATCCGAACGAAAATTAAAGATAATTTGAAAATAGTTACAGTTAGAGGTACATTATTTGAGGTAATATCTTTAAATAATGGAAGCACAAAATCGAACAAACTTTGGCTAGTAATTTTAAAACAGATCTTGTATTAAGGATTAAGGATTTGCTTAAAATTGATTCGAATGAAAAACTTTGTAACGGGACAAATTTAGTCCATTATAATGCGCGAAGCATATAAGTTAAAATTAATCCCTTAACTGCCGTGGCAAAGATTTTTATATGATAATTCCATAAAAAAATCTCTGCCACGGCAGTTAAAATAATAAAAGCGAATAGCAATGACCTCCACCTCTCATCTTGGGTAAAAATTTTATTTTTAACTTTATTTCCAAAATAATATTCAGCTTCATTTATAAAACAGCAAGATGGTAATTGCATATTAAAATTTAATTAAATAGAATCTTTAACTTTGTTGAAATTTTGCTTGTAAAGAGTATTTCGAAATATTTTATCCTGACTTCTATTTATTTGTTTTAAATTTAGTATAATTTATACAAATACCAGTTTTTTTTATATCAGTTGTTCTAAAGATGTAGAGTTGGATATAGATAAGGTTTTCTTATCACACGACCTAAAATTAATAGGTAAAATATGAAAAATTTTATCAAACAACTTTGTAAGTTAGAATAGTATCTTTTATTATATTCATGTCTCTATTCATTTATAATTATGTAATTTCTTAATTTTATAAAATTTTCTTTTTGTAAATAAATTACTATTTAAACATGATATTCCTTAGTTACAATTTTCGATAATTTAGGTTAAGATAAATATATTATTAACATTATGCTAACGAGACTCCAATTTCATTGTTCTTAATTCTATATGAATGTTTCGTCCAAAAGCGAAGCAGCTCAGTTTCGCCTCAGTTTCACCTTTCAAAAATTAAAGATGTCATTAATATATGTTTATGGAATGCAAAATTATGAAAATGAATATACATTTTTAATTCTTTCACGAAGCATAAATCGATTCTAAAAAAATGTTTTAGATGAATGTGGCAAATTTTTATTTGTTTTTCGATTATATTTTGTATGGCTTTTATTTTATACTTTATTTTTGACAAAGAATTTTTTAATTTATTCATTATCATTATCAAAATATATATAAAAAATTATTTGCAAGCATTATTTTTTTAATAATATCAAGGCTTGATGGCATATGATTGATTTCAGTACTTTTTAAATTGTATTTTTGATATAATTAAATTCTCACTTGTTGTTATTTATAAAACTTAATCATAATGTTAAAGATTTTTATAAAAAAATATTCATAATTTTGGAAAAAGTTTGATTAGAAATTGAGAATAATTGTAGATTACTACAAAATAATCTTTTCTATTGTCATTATTTGCTGAACATTTATAATTGATTTTTAAATTGACTTCTGATTTTTTTGTGTTCATTTTAAAAATTACGAGAAACCTTGAAAAATTTTTATGATAAAACTTGTAAATTTTATGAAAATACATTTTTACACAATATAAAAACTAAAGTTTCTTATTTAAAAATCTGAAATTCACCTTGAAACGACCTTAGAATAATCTGGATCATAATCTAGGTCAAAACTATCCACTTTTTCATTTACATCCCTACAATGTTTGTCTCTTTATAACTGATGTTTTTTGCGACACTCATTAACAATTGAATAGTTAAACAAGTGAATAGAAAAGTATGCAATAAGTGAATTTTTTATGATGGAATTTGTACGTACAATGAAACTTTTTACTGTAATTCTTTTCACTATTCAATTTTTTTCTTTAAAAGTTTATACATCTCTAAAGCAATAAAAATGAGTTACAATAAAATGATATTCGAAGCAATGTATTTATTAATTTTTATTTCTATCATTAGTTGTTATGACAACAGTTATATTATTGAGCATGTGATTGAGTTCGCTGCAGAAATTCTGCAAATGAATCACATAATTTTATTTACATTTCCAACACAGTGTTTTGATTCTTTTACTCTTACGTCATTAGTTGATGAATTTATAAATAAGTTTCCAGTTCTACACGTAAATATTGGAGAAATTATGCATATCACAAATAACAAAAAATTATTACCTATGAAAGAATTGATAAAATTTGAACGTAATATATTTAAAATTATATTCTTTAATGTTAATAATAACAGTACTAAAAATTTGATAGAACTGAAATTTTATTTCGAATTCGTTTTAAAAAATTTGACCAGAGCTGGAATGCAACCTCATTATCTCATCTTTTTAACAGGCCAAGAAAGCATATCAAATATACAACAATTTTTTGAAACCTTATGGAAATATAAAGTTTTATTTGTCACTGTAATTGAAATAACTGAAAAAATCAATTCGAAAACTCATTCGCATCAATTTTTTTTAACAAATTCTAATCGTAGTATATCAGTACATCAATATAACCCATTCAATAACAGTTACAGTGTTGAAAATTTTTTTAAAAATATCTTGTTGTATAAAAATAAAATGAATAATCTTCATGGATATAACTTATTTGCAGTGGGTGAATTAAGACCGATATATTTAATTAATGTGAAGGAGAATGATAAATCAATAAATGTTTCCAAAAAAGATCTATGGGATCAAATGGGTGGTATTGATGTTTCACTAACTAAAATTATAACTGAATTTATAAACTGCACTGTTAGTTTTGAAATAGTAAACGTTAAAAATTTAAAGAAAATACAGAATGATTATCGTTCAAACCGCATAGATTTTTTTATAAATTTCACACCAATGGATTCTGAACGAGCTGAGGTATTTTGCTGTTTCCTATTTGATTTCAACTCTCACAAATTAATAGTTAAACAATATACTTTTTATGAAAATACAATACCTTGGAATTTAATAATATCGGTGGTTTCAATCATCATTATGATTATATTTATAGTAATTTTTATACGTTTATTAAAATTTCACAGTAAAGCATGGACAGTATTTAATATAACTATTGTTTCATTTGGATTTTCTGGAACAATACCACAGAAAAATATAGATAGAATAATTTTTTTATGCTTGGTTTTTTTATCAGCAACATATTCGATGAATGTTTTGGAATTATTGTTTCAAATGCAATTAAGTCAAAAAAAATTTCTCGTTTTTAAAACATTTCAAGATTTGGCAGACGCTAATATAACTATATTGATTAGTAACAGCCTGGAACACTTTTTCAAGTCAAGGCCCGAAATACTGAAAATTATCAAGTTTGTGAATGTACCATATAGTATATGTAATATATCTGTGCTTCTTGAAAATACCATAAACGCCTGCTTAACAACGAGTTATTTATCATCAGCTTATGCTGAGATTAATTCTCAACCTGAAAACGGTTGGGTTTTGAGTCCAGTTTACGAACCATTTATCAACACATTACTTGGTAAGATATTATCGCTAGATTCACCCTACTATGAGAGATTTAACATGATATAACAGATTCCGGCCTTTCAAATTTTGTAATGAATAATTATTGGAGAGAAGCTTTGTATAGCATAGGTCACGAAAGTAATTTAAGTCAACATCAATATATGGCTAGCCTGAATAAGCAGACTGTTAATTTCGCAAATATAGATGCAGAAACTGAACTATTGACAAAAATAGTATACCTTCTTGGAATTGGATACGTAACATCGTTTGCGATTTTCATTTTGGAAACATTATGCAACCAATTTAAAACAACAATAAAAAATAAGTTACACAAAACAAAAAATGTTACCTGAATAAAAGTTGAGTTTTTTGACTGACAGCACGATTACATATATTTGAATATGTTTGAATTGAATACTTTGCAGACTTAGATTCTTTATTTGCGATTGGAAATGTTAGTTGGATATTTTTAAGCTGTTTTTTTTATTCTAAAATATAATAGTTCAAGGGAATTAAATGTTTCGTTTTTAAATATAACAGTTCAAAAACATTGTCCTATAATTTTTCAAAATGCACGAGAATATTTTTATTTATTTTCTACTTTGTATTTATAAAAAATATGAAATAAACATAATTTACTGTGATTAACATTATTTATTATTTAATTCTTACTATTGTGATTTTTTTCTAGAAACTAAATAATTGATCAAAAATACAATAATTTTATGCACATAATTGTATGAAAAAAAGTTTCAATCACATAATTTTACTAAATTTTCTACTGAAATATTTTTTTATATTTTTCATTTTAATATGTTCTATAGCTTTCCTTACCCTGTATAGATTTTTTACATCTGTTTACGGGACACCTCGACCACCTGTGTGTTCCGGTGTTTTCGCGTTCGAAACCATACCTTTTTACCCCGGAAGGTGTTCGCGTACCCGTGCAGGCTTACTCAGGCGGGGAGACTCGCTCTACCCATCCTTTTAAGCGCATCGAGAGCTCACACCAACCCGGTAGAACGTTCCGGCTCAACTGTAGTAGTGGAGAGCAGTCGCATTCTGCCTTACCGACCCTCGAATAATTATCTGCGGTTTTTGTTAAAACCGCGGAAAATCATTCGGGTGTGGTCCACCACGGTGTCAATGAGTCCGAAAAATTCTCCACTTTTAATTAAAAATGGAAAAAATCCCGCCCTCACCGGAACTCAAACCCCGGCCCTCTGGGTGAGAGTCGGATGTTCTAGCCCCTGAGCCACCGTGGCTCTTTTTCATTTTAATATAATAGATTTATTATTTATTAGAAAATAATTTTTTTTAATTAGGATTATTTTATTATAAATTATAAACTATTTTGCTTAGATTAGGAAGTGAGAATACATTTTTTGATAAAATTGACTTAACAAGGTGAATTATTTCAAAAGTTGCAGATAAAAAAATTATAACCAAAATAAACAAGAAGTTAATTTTTGAACATATTAAAATTTTTAATGCTTTTTGAAAATAAGATGATTTTTTCTAGTGCTCAAATTATTCAATTATAAATAAATAAATTAATAAGACTAAGCGCTAGTTTAGAGAAGATACCAATTAGGTATATTTTTCATGTTTATAAATAGATGACGTATGAAAGTTTAATTGTTATAATTACCTTATTATGTCGCCAAAAATTGTATTATTCTGAATTTATTTTTAGTTAATTTTTTACAAAAAGGTGAATTTAGATGTGGTCACACTGAAAAATGTTTAAGAAAGCCGCTCACCCAACACGTAAACCTGTTACACTAAACGCATTGAGAGTTGCACACACACTTTTGGCTTGAATGCTTTTTTCTTTTGGAAGAAAATTTCTCCCAATATCGTGAAAATTCGGCTCTGGTGCTATTGATAAACAATTGACTCTATGTTGATAAAATGACAGCTTATATTTATGAGCGACATTTTGTACGGTTGCTTGCGTATTTGTTCAGCATTAATTTTCAAAGTGATTTCGAAGAAATTATAATAATAATATGGAAGTTTTTCTTAACCGATTTTTTCCTGAATTAAAAGAGCTTTTTCAATGTATTTATTTAAATTTTTGTACGTTCCATGATATTTAAAATTAACCTTTTAAAATTAACCTAATTTTTGAAAACTACACGTTACTTAATTGCATAAAAATATCCGTTCAGTGTAGTTTACAAGAGAATTTAGATTGTATTTTTGTGATAATTTAAAACTTTATTTGATTTTACCTAAACAATTTTAGTATTTATTTGATTTATCTCATTAGTTCTTTAATTTTTAAATCTTTGTTCTTTCCTTTTTTTATTTAGCTCATAATATAAAAGAAGAAACTTTTTTTTTGATGACTGAGAACTCAAAGGTCAAAATTTGCACGCGCTTTTATGAGAAATACTCGCTTAAATGAAAAGATGTCAAACGCGCTCGGTTTTGGGAGAAATTTTCGCTTAAAACAAAACCTGCTGGTGCGCCATATTAATGGCAGCTCAGCTAACCTTGCCTTAGCACAGCTGCTTATCTATACTTTTTTCAGGCAATGTTAAATTTTCAAACAGTTCAATCTTTATTTTTGAGACTTTTCCTTTTATATTAATTCTGCACATAACTGACAATAAATGAATTGTAATATTTTTTTTAAAACGTAAAAAACAATTTTTTTATTTACACTTTGTTTTATGGACAATGGGGATAATTTCTTACGTTATTATTTGTAACACATAAAGCTCTAACAACAAATCGAAGCATTACTTTTTAATTTTTGCTTTCTCGTAGAGAAAGCATTGTATTGGCAAAAAAATTTTTTTTCTATTTTTTCATTAATTTGTTGGATTTAGAGAGTCGGAAAAAATGGTTTCCAGAAAATGTATGTATGCATGTGCGTGTATGTGTATGAATTCAGTACGTTAGTTAGATCTCGAAAACTACTTGATGGATTTGTTTCAAATTTTACATACAATTTATTTTTTTGTCTAACTGGTGCGAAAGCTATTGAAAATTGGTTTTCTTAGTGTAGTTTTTTTAGAGCCATCTAAGAATTTTCAAAAAACTTTGATTTTTCATTTTTTTTTGTATTTTACGTAAACTACTCAAAGAATTTGCTTTAAAATTTGTATGGAAATTATTTTTCTTTATCTGGCGGGATTTAGCTCCAGGAACAACGGTTTTTGCGGCTTATTTTACTTTGACTAGCAACGACTTTTTTGTGGTTTGTTTAACTTAACAAAGGCCATGACAGAGCTTGTAGCCTACAAAACAATTGTCACAACCATCGTTCTTCTACATATCTTTCACATATAAACAACACATTGTGCGTACATATAATTTAGTTTTAAATTTAAATTAAATTAATTATTTAAATTGATTAAATTAATTATTTAATTTAATTAATTAAATTTTTTTAAATTTTAAATTTGATGATTGTTGTTAGGAGTGTGCGCATATTTAAGTGCGATTTGTTTGTGAAGACTGCCGTGGGCAGAAGCGCCCTCTTAGCTTTTCCCTCTCTGTTCAAGAGTCACTTCTTATTGAGACGCGCGTGTGAATGCAGGGCCGGTGTATGAACGAGTGTTTGTTAAAATATATTGTACTAAACGAGTGACTCTGTGTTGAGTGTGAATAAATAAACAAACTTATTAACTTTATATATGTGTGTGTTTTATTGTGTGCATCCTCAACTCTGCTAAAATAATATAATCTCAAAAGGTTATGGTAGCCCAGCACGCTTCCACTGCGCTGTGCGAAGATGGCGAAAAGTATTTTCACCAGCAAGCTTTTACTGCGCTGAGTGAGGATGGCGAAAAAGAACCTCAACAACAACTACTAGGTAAGGTGTTGAAAAGTGAAAAAGCGTTCCTTGTGTTCTCGCGAGTAAAGCAAGGAATGGACGACAATCGAGAGGCGTCCTGCGGTCGCTGCATGTGCGAGTTTTTGTGATTTGATGTAGCGAATAAATTTAAGGAGTATTTTTGTTTTTCTTATAGTTGCATCTGCAACTTTTATCTAAAAGAAAAATAAAAAAAAAAAAAAAGGCTCCATGCTGCTCTCTCATCTCTTGTCCTTTTCATATAGACTAACATGGGTTAGTTGTAGCAGAGGAAAAGGAGAAAAGAAGAAAGGAGTCAGTACGAGAAAAAGAATTAACGAATGTGGTTTACTAAGAAACGATGAGACGAACGAGAGACAGAGAGCACGCACGCGTGAAAGAAAGATGGCGCATAAAGAGAAGCTCGCGATGAACGACGCCACGATGAACTTGTCGACACGAGTAAGGAACGAGAAACAAGAAATGCAAATGGAGACTATAACGATGAACGAGAGGGATATAAGGAACGATGTGTTTATGTGTGCTATAAGATAGCTATGGGACGCCATAGCATATAAAAACGCACAAACATAACAAAACGAGATCTAAACAATAATGCATGCTAGATTTAATATAAAATAAATTAAATTGCAAATAAGGTGGTACAATAAATTAAATTGGAAATAAGGTGCTGAAATAAATTAAATTAAAATAAACCAGTGCAAAATAAATTTATAACGATGTCATTTATATGAGTGCGGCGAGTATGTACGTATATATGAAGAATCTTTAACTTATGTGTACATACACGAATATAAGCAGTACGTGAATACGAGATATGAACTTGTGTACGAGTGTGCATACGTATATGTATATGTACGTATATATACGTGTATATGTATACACATAAATGTGAATGAGTAATCATTCAAATTATTCAAATTATACACAAAACGAGAACGAGATATAAAAAGTTTTTATTGGAAGTTTTATTTAATCTAAGGAGTAATATGACGGTAACAAGAAAACCGTTGCTCAGACGAGAACGAAAGAGCGATATTAACGATGGACTCTGGCCAAGTCTAAATCTTAAATATATATGTATATAGTTATATATACAAGTATCTTGTATGTATTTTATATACGTACAATCAAACTAAATAAAAATTAAAATGTTAACATAAAGGCCGGCAGTGGCGCTGCAAACAATTTTAACTTATACATTTATGTTTAAAATTATAAAAATATATGGCAGCGCCTATTACAAATTCAAGTGTATACGAGTTCGAGTGTTTTATAGTGAAATTAAATTTAGCAATCATTTTGATCGTCTTGAAACTGCATACTTGTGTTCGGTATACCAGAATCTTAACGATCAACTTAATTGCAGTTGTTTGGATATTAATCATACTTGTGTTCAGTATATTAAAATCTTGACAATGAAATTAAAATTTTACAACTGTTTAAAGACTGATAATGCTTGTGTCCAGCGTATCAGAATCTTTATAATGCAAATAAAAATTTCAACTGTTCTGAGTTTGACAAGGCTTGTGTTCAGCATGTCAGATTCTTGACAGTGAAATTTATTAAATTGAAATTTGTTAAAATTGAGTTATGCTAAATACGATAAATAACGAATATATAATTAAATAAATTTAGTTTTCAGTTTGAATTTAGGTACTGCTTGTGTTCAGTGATATCTGAATTTCTAACTGTATAACTGATTGATAGGAAAGGAGTTCATATCTAATGAACGGATGGCAGCACTTACGAGAGCAATTATCTAAGAACGAAAGGAGGGTCTGCCATTCTATATATCTTACTGCCGTGACCTATTCAAAACGAGGCGCAGCTGCGATACGAGAAATTGAGGAATTGAACGAGGAACGATACGAGAATATGGAGAATAGAACGAAGAATGGAACGAGAGAATAAGAGAGTAAAACGAAACCAAACATCGAGACAAAGAGAAACGAAGACCAAAAGGTAAATGATGTATATAACCAGTTTGTAATTGTAAACTAAGATATAAATCAGGCAACTATTTTTATGTTAAAAGGATCTACCAAAATTGAAATTTAATATATATATAGAAAATTGCCATTATAAAATTTGAAGTTTTCTTAAAGAAAGATGAAACATCGTCTAAACGAGTGCATAACAAAGTTAATATTAACGATGAAAACTGTCTAATTTCGATTCTTTATAGGAATCAAGGATCAAAAGGCCACCTTCATGGTTCGAGTTGATGTATTCGAAAAGGAGACATCTAGAAAGGAGTCATGATCTAGAAATAGAACCACAGACAGAATTGAGGTGGGTCGCAAGGAGGTGCAGACAACGAAAACAACGATGTACAACGAGTTCAAGAACTTAAAAATTCAGATTGACATTTCTGATAAATTCTTATGAAATACTTTCATAAATAAGAATAGTATTGAAAATCTGATAACGAGATAACCGAGTTCGATTTAGTACGAGCTGTAATTTTACAGGGATCAACATTGAACGAATTGATAAATCGAAAATATCTCTGCTTGTGCTGGCAGAATGGAAATCTTTAACGAGAGTAACTTAACGTATAATCCTATACCAATAAATGGGCTCCTCAGCTCAAACGATGATTTAAAAGAGAGTGTCGAAGGAAATCATACAGTTCTAGTATGAAACATTATTATCAACTACATTGACACTCATTACCATAAGGAGGTTGTAAAATAAATGGAGAAATAGGATTATGAAAAAGAAATAACTGTATAGTTTGCTATATAATCTGAGAAAGAAATAAACGAGTGCATTTTGGATTGATTTTACAAGTCAATAAGGAATTACAATAAGTATCAAATGTAAAATTGTTAGTTGGTAAATATATGGGAAAAACCAAAACATGGAATGCATGACGAGCGACAAAACAGCAGCTGAAACTGCAGATTAAAAGAGTTTGATTCTACCGATATTCTAAGCTAATACTTATAAGCATACAGTACTTAGTTAATAATTTCAATGTGTTACGAGATCAACTGGATGACCAATTATACAGAAAGCGATTATTCAAAACGAAAATGACGAGAAAAATAAAGAAAATATAAAATAATGAATGTAAATGGAATTGTTAACGCAATGTTGTTAATTAATTCTTGAAAATTATTAGAAGGAGGATAAGTAAAACGAGCAACGAAATTTAAATAAAACGAGTTCAATTTAACATCCAAAGTAGAAACATTACGAGATTTAGCAATACAAGAAATACTAAAAAAAAAAAAAAAAAAAAAAAAAAAAAAAAAAAAAAATTATCAACGAGTGAAAACTGGAAGTCAAGAGTAGAAGAAAACACTTACAAGGAAGATGATGAAAATTTAGAATCAAATAAAAGAAAAAGAGTTTTGGATATTGAAATTAAAATCGATGTCAAAACAATGTGAAGAGAATAAATGACTGTTCTGAGATTATACAAATTCTCACTGACTTCGATGTAAGATTTTAATCAACGAGTTTCTCATTAATTTTTAAGGTTCTAACGAGGATAATCAAGAGATTAAATTTACTTACAAAACAACAACGTGAACTTAAGATCGGAGGGAGTAAGTACGAGTCAAAGCACTGCTGACGAGTATAAAATTTATCTTATGAGGTAATACCTTTATGCAAATGCTTTACAGAAAATTTATTACATCAGTCAAAGTTTACGAATCAGTGTTTGAATATATATATATGTATATATATATGTATGTATATATATGTATGTATGTATATGTATATATCTAAATAACGAGTCGATTAATATATATGCATATATGTATATGTATACATAGTCATGTATCAAATAAAAATATTTATTATTGGAGTACAAATATAAAATTGCATTGCTTAAGAGAATACGACTTCTGTAAAAGAGCAATAACGAATGCCTAATTTCAACGAAATTATAACATACTTAACTACAAGAGATTTAATCAATAAAGAAGAAACGAGAGGAAATAATAAAAATTATAAAAAATTATAGGAAACGAGTACGAATGCGAAAGCACTGAATCATACTAAAATTTAATAATACTAGATTGAATAGTCAGTGTTACGAAGGAGATTTGGAGCACTGAGTTATACTCTGATTTCAATAACACTATATTGAAAATAATAAGAGTTACAAAGGAGATTATAGAAATTAAAAAGGATAGACTTTGAAATCACGTAAGCTGAGAATATCGAGATAACTTCTCTTAACAGTGAAACGATGATTTGATACGAATAAGAAATTTTTCTTAAATGATTAAAGGAGTTACAGAGAAATTATAAATATGCCGTGGATTATAATTCTGAAATATCGGAAAGCATGGGTATTGTGGCTCTGGAATCTGCTGTGTTCGCAAATAACAGATTGCCACATATCTCCAACGATTTGCTGTCACGTCTAGAAAAACTGAAGTCCAATTACGAGTTTGAAATAACATAATAAAACGTTTTAAGTGTTTAACGTGTACAAGGATGTTGAGAAAGATTGGTCTTAAAATTCAAGAGTATCCGGAAAGGAGTGATATTGGTAGGTTACGAGCAAACAGAATAAATCCTACTAAAATCAGAAAAGGAAAAGTTGAAAAGAATCAAGATACAAATTCAGCGAGGAGCAAATGTTTGTCTACAAACATAAACGAGGAAAATTAAATAGTCGAAATATGAAGGCGATCTGCGAGCATAGGCTATGGAGTTGAAGAAAATGATATAAATGGAGATATTAAAAACGGAGGGAGCGTTAAAGAGAAGACGAAGTATAAGGAGGCTGATGCTGCCAAAACAGAGGAAAACAACTTTATGCATTAATGACTGAGATGGAAACTGGTCATGCTGTATATCAGTTAGCAACAAGATCTAATGTCAAACAACGATGGAGAAAAGCTTAGTGTTAATACGACGAGTTAGTTTTATATTATATATCAAAATAATGTCTAAAGAATAGTAGATAGAATGATTACACGGAATGAAAAGGAGTTCAACTTAATAGGTTCAAAGGAAAAGACAACTATATGTTGATTTCAAGTATAAAATTGGATTTTTCATAAGGAGACTTGAAAATGAATATATACGAGTTACACATACATGTGTCGCGATTATTGTCAATCAAAGCTGCGCTGATTATAGCGAACTGATAGAATAAAGAAGTTTTTTTTAAAGGATGTAAAAACAGCTCGATTCGCTCAGTAGTGAAATATTCATGGAGATTTCTAAAGAAGTATACTGTTCTGTTGAAACAAGATAAAATATATAAACTGGAGTGAGTCTTGAATGAACTGAAATTTCATAAACTCTAAAATGATAGTTTTTGAGTAATTGCTATCAGAACAGGTTTATAACATCACAACGAGCCATGTAAATCTACTTGAGTAAATGATTGTTGACCATCGAGTTTTGATGTTACTTATAAATGATGTTACATTCATATTCGATATTATTAAATTGGAGGAAATAAGCAAAATAATTGTTAAAAGGAGTTTAAAATATCTAATACTGGAATATATAAAATTTTCTGGAAAATATAAATTTAATGAGACAAACGAGCGAAAGTCTCGAAAATCAAACGAGAAAATTATATTAATGAAATGTTAATTAAGTTCAATTTCGAGGAAAAGTATCTACTTAAATAATATTAATGGTCACAAATCAAGTGACAAACCGAATAGAAAAAAGATCACGAGGCAAACGAGGAATTTAATACTAGTAATGATATTTGAAAACAGTAATAAGAGATCTTATATAGAAATTGTTGGTACTTTGTTAGACTTGACAAACTATTAAAAATCAGACATTGCTTATGCCGAGAATATTCTGCGTCGACATCAAATAAAGTCAACTGAACGAGAATAAAATACAACTGAACGAGTATCCAGATATCTAAAGAGAACAAAACTCAAAGCTATGTAGTATCATGAAAATTTGATGATTTTCAAGGTTTCACTGATACGAGTTTCGACAACTGGAGGATTTTGTAACTACAAGCAAATATGTTGAAAAATTGTCCAAGGTCCCTTTTGCGTGTGCAGGCTGAAGGGGAGCAGCGTATATCTCACTCATCCATCAAGTAGAATATGTATTGATGAGTAATTGAAATCTGAAACTAATTTCTTTATAAAACGTAATACGAGTTCAAAAGGAGTTTAATTATAAACGAGTTTTAAGAAAAGACTTTACACAAATGGTACCGTGATAGTCATGTTGCTGCAACGGGTGTTTAGACAAAGTCTGGTTGGAAACGAGTATATCACGAGTGAATTTTGAGCGAGTTAGTCAAAGATAAATGATTGACTTGAATTATCATGTTGTCAACATTTTGACCAAGCTATTGACTTTCGATTCAATAGCAAATTAATAAAATAAAATCAATGCATAAGCTCATGTTGTTCTCTTCTGTTACAGGCCCTAAGACCCGAGGCGACTATTCATCCATGAGCCCTCATCGTGTCCTTTGATTCAATTTAATTTATTTTGTAAATATGCGGGAGGGAGTGTTAGGAGTGTGCGCATATTTAAGTGCGATTTGTTTGTGAAGACTGCCGTGGGCAGAAGCGCCCTCTTAGCTTTTCCCTCTCTGTTCAAGAGTCACTTCTTATTGAGACGCGCGTGTGAATGCAGAGCCGGTGTATGAACGAGTGTTTGTTAAAATATATTGTACTAAACGAGTGACTCTGTGTTGAGTGTGAATAAATAAACAAACTTATTAACTTTATATATGTGTGTGTTTTATTGTGTGCATCCTCAACTCTGCTAAAATAATATAATCTCAAAAATTGTACTTTCAATAATTGTGTTTTTAATGTTGCTCCATGTAGTTGCAATAAAGAAACTAATTGAAAAAATTTTATTTGCTCTTTATTTTTTTTAAATAATCTTTATTTTATATAATTATCTTTGTTTTCATAATTTCATATAATCATTATTTTTATTTTCATAATTTTATAGAATTATCTTTATTTTCAAATATAACCTTTGACATTATTTTTTAAATAGATTTATGAAAATTTCCCGCCCCGACCAGCAACAACCTCGGCTTCGCCTCGGTTTTGCAAATGTCGGGCGGGTAATTTTCATAAATAACGTACATTCGATAAGGTTTCGCAAAAGTCGACTGCTAGACGGGAAATTTCTATATATAACCACGTACTTTCGGCTGGAGATAAAGAAAAATAGTTTATTTCATTCTAACCTCCAAATCGCAACTTCTTTGCTCATTTTCGGCGCTCATGAAATAAATTGCATTATTTACCTCTGCTGTAAAGGCTTCTTTACGAAACTCGATACAGACCTCGCCTTCGGCTCGGCCTGTAAACCTCTCGTTTCGTAAATCCAGCCTTTCCACCCCAGGTTAATAATGTACTATTTTCTTATTCCCTGGCGAAAAGTACGTCAAAAGACGTCTACTTCGCGAGAGAGAAACAAAGCATTATCCACGGCGGCTCGGCGCACTAGGGATGCGCAATCGTTTTGACGCTCTGTTTTTCACAGCAGTTAAGAATAGAGAGGGTTGCGTCTATCCTTCTCTGTCTGTCGGCTTTAAGAATTGACTCTCTCCCTCTCTCTTTCTTTCTCTTATATGTACAATCAACGAATATAGACGCTTATAGAAGCGTACTCTTAAATGGGAAATTTCTGCCAAAAATGAGTTACCCAGCCACTGAGGGCGCCACTAGATCCCATGTATTTTTATATATATATATATATATATCAAATTTTTCATATGTATAGATATACAAACAATGTTAAAGTGTTACCCAGCGTATCGGACGAAAAATTTAACCCAGAAGTACGCTTCTATAAGCGTCTATCTTCGTTGGTACAATAAAGGTAGCCGCGAATAGAGGGGGCTATGTCTAGCCTTCTTTATTTGCCAGTTACAACAAGCATTAAGTATCTTTTTCTTTATCTTTCTTATAGTAATTTTAAATATTTTATTATTAAAATCTAACTTGTTTTATTTTGTGAATTATAAATTGCAGTGTGTTATTGGGAAATATGACACCATATATAGCTAACCAAGATGGCGTTTAGTAATCGGGAAATAACATAGAGCCTTATGTAGCCTCGAAGCATTTTTACTATTTTAAATAGTATTTCACATCTTTGCTATACAAAGTTGATGAAAATAAATAAGTATATGAATAACTAATAAATTTGATGAAAGTTTATAATTATGCAAGTTGTATTTAAATTATTATGTACTATGAAATCAAAATTGTGGTTGAGTTCGATCAGCTGTCGATATTATGTTTACACAGACCGCTCACACGAACATAGATTCTCTTTCAATGTGTTACGGTTTCTCACGCGACGATGCTATCTTAACCTCACTTTTTTCATATTTTTCACTCCCCCATCACAAAATATAACGTGCGAAGCTTCTAAAATATTTTCATATTCGGAAATTTTCTTTTCTTATTTGTTTTTATCAACTTTGTACAGCAAATATGTTAATTACTATTTAAAATAGTAAAAATGCTTTAAGTCTACATAAGGCTCTATGTTATTTCCCGATCACTAAACGCCATATTGGTTAGCTATATATATGGTGTCATATTTCCCAATAAAGTGTGTAAATTATAAAATGTGAGTGAAATATTGATGGTTTATTTTAATGATTTATCATCAGTGGGAGAGGGGCAGAGAAGGATAGAGCATACTCGGTCGAAAGCAGCAGGCGATTCATCGCGATATTTTTATTTTAATGATTTATCATAAAAAACGAATTATTACAACAGGTAATTTGGACGTACTTTTCGCCAGAGATAAGAAAAAATCGTATATTCACCTCGGGAGAGAAGTTGACCATCAATTGTTCGCGTATTTGCCCCCCTCGCTGCGCTCATACGCGAACATTTAATAGTCAACTTTTCACCAGAGGTAAATAATGATTTTTTTCGTATGAGAGCCGAAAAAGAGAAAAGAAGCGATTTTGAGGTTAGAATGGAAAAAAATTCTTATGTTAATTGTAGATAATCCTAAATGGTCATAAGTTTCTCAATATTTTAATATCAATGGTTTCACTTATAATTATTCAAATATTTAATTTTTCAGAATGTTTCAATTTATCGATTATTCACTATTAATTATTTATATTTGGCCTGTGTAAACTTGAAGGTTAGTATTTTGCAATGCTAATGTTTTTCAGCGTTTAATAAATAATTAACCTGCTCTTATTTTCCATGTTAATGATTTTCTTCTTCTAATGATTGTTCAAAACTGTTCTTATTTAATTTTTTATACGCGGTGTACATAAGTGTTTATAATAAAAAAAGAACTAGTTTTCTATAAACATTAAAGTTCTGAAATTGATTTTCACCTAAACCGATTACTTGCCAAGAATTAATTATAAAAAATATCGAGTTCGTGAAAACTGTAGCAACGGAAAGAAATTTATGCGAATTGTCCCCTGCTTAATACGGCCACAGTATGTATATAACTAAACGGGAGAGAAGGGAGACATCTCAACCCGCAGGTTAGAATGTCCCCCTTCCCTCCCTTGGTGCGTAATATACTATTTTTCGAGTTCTCTCAATTTATATTATGATTATAATAACTTAAGCCTGGATTGGCCTAAGATTGTAATCAACTAATCAAAAAGCCAATTAATCGTTAAGAATAACTTGGGCATGCAGTTTGAGATCGGAAACAATTAAGAGGCGGTCGGAACCATTTGCCGCTTGGTGGCGCTGCTAGTGAGAGAAGAATATAAAATATTTTTTATGCACGGATTTACAATTTATTAAGACCATAATATACCTCTAATGTTGTCAATAACTCTTGCCATATATATGTAGAATAATTATCGATGCTAATCTTGTTTGAAAAGTCTAAAATATTTTTGTAAAGCGAAAAATGCTGCGCGTAATAGAGTCGATGTAAACATGTGTATTTTTCTTTAGTGCGACAGAGAAAGTAATACTAAAGAATGATGAATACATACGCTCACGCCGGCTCTATCTCACGCTGCATTTTTCGCTTTACAACAATATTTTAGACTTTTCAAACAAGATTAGCATCAATAATTATTCTACATATATATGGCTAGAGTTATTGACAACATTAGGGGTATATTATTGTTTCAGTAAATTGTAAATCGCTGAGTAAAAATTATTTTACATTTTTCTCTCACCTGACCGCAGCGCCCCCCATGCGGCAAATAGTCCCGACCGCATCTTAAGGTAGTTCTATTGGTCCAGTGGTTCTCATTGTGAAATAATATGTTTCTTACAAATTCACACTATACGAAAGAGAAATTGGTTAAGTTCTGTGTTTGCACAATAATTCAAAAACATGTTTGTGCGCAGATTCTGTAAGTATACACAATGCGAATCGTAAGACAGCATGTTTACGTGTAAATTAATAAAGAGTAAGGACATTATTTTCCTTTTATTTCGGAATTAAGGGTCGATTGCTATAATCTACAAGGTACCATTTTAATCCTTGAGATCTGAAGTATAATATATTTTAATTTCTTTGAAATCTATAGAAAACTTTTTACACAATCTTATAAAATGTTACGTTTCAAGCGCTTTGCCCATATACTCTCGTGTTAAATTCAGAAAAGTTTAAACTAAAATATCTAAAAGATGAAGGTGGATATCCACCCAAATCAAAATACCATTGTAAAGCGTAAATCTTAATATACAACATATTTCAATTTCAAAAAATTCTATGGAAAAGTGAAAAACCAATAAAACTACCTTAAGGTAGTTCTTAGCTAAATCGAAAGTCATGAAAAAAAGTTCATTTTTTCAGGAAATTTACATTAACTATCATAAAATAACGGTGCAAAATTTTAGAGTGATTCACTACACGGTTTAAAAGATATGATCTCCAAAAAATCATAACTTTTAATATTGCTTCTTATGAGAGTATGGCATCGGCAGCTAAAATGCGAGAGTTATTTTACTCTATGTATTTCAATAGTCATGACATTGTACTGAAAATTGGAGGAAATTTACTTCGAACCCTAAAGATTATTATATCAAAATTTCAAGATGATCCACTACCTAGTTATTTAACAATCTTAATCTAAAAACTGATACTCCGAGGATTCTCACAGAGTTTTTCTAAAGCGGCGTAACGTGGCAACGTTGCACCATATATATATATATATATAAATATATATAATACACTCAACACCTTACTACGCGTTTGAATTTACAAATATTTAACATAGGTTTTTTCTGCTATTATGTTTTTAATTAAATCCCAGAAGGAAATTGAAAAAAGTAATAGAAAATATTAAAAAATAATAAATAATAAAAATTAGTACAAAATAATAACAGTTTATAAAGTCTAGATTTGAGACTATAATAATATTTATCAGTAATTATTCTAAATCGCTGCGTATTTATAAGCGTTATTATTAGTTATTATTTTTGAATTATAAAATATAATAGCACAGGAAAAGTGTTCGTATAAGTTATAATTTTTTATTTTTTTTTTCGGATATTTTCTTTTCGGTAATAAGTAGAAAAGCTAGAAAAAATTATAAAAATAATATAGATAAGTAAAAAAAAATTAATAATTCATAATAGTTATTATTTTTTATTATATTATATTTACTATTGCACCTAAACTCTTGTCAAACAATTGGCTATTATTTGCAATAAAAATTAATTGTTTTGCTAAACTACCTATTTTGGAACTTAGAAATGAAAAAAATTAACTTGTCAAAATTATTTGATCCAAACATGGAATCTCCTTCTTTATGATAAGTGTAACAAAAAAGGTTAATAACTTTTTCTTCTAAAATGAAAACTTTTTGAGTTAATAGTTTATATTGTGTGATAATCAGCATCGGTGATTTAAGACCAAATTTGAACTTTTTCAATATTTGAGAAAACATATTTCTAAAAATATAGCTTAGTTATTTATGTGATTTATAGAAAAAAGTCTTTTAACAACTTCTCTATAAAGCTGATAGATTTTGAGATAAAAATTCACAAATATTATAAATTTTTGTTTTATATTATTTCTATCTCAAAATCTATCAGCTTTATAGAGAAGTTGTTAAAAGACTTTTTTTTATAAATCACATAAATAACTAAGCTATATTTTTAGAAATATGTTTTCTCAAATATTGAAAAAGTTCAAATTTGGTCTTAAATCACAGATGCTGATCATCACACATTATAAACTATTAACTCAAAAAGTTTTCATTTCAGAAGAAAAAGTTATTAACATTTTTTGTTACACTTATCATAAAGAAAAAGATTTTATGTTCAAATAATAGGATCCTTATATTGTTTATTTTTTAACATTTCTGAGTTTGAGAATAGTTGTTTTGTAGCGGTTTGGACAATGTACAAACCGATGTTAGGTTAGAGTGAGAGAGGTTAGACAATATTAGGTTAGAGTTCGTCAAAATATATCTTATGAATGTAAGATTATGCGATGTTGTCACGTTTTCATGATTGCTTACTACTACTTGGAACTTGAAAGTCTACTTTAAACAATTATCAATGAATTTTTAATTTTAATTATGCAGAAACAATTGTAAATTCTTATAATTGAATTTAATGATTTTTTATGATGAGAAAATTAAATATTTCTGAATTTATTTTTTCAGTTCTATATTGACTTCCGTAGTTGGCTAAGAACTACCTTAAGCTCATCCATATGTTAAATTAAAGAAAGTTACTTTTGCACAATAGGCCAGTTAATTTAGCTAAAAAATGGCTTATATTTGCAAAAAAGTTTAACAGCAAACTGACTGCACAATTATGTAAAGTAGGTTTATGGGAGTAAAATATCCAAAATGGCCCCAACAGATGTTGTCCGTTTTTGTTTAAACAATGTTTAAACATTGAAAATTGACATTTTTTCTCTTTATCTGCAAATATTTCTGGAGCTATAAAATTTATCATATTGGTCCAATGAGATAAAATGTAGGTTTTTTGAAGACCTTTAAAATGAATTTTTAATAATTTTGATTGCATTTATAGTTTCCGAGAAAAAAGCAAAAAACTACGAAAAAGGGTTAAATTTTAAAAAATTCATAACTTTTTTAATTTAATGATTTAAGAATTGGGCTTGTGACAATAAATAGTTCTTAATGTGCACAATAAGCATATGCAAGCAGAATCCTGTAGGACTTATAGTTTTTCCATAATAACACTTATAAGTTATAAACAATTAATTTTCAGTAGACTACTCTATCTCACACGATTAACTTTTTACAATATTCAACATCGATTCTGAAAGTTTAGATATCCGTCTACAAAATGTATATTTCAGATTTTTGATAAAGTGATTAGAAAGTCCTTAAAAATTCACTTAAACATTGGATCTTTCGCTTGGGCGCATAAATTAACGTTAGTAGTGGGGAAACTCATAACGAAGGGGAAATGTATAACGGGTAGTCTGCCTAGCATGCCTAGCTGCCTAGTTTCCCCCACTACTAACGTTAATTCATGCGCCCAAGCGAAAGATCCAATGTTTAAGTGAATTTTAAGGACTTTCTAATCACTTTATCAAAAATCTGAAATATACATTTTGTAGAGGGATATCTAAACTTTCAGAATCGATGTTGAACATTGTAAAAAGTTAATCGTGTGAGATAGAGTGGTCTACTGAAAATTAATTGTTTATAACTTATAAGTGTTATTATGGAAAAACTATAAGTCCTACAGGATTCTGCTTGCGTATGCTTATTGTGCACATTAAGAACTATTTATTGTCACAAGCCCAATTCTTAAATCATTAAATTAAAAAAGTTATGAATTTTTTAAAATTTAACCCTTTTTTGTGGTTTTTTGCTTTTTTCTCGGAAACTATAAATGCAATCAAAATTATTAAAAATTCATTTTAAAGGTCTTCAAAAAACCTACATTTTATCTCATTGGACCAATATGATAACTTTTATAGCTCCAGAAATATTTGCAGATAAAGAGAAAAAATGTCAATTTTCAATGTTTAAACATTGTTTAAACAAAAACGGACAACATCTGTTGGGGCCATTTTGGATATTTTACTCCCATAAACCTACTTTACATAATTGTGCAGTCGGTTTGCTGTTAAATTTTTTTACATGAAAAAATCTAATTTGACTGGACTACAATTTAAAAAAAAACAATCATAAATTTACATTATACATCAAAATGTGGATCTGTGATAATGAAAAGTTGGAATGGAACTACATACGATTATGCCGATAGATATGCATGATTCATTTTATGTTAAATATTTATAAATTTAGAAATGCATTCTTATATAATTCCCAAGTAAAGCCCCGTAGTAAATAAGGGTATAACCACTAAAAAATAATCAATAATCTTCACTTACTCATATATTTATTGTTACAGATTAGAATACATCATGTGTGTTAACCATATTTCAACAGATGCAGCCTACTAATAGGACACTTAGAGTATACATTGTGCCATGAGATTACACTAAACACCGGCCAAGGTTTTTTTTCCTTTTTTTTTTTTTTATTTCATGTATATTATTCTTTTTTTTATTTTTACTTCCATTCCTCGTTCCGTAACACTGCCCAAAGACAAATGAACAGATGCGCGCGCTCGACAACACAATCACTTTCCTCGTTCATACAACCAGGAAATGTTAAACAATAATAAAAAAAAAAGAAAAGCTTTTCTCATTTTCTTTGTCGCGCTTTTCTTGCAACTATGAGCTTTCTTATTGTTGTCTTAGAAAAAACAAAAGTTGTTTGTTTACTTTTTTTTCTTTTTAATTTTATATTAAGAGTATACCGTAGTATTGCGACAAATATATTTTTTTTCTTATTTTTATTATAAAATTTCTTTTTCAAGATTAATAAAAACTATTCAATATTAAATGAATCGCCACCGCTTATGGATTTACAATGTAGTCCTTTTAAATAGTAACAGTAACGGTCAACGTACAAATATAAGAAAGTAATTGTATTGACAAAAAAAAATCTTTCGTTCTTCAATTTGATGCTTGTAATGTTTTGTTTAACAACAAAACCTTTGAATTTTCAAATATTTTTAGATTATGCATAAGGTATTAAAATTTTAATATTTCTACAGCGCTAATAGCATTTTGGTTTAAACGCGAATTCAATCATTATAGTTTCCGAAATCAGTTTACAAATATCTTTGCTTTGGTGTATCGTATATATACTTTTGTTTTTCTTTTTGTCAAATTTAATCGAAAACAATACAATAATGTACACGGTGCGCAATGTTTAATTGTTATATACGTATAATTTAATTATTATTCATTGTTTTCATATTCTTGTTTTTTATTTTATTTTTTTCATTTTTTTTGTCAAAGCCTTGCGTTACGAGGCATATGTTAAACTGTACATTATTTGTCTTTTACAATAGTACAGGCTACACTCGGGTTGCTTACGACATTCCGTTCGCACGTTAATATGTATACACCTTTGTATGTGCGAATAAGCCTAGCAGTCGTTCACATAGCGAGGTATAGAAAAGACTAACAAAAATGTGACAGTATTACTCTTCTTTTGTTAATTTATTACTCTTTCGTTGATAAAAGAAAAAAGAAACAAACAAACTTTTCATCGTTTATCAACCATTGCATCTTCTTTTATTTCTCACTAAATATACATACATATGAGAACTCTTATAAAATTATAAATCTATTGTAAAAATAAAAAATACATTCGTCTGTAAATACTCAAAATTTAAACAATTTTTTATACAAAGCAGAAGATTAACTAGATATTAGCTAAAAATTAGCTGATTTAACAGGCTTTAACGAATTTTTAGCTTTCTACAAACAAAGGTTTAGACGAAATATGAATTGAATAAAATCAAAAGATTTTTTTATTATAACTATGATAAATAATTCTTTAACTATGAATAAAATTGAATTATTTGTACTATTCTTTAAGGAAATAATTATGATACAAGATTTTGTGCAAGTTGATAGACTACGATGAAATTTTTCTTCCTAACACTTAACGCGACATTAGTTTCATTTACGGATTAACATTGCGATTTTTTTCGCATATACAGGGTGGGTTAAATGCGTTTAAGTCAATTATGTATCACAGAGGAAAAAGTTTATCAAACATTTTAAATTCCAGATCTAGTTCTTTCATTAAAAATATTTAAATTCTGAAAGAAATCAGTTTATTACTTTTTTCAAAATTATAAAAAAAAGGCGATAAAATTCATAATTAAAATTAATTGTATACTTAATCTGTATTCAAACATTTTAATTACAAAAAATCAATTGATTTTTAAAATGAATTATTAAAAAGTATCATTACCTCAATTATTCAATATTCGGTAACTTTTCCTCCAATCAAAAATTGATTAGCTTTTTTTACGATTTCTACCTTGTAATAAGATTATGGTGCGCGTGCTTATGTATAATGTGCAAATGTCACTACTAACTCTTTTCTAACTCGTGGTTGCTTTTTTTCTCTTACAGTTTGAATTATATTATATTTTTTTTCTTTTATTTTAATTGTTGTTTATATGTTTATTAATGTTCACGAAAGAGCACATGTTTTTTTTTATTTTCATCTTATTATACTTAAAAGCTAAGAATCCAATAACTTCTTGACTGGAAATAAGAAAGATAATTTCCAGTCGCACATTTTCCATAATGTTTTAATACTCTGATAAATATAACAACGATGACAGGTAGAACTCGCATTTCTTTCTTTTTAAAAGACGCAATTGTAGATGTATGCATAGATATAATAGTAGATTTCGAAAACGCCTCGTTAAAAGTTTCTTTTACCATTTGATTCTTTCGTTAAACTTGCGGCGTGTAATTGTACAAATGTTGTAGATTTCATTTTTTCTTTGTCCTCGTCTTTTGTTCTTAACTCGATTTCAAATTTTTTTTTGTTTCTTTCTTTAATTTCTTCAGTAATATTCATTTATTAGATAAAAATAACGCGATAACAATAATGACGGCTGCGTCTTATTTCTTGATTATTTCATCATTTATTTTTTTATTTGCCTTCGTTAGGGTTCGTTGTAATTTCAATCGCTTTCTACTGTTTCTCTATAATAATTTACCTCTTGTCATGCTCATTTATGTATTTTTTTTAAACCTATTTTATATAATTCTTATAATATATATATTTATAATTTTTTTCTGTTAAAACAATCTTTATAGGCACCTACATTTGCAATCTTACAACATACGTGATTTTATTATTTTTATTCAATAACTTTTAATCAACATTTTCTTTTTATTTATTGTTTTGTGTACATTTAATTGGGTATTTGGTAATATATCATATATATACTAGTAATTTTTGAACTATTCGAATCATATATATCAACAGTTTATGCGAATATACTGTAGTGGCTTACTCAAAGATAAAATTGTTAAGAAGAAAACATAAATATACAAAAAAATGTTATTATTTTTTTAAAATTTGTCAATACTTATTCATAATAAATGAGAATTTTTTTCTTAACAATTTTAAAATACATACAATAATTCTGTCGTTGTTTCATCATCATTAATAACAATTTTTATTTTAAAAAATTTTACATTATGAATTCCAGAATTCACATAAAAAAATAATCAGTAGCCATAAAAACTGCTAATTAATTATTTTTTTCTTTTCCATTAATAAATTTCAACTATTAGTTCTTTTTAAGTACATCATGTCATTGAGGAAGATATACACACATATATATTTAGAGGTATATATAATCGAGTATTTAGTTATATAGTTTATTACGTTGATATAATTGACAGAGCACTTAAAACATACCGCTATAATGTCGATTAATTATTAAAAGTATGATCAAAGAAGAAAAAAAAAAGAATTTCAAAGAAATTTAGGAAATATTTTAAAACGAAAGTTTAAAAGTTCATGTGGTTTAGGGCCAATCGTATGGATATTTTTTTCTATTTTAACGGCACGAAATTCTTGGCTAATTTTAACTATATAGGCGAGCTTTAAAAACATGTATATTTTCAAGTTCCATTAGAGAAACATTTGTACATGCATTAAAGAGAGGAAAACTTTAATGTACGCATTTTCTTTTAGATAACGGCCAATCAAATATAGTCCAAACTGTTTTTTGGCTTGTGCATGTAGACTTTAATGATTAAACGGATCGATGTTATTCAACATAAATATGGTTATATGCACAATTAACGTCATACATTCTTTTTTATCTTGAAAAACAAAAATATATTTTTTATTAATATATTGTTTTAATTTATTTATACAGGTATTTGTTAAATATGACTCAAGCGTATAATTTATCAGATAATTTAATCTGTCAGTATGTAACGACGAAATTAAAAAATATTGGAATTAATGTACATAAAGCTTTTTTAAAACAAATATTTTAATCAACATCAACAGCAGCTTCAATGAAAAAATTTCTAACTTAGTTTAAAATAAGCCAAAATCTATTTACTGATTTAAAAAAAAAAAATCAATAAATTTCATTAAAATAATAATTCATTTTATACATTAAAGCTAACGAAAATAGTTAACTCCATAGTTTAACTTGATGAAACAACAATAATCGATACATATTTCTTTATTTTCTCTTAATTCTTATAAATAGCTTCAGTAATACGTTGGCGTACAGTGGCAAATAATGACAATAAAATCCAAGACTTGGAAAACTTCACCGAGGTCATTGAATTTTTTAAATAATCCATCGTATATAAATGTACGGGATTGCACATCAATATAATACTCATAGTAAGTGAAAGGAAAGTTTGTACCTAATATGAAAACAAAAAAAAATTTGTACATTCTTGTTAAAAAAAGAGAAAAACAATATGCATTTTAATAGTTTGAAAAAAAATAAAAAGTAAAATTGTCATGTCGAATGAAATAATCGTAAATACAACTATTCTTATCAGGTTAGCAACATCAGTACTGTGTACACATATACACCCTCCCTTTATAACTCTTGCCAAACAATATCTTTTTTCCCACTTTTTTTATGTTTTCACGTAAATTTATAACGAGCTTTCATAAACGCTTGAGCATATAATGTTCATGGAAAATGCGTTTGTGCTACCAAAGAAAATAAATATAAAATAAACGTACTAAAAGTCTTCATAACAATATCCTTTGAATCATTGACACTGACACTGACGTTTATAACATGCGTTAATATCCTGATATAATCACCTATAGCCTATTACGCGCTTTGTATACACATTCTGCATGCAGAGTATATATATATAAAAAAGGTATATATGTGTATATGAGTCTATAGTGCAATATATATATATTTATTCTGCACTGTGCATATAATACACATTTTTGTGTATATGATTTTACATTATAAATTTTACGCATGCATATTTGTATGGTATGTGTTTGGGTGTATTTTTTTTGTGTATGTATACATATATATATTTTTTTCTTTGTATATGTATATATATATATATATATATATATAAGTGGCTAGCACGCGTTGAAATCAAGGAGGTAATCGCGCGGGACTCGAAGCGCGACCTCGCGCCTCCGCACGCCTACGTTTTTTTTTTATTATAATCTCTATTTAATTCTTTTTTAGCTCATTTCTAAATTCTTTTTTCCTATAGTGTTTACCATTATGTTTATTATTATTATTATTTTCTATTTATTCAATTTTATTAGAAGTTTTATTATATGTTTATGCACGAGAAATTTGGATTGTATAGATTCAAGAATAGACACAAATAGGTACTAGAGATTGAGGCTCACTTTTTTTTTAACTCGTGTTTTTTTCAAAATAATTCAGGTACTTATATTTTAAACAAATTCATGTTAATTCTATTTTTATTTTAACAATTTTTATATAGTTTTGTATATAAATTATCAGATAAAAAGATACAAATAAAATTTGTTTTTTAATGTTTACAATTACTTTTATTTTAACAAAGCTAAAAATGCTATTGAGCTTATTAAAAAACAATATTGACATACTGAATAACATATAGTTGAAACGTAACTACCACGAGCACGCGCCAGATGTAATATTTAAGTTTAAAGTGATTTATATATATATTTTTTTTTTATTTTGCATTAGGCATCAGTTGCGATATGCTGAAAAAGTTTGTTTGAAATTAGAAAATTCGTTAGTAAGATTGTTTTTTAAAGATTGAAATGCGTAAGTTAGATATTCTCATACCAATTTTATTAATTCGTAATATATCATTTTAATAGTTGAATTCTATTAATTTTAATATTTCTTTTTATTTGAAAATGTACTTTTTAATATTTATCATTTTAAATGTATCTATTATAATTTTAATTTCGAAAATTTTCATACTTTAGAAAGATTATATGTTAATTGTTTATTGTTACTTTATATATTTATATAAATATATATTTGTATATTGTTTATGTCAACAACTTTATAATCGATTTAAAAATGGTTTTGTGTAATCAAATTTTAATTTTCTAATTTCATCTACCTTCCTATTCTTTTATTTTTACAGCTCTTTAAAAATTATTGTAAATATATTTTACTTTTTCTAATATCATTATAGGCTCTTTGAGTATATATATATATTTTTAATGGTATTCGATGAATTCTAATCAGGTATATCAGGGATATGTAAAAACTTACACGCTTATTTTTTTTCTTAGATTGATGATTGCACGTAATTACTAGAATTTTTATTTCTTGACAAAAAAATAAATCTCTCGATTATTTAATTGATAATAATTGTACAATAAAAAAATGTTTAAACAAAAAAAATATTTTCACTCATTTGTATGACATGTTAAAATACGAAAAATTATATGCAAATTTGAGCAATTAATTAACATAAAAAAATATTTCGTAAAAGAAATCGTAACATTGTAATTTCAATATTGACTTATATTCTAAAATTTAAAGCTTGTTATGGTTATAACAATACACAGACGTTTATTGGAAAAAAGTACAGTTCAACGAGTTTTCAATTTTTTTTTATCATGATATATAAGTTCCTTAAGCTTTGAGTTCAGTGCCGTAGTGTTTATTATTAATTTGCAATTCCGCAATGCCGATGTGGACTTTTATTGCTTCTATTTTACCTTTTTTTTCGTTTCACGGCTAATACCATACCAACGTCAAAGGCTACAGTTTCTTTTAGATCAAGTCTTTTTTTTTATTGTTTCTGATACTCGACCGACAATTTTATTTTTTCTTGTTTCTTTATTAGCAATGACAAAATTTCAATCACATTTTATTTTGTATAGCTTCAATTATTGGTTTTATTTTAAAGCTTTAGTCGTTATGAATATATAAATATTTTTATAATAACCAATCAAATTAATAGAAAAGAAGAACTTCAAACAATATAAATATCAATGAACAAACATTAAAAATAGTTCAATGTACAAATAAATACTAAAGCAATTGATTAATTTATTTAAATTAAAGCTAAAGTTAATTAAATGAAAATCACAATATAAAAATTAAATTTCATGGTATCATATATAAAAAATTATACCATCAACATTTTTAAATAAAAAAGAAATTAAAAAGACAAAAATTTTTTTTCCTGGCACCGAACACTGCTTATACTAACAAATGTCTATGTATCCGTGAATCATAATGTCATTTCTCGCATTCTAACCTCAAAATCGCAATTTATTTTCTCTTTTTCGGCTCTCAAGCGAGAAAATATATTATGAAACTGATGTGTAAAGGCTTTTTTACGAAACTCGTTACAGCCCTCGCCTCCGGCTCGGGCGGTAAACTTCTCGTTTCGTAAATAAAGCCTTTACACACCCGTTTAATAATGTACTATTCTATTTGAATCTCTATACATAAACTACAGTGCTCTTTAAAGGCACCCCTGAGAATTTTTTTTTCATTTATTATTAATTATTATTTTTTTTCGTTATTATGCGCGCTTCCATTATTATTATTATTCGCGTATTTTTTTCCTTTCATCATTATCTGCCATATTTTCTTTTGTCGCCGCGTTATACACTGCCGCCTTTTGAAATCATTATTTTTTTCTTTTTTTTTTTATTTTCTTTCAAGATAAAATCTTTAACGTAGACGCTGCTATTGTATTATATTATGGTATGCTAATTATGGGCCCAGCCACGAGTTTCAATAATAAAATGGGCGTTTATATGTATATATATGTATATGCATGTTAATAAGATTATGTTTATGTGGAATGTGTTTTAATGATTCGATGACGTGACAACGTTATTCTCATATTATCTTGGGTCCATTCATCATTTTCTTCGTATTTTTTTATTCTTTCACTTTTATTTCCTTTGCTCTCACTATCTTACGAGTTTCTCTGCAAGTATACTCTACAACAACAAGAATTTTCAAAATTGCGCTCAAAAAAAGAACTGGTATTTGTTTTTATCATCTTTCTTTTTGTTTATTCAACTTATGTAATTATGCGCATCTTCATCATTCAATAAATAACGTGCGCTCATAGCTAAGCAAGTAACAGTTTTGTTTTTAATTATTTTTTTTTTGTTTCTTTTTATTTTATATTTATAATAATGATTATTTTATATTTATAATCATTTTCATTAAATTAATAATGAAGCATCGCCGTACCAATAAAATGAGTTTACAAATTGAGAAAAGGAACCATCATAAAGTACGCGAAAAAATATCGCTTCGGAAAATTTTCTTAAATTTATAAAATCCTTCATCTAATTTTTCAAGTATGACGATTTGTTACTAATAATTACGAAGAATTTAGATTATTGCTATTTATTTTTAAAATGAATTTAGGGTAGTATAAATAATGCTTTCCCTGGTTAAAAATCGTTCAAGCTTTAACAAATAAACTTACGATTTTAAATAAAAACTACATGAGCATTTTTACAAGCACATATATGTGTAGCAAATTTTTATCGACTTTTTTATTTTACGTTTTGGAAAAATTTTCTTGTAAAGACTTGACATTCTAATAGACTTTCATTTTTTTATTAACTTGTAGATATACTAACTTGTAAAAATGCCTAAAAATCAAATATCTCTTTAATATCATCTAATTTACTTCTTTTGCAACTAAACAACAAGTTTAAACATACTAAATTAAAATTAAAAACTATATACGAGTAGACATCGCATGAATTCCCTTTTTAGTCGTATATAATGCTAACTAAATCTTACAAATATTCACAGTTGTCCGACTAAATAGTCGTATAAGAAAAACTAGTTTTTTTTAATTATCCTCTTAAGAAAAGCCTTTTTGGATAAAATCGTTAGAAAAAATCCAGCAATAATCGGCTGCCTTGAGGACGGTGCGAAAGTTATTTAAAAAGAGTGCAAATGCCTCTGAGTCTTTTATTTTTGTTTTTTTTTTCATATTTCCTTATAAGTTTAACAAACAAATATAAATAAAAAGAAGAAATCCTTTGAGTCTATTATCAGTCTCATGGCCTTTTTTGAACATTGTCATTTAAACTTCTTTTTATTCTCTTTTATTTTATTTATCATAAAAAGTCATTTTAATTTAAATGAAAATGAATTCGCTGTCTTCTCATTTTTAAAGTAGTGAGAAAAGTTTTTTCTCTTAGAAAAACAAAAGGTAAAAAACAATAAACAACGAATAACAATAAACATAAAATTGATTCGCCTGAACGTTTTTTTTTCTAGCTATGAACTTCTTATATGCTTAAAAATTTAAATCTTGTTTACATATCTCCAAATATGCCAGCGAAAGTTTTTCTCAAATTTTTCATTGTATCTTCAGAGTCTTCGCCTGTAGCTTGAGATTGACTGCCTTGACGATGGAATGGCATTCGCGACGTTGGTGGTACAGGCGGTGGTTCATCTTGACGTCGACCTACTGACGGCGCGCTACTCACTGAGCTTGATTGTGAAGCTGTGAAAAAAAATTTTTTTTATTATCAATATTATGCCTGAATTGAAAATTTTTTTTATCGACGTTAACTTTTAAAAGATATACGCTAATCCCAATTAAAATGATTGAATTAAGAAACAATTTTTAATTTAAAATTCCTACATGAATTTTTTTTTCTAAATAATTGTATTATTTCTGAAAACAGAAATAAAAAAAATTTAACAAATATTGAAAAATTTAACCAAAGTAAAATAAAACTGAA
Organism: Anastatus disparis; assembly: GCA_017163975.1. Classification (NCBI taxonomy): domain Eukaryota; kingdom Metazoa; phylum Arthropoda; class Insecta; order Hymenoptera; family Eupelmidae; genus Anastatus; species Anastatus disparis. Next base: position 505,097 of record JAFFSR010000330.1, on the reverse strand, counting down.
ATTTAATAAATATACATTTTTTTATTATATCAACGCGTAAATCAAAAATTATTACGATATAAATGATTAGATATCTGCAATTAGTTATAAATTTATTTTATGTGTCAAAGTTTATTTACCGTTCAATAACATGCGCTTATTATGCTTGATCTAAAAAAAGACTTTGCTAATAAATTATTTACAACGATTAATAACGATGATAAATTATTATCAATCAATTGTCTTATACGTTTTGAATAATAAAAGCTTTTACTTATTCCTTGCTTCTATTCGTTTGCAGTTTTTATTAATAATGTAATGGATTGATATTTCTGTATTCAAAAGTTTTCAATGTTTTCAACGATATTTAATGTCTAATCAATGACTAACAAATAAAATATTTAAAGAAAAGCCATGCATCAATCAAACTTATAGAAATGAACCTGTGACGTCGATAAAAAAATTATAAGGAAAAAAATCTAAGTCAACCAGTCAACAAGTGTCGACATTAATACTTCAAAGTATGATAAAATCTTTAAGCTTTACAACGTTAGATATGTAGAAAATGAAAGGAAAAACAAGTTTGCATGATTTATATTATAGATTGTAAAGAAAATGCAAAGCATCAATATTCATAACGAACATTCTTGCATATCTAAGTCAATTATTTTGAACTTGAATAACTTTTTTTTTTGTTCAACTATCTTACAATCGAATCTAATCCATTATACTTGTGTACTTTTTAAATTTTTTATTTGCATATAATGAAATTTCATGTTTCTGGACAATTCTTATTTTCATAATTGAATCTAATTTGTTTGTTATCAATGTAATAAATTTTTTGTAATTTTAATTGATATTTTTACTTCAAGCACTGTAATTCTAGATAAAAGGAGATATGATTCTAGATGAAAAGGAGAAAATAAAATTTTGTTAATTTAAAAAGCATGTGATTAGATTCGACGTTTCCAATTTTTGGAATTCAAAATAAGATATATTGTTACGACTTCCTTAATCTTTGGTGACAATATTTGTTGTACAACTTTAAAATCATGAATTATGTATTTTAAAATTTTGATAAAAAATTTATACATCAAGAAACATAAAAAGAAAAGTCCTTCTATGATCCTGGTAAATTGTCTTTTTAAATTTCTACAAAATTAAATTTTTTTCTTTTATAATACATAAGCCATTTAAACAGATTTGATTTAATTAGATATTGCAATTAAAATTTTAATTAAAACTTTCATATTTACCATAAAATTTAAATTTTAAAAAACTTTATATAATAAATTCATAAAATTAATTTTTTTTAATAATTATTTTGCATTCAATAATTATAAATAATTATATTTTTAATCATAATTATTAATCATAATTATTAATCATAATTAAAAAGCAAAATTTAATTGAAATAATATTTAAAAATTAAAATATTCAAAAATAATTTTGCATGAAACAAGTATAGCGAATGAAAGAGGTTCAGACGCATTTAGGCGAGCTACAAAAAAGACAGTAGAAATAGATTCTGATAAAAGCAACTAATGGATAAAAGCAGCCACTTAAGAGCTAGGATTGTTATTTGAAACACAGGAAAAGATTAAAGAAGAGATGAATAAAAGCGTTGATAAAGACAGTATATTAGAAACAAATGTTGATAGAACAAAAACTTTAAATGCTGACGCAAAGGAATGGATTAACTCGTTAGACAATATAATACGAAAAATTTAAAAGAGTTGATATAATGAAAAAATTCTATTAAATTATATTTTTAGAGTCCCTTTGTTTCTTGTAAAATTTGTTTTGTATATTTTTAGGTCTTGGTGTACTTGAATAAGTTAGAGTTCTCTTTGCACAACAGGCGTTAAAGATTATTTTGAGTAAAACTTTATATATTAATCAGTATAAACAAATGAATAAATAGTAGAAAAAATGATTTATTAATTAACTAATTTTTGTCTTCTCAATAATTAAACTTTTTAGTAAATTTTAAGTGTTTCAAAAGACAAAAATAAAGAAAAATACGATTTATCTACACGTAACATGTACAATCTTAATTATAAAAATATTTGATTAATATTCACGCAGTAAAAAAATACCTTGTTTTGATATTTGTTACCTTGAGAATCACGACGCTGAAGCGGCTGATGATGATCGACAGCAGCTGTAGTAGTATTATCGGTCGCACTACCAAGAGCCGATGCTGAGCTCATGCTACCAATACCACTGGTTAACGAACTGATGCTACCGTGTGAACCAGCTGCAGTTGATGGTCCTCCTGCACCACTTACAGCACCAGTTGCTCCAACTGATGAACGTTCTTCTGATGGACTGGTTACTTGTGACGAGCCTGACATCGAACCTCGAGATGCTGTTTTTGTTAATACTGCTGGTGGTCGACAGTAAGCCTGCAAGGAAAATTCAAAAAATTATATATTTTAAATCATTTTTTCACGTCGTTAATAAATATATGTCTTCTTTATCATTCCATTTTTTTAAATTATTCAAATGATTCTTGATTATTTTTAAAAAATTTATACGGGTTAGAGCAATTATATCGTGTTTCAAACATAGTCTAAATAAAAGAGGACCAGGCATCACTTTAAAGTAATATATTAATAACTATAATATGCATGAGCCATATACCACTGACTATTACGGGCAAAAAATTTATAGCTTTCAATAAAAAATTTATATCGGTTAAATATCAAAAGGCAGCGATCCATGAGGGTCAAAATAGCATAAGTTATCGACAATCTGTATCTCTAATACATATAGTATTTAATATAAATATAAGATATCAGTATATATGGACTATTTAATGAAAATATGCTTTTAAATTAAGATTTACGATTCGACAATCGAGATCGTCAGTGGCTCAGTCGGTAGAGCGATAGATTCGTAATCTCGAGGTCCTGAATTCGAATCCCGCTCTCGGTAGTCGATTGATACTTGATACAAGCACCTCTGTACGTTACATGTGCTGAAGTTCACGAACACACTTACGATCACTTACGATAGAATAAAAAAAAAGTTTACTCTCAAGAGGAATTCCGATACATATTTTTTTATTACTATTCTGAAACTAGCGACAGCAATCTTTTATATGATAAATAATTTACAATATATATACATTGTTTAAAAAAATTGAATTTTGTTTTCAGTACATTATGGAAATTTTTATTTTTTATCTAATTATATGCAATTTCACAGTAAAATTACGGTAAAATTATTAATTTTTATGCAAATTAGCATAATAAATCTTATCACCTTACCTGCATTTTAGCGGTAACCAAATCAGCAATATGACGTCTATCCTCCTCTTGAGAATCACCCATAAGCGAGAGTGCGCTATCATTTACCTCGATGATATATTCTTTGCCATCTTTACCAACAAGCAATTCGATAGCACATATGTCTAATCCACCAAACAATTGTGCTACATGATCAACCCACGAACGATGTCGTTCTGTTACTGCCAATTGTTCAAGCATCGCTGAGCCTGTGTTCGATTTCCAATTACCGCTGATACTTTTGCGCCTGTATATAGATTTTTTTTACAATTTTAATCATTTTTATTGTTAGATCTAGTTACTATAGATTACGCTCATTTTTTTACTTTATTTTAATAATCGTATGTTTATTCTTTTTTTTATTGGTTTGATGATATACAAACAAAATTTATTTGCCAAGAACAACATTTAATTTTTAAAATTTTAGAATAAAATTTTCTGTAACTACTGTTGATAGAAATTTTACACATGAAAAATTATTTAATAAATTTAATGGATAGTAAAATTCATATAATTTATAAAATATTTAATTAATAAATATATAATTAAAATTTTTGAAACAATAGTTTAATATATCTTTGTAAATACCATGAAAGTTGCGAAATAAAAATATGTTTGATATTCAATGTCAAATAATTGTTGAAATAAAATAAAAAATTCAACAATGAAAAAAAAAAAGAAAATAAATGTCAAGACTTACATGAAAGCCTTGTAATTATTTCCGATCTTTTGCACGTGAACGTCGTACTTGGTGTCAATGTAAGGTTCAGCAGTGCTATAACAATTGGTCATAGCCGCCAATGATGCTAAATCTAAGAATTCTTGACTGTTCTCAGCTCTTGCCTTACCAACGCCACTGTGAGCATGGCCTACCTTAACCACTACTGGATATCGCGGTGCGCTTATCTGTAATTATCAAAACAGAAAAAACAGAAAAATGATAATTAGTCTTAAGAATTGTACTATTTGGTTCATTGTATTTTTTATTTTTATTTGTAGAAATTTTAAAGTCATTGTCATGTTTTTTCATTTTAAATGCAGGATTTTTCAAGGAAAGTTAGTATAAAAGAGAAACTTGTAATTTGCAACTTTTAACGTACTTCGAATATTAACTTCTCGAAGCTCTAAAAGGGAGTTACATAAGTTTTTAACAGGTTTTGCTGAATTTTCTTCTTGACATCGCTTCGAGAATCTAGAGAATTTAAGAAGTATTTTTATTTTTATTTGGCAGCACGAAAAGTTAAGCTCTTTTTAATTGGATTTTTTGATAAATACAAAAAAGATAAAAAATCATGTTTTACCGAAAATTTTTAATTTTAATCAAACTTAAATTTTTATTCAATTATAGAGGAATCATTGTTGTAATAATACATAAAACAAAACACAACTCCCACTGGGGCTGTTGAATTTAGTTAGAGTTTATAATCAACTTTTGGAATCAATTATATTAGAGTAACTTTTTAATGACATCTTATTACGTTAACATCTTTTGAATACTTTTAACCTAAGCAATCATTGGCCCTTTACATCATAAAAAAATTAATCATGATGACATATTTTCAAATTTCATTCACAATTTCACTGTGAATAAGTTGTTAAAATTTTAGAAGCAGTAACGACTCTAATATTAAGATATGAAAGATGAAAGTTTTTATTAAAATTAGTCCCTATTAAATATTTTTAATCTTGGTTTACAATATCGATGTAATATTATAAATAAATATTCAAGATTTTAGCATGGGCATAGAGCCAAAATTGAAATTTTAAACTTAAAAGTTTCAATTTTAATGATTAAAGTTTGAAAATACGTAAAAATTAGTAAAATTAGGAAATTTTACTTATGACAATCGTATACATATTTTTTCTCATATGATCGTTTCGAAAACGACTATCAATTCGCATTCGATTTCTTCCAACTATTAAAAACATATAACATCTTTAACTAGTGCAAATTTTATAAATTTACTACGTCATTTAATATGTTCAAATTAAAATGATTTTTTTACAATATAAAGTTTTAAAAAAAATTAATTTTATTTATAATAAAACATCTGAGCTTTTTAAAAAGTTTATAATTGTTTGCAACGTGAAATAAAACTGTTAAAACCAAAATGTCGAATATTTAGAACAATCATTTCAAGTTTGTAAAATATAAAAGCTATTGCATCTAATGACAGACGTATTCAATATTATTAAATACAATTCGTTTTTCATTAAGAAGATTCTTTCTATAAAGAAAATATGAAACAGAAGCTTATAAAATGCTGCTTACAAATTGAACTTCATAAATGGTAAGTGCAATTGCTACAAGGATATGAAATATTTGGAAATTAATATGGTTTTAAACTGCATAATGAAAAAATAAGTGCGATTCATACGAGGATTCATAGCGCATAAAACTGTATTCACTTTTACAAGAAGAAGTAAATTTTCTAATTGTTTTGAATTAATAATATTTATGTAAATTTTGATTAATCAATACAAAAATAATAAAACAATAAATATAAAGAAATAGTGAAAAATAAGAAAATCGAGTATTTATTGCTTCGGTTCAGTACCTGTGGCTATGATAACAAATATATAAAAACCAAAAAATATCAAAAAGTATATATTTATGAATGATTTTGAAATAAATATTTAAAAAAATGTATAGTAAAATATGCAAAAAGATTTAATTTACAAAGGAAAGAATATTTTATTCTATTTTACAAAATATTTTATTCATATCATAATACATATTTTTCTATTTTCTCATACTTTTTTCTTTTATTTGAAAATATAGTTAATTCAATAAAACTTTTCAGTGGTCTCAATGGCTCACTCAGAAGAGTGATGAATTCATAATCTCGAGGTTCCGAGTTCGAATCCCGGTATCGACCAATTGATACAAGCACCGCTGTACTCGTTACATGTGCTTTGTTCACAAACATATAATACTGACGATCTTCGTCGCTATTGAGCATCGCAATATTAGCATAATTTCAGCGACTTTAAATAAAAATAAAAAAAAATAACTTATTAACATCTTGAAATTCTAATAAGAACATGAAAATTTATTTTCTCATTTTGTCAGCATTCTAATCAAAAGATCAATTTTAGTTGAATAAGTTAAGTAATAACCTTATTATTGCGATTATAAAATCCACAAAAAAGTATTTAATAATTTACCATGATCTTTATATCAGGAATGAAAAAAAATTAATGCATAGAACATAATTAATTTTATTTTCGTTTTATATCTGCGAAATACAATTTGAATGACACTCTTGGATATGGTATAAAAATATAAAAATTGTTAACATCTTAAAAAAACTTAAAAAAATATTTTTATAATACTTAAAAAAACTGAAATTAACCAAATTGTTATTTTCAAAAAGCATAATTAATAACAGTAGAAATATTTTATAAGATAAAAAAAATTTATTCTAATCAAATTTATAACAGAAATTTTTTTTAAATAAAATATTAAGACTATTGTGTAACAATAACAATATTTTTACAAAGCTAACTCAACTTTATAACAACAAGTAAAAACTTTCGCTGAGAACAGAATTGTTAAAAATAAAAAGAAAAAAAAAAAAAACCAATGTTCCCATGAGAAAGAGGGTCGAGAGTATATAAGAATCGCTATCACGTGTATATAAAACAAAATGAAATTTACAGTGCGGAGCACGTGAGAGCAAAAGAAGAATAAGAAGATTCGACATGCATGTATACATGTATCTATGGAGGTATATCTAAAGAGTTTGAGAACAGAACGTACGTGTTTGACGAACCAAGAAGAAACTAGATTCCCTTAGGCCAAAAAAAACGCTTTCGGACTGAATTTAAATAAGGCTTGCTCATTGATAGGAGCAATGAAGTTTATTGTTCGGATTAAACTTTTTTTTCAAATTTTTTTGCTTTATTGAGAAAAATGAGGATTTACTTTTGTTTGCTAACGCTGCCAAGTTTCATTTGATCCCGAGTTTTTATAATTTTCATGATTTAATCAATACACTAAAAATTTTAGGTAATAGATTAAGATAAAAAATCATATATTGAAAAAATTTATTAATTTATGTGAAGATTTTGACTTTGTAATTTAATGACGACATGTTTGCAGAAGTGAATTTTTATGATACCAATTAGTAAACTATAATGCGGAATTAAAACTTTAATTATATTTAAATTTGCAAATCCACGAAATTAATGAGATTTATGTGAGTTTGATTTTTAAAACGAAAAATTGTTCTCTAATCAGATACGGAAAAGTAAAAAATTAGGTAGAATAAAATGAGCATCTGTAACATTCGAGATAAGAAAGTTAAATAAAACGGAAATGCAGATTTAAAACTTGATGAAGATAAATGGTAGAATGTAATAAAGATTTAAATTAGATAAAGACGAAATAGTCAAGCATGTTAAACTAAGCGAGCGAAAAAAAATTACGGTTATTTATTCTCTAACAACTCGAAAATAAATTATCTTCAAACTTTTAATGTCTTTATCAATTATCGGCCATAAAAGTTCTTTACAAAAGAAACGAAAACAAAAAAAAATAAAGAAAAACGAAAAAATTAGCATTAAAATAGTGCACCGGTACTACTACTTAACGTTTTTACAAGAGTCCTATACTCTCAACATCATTAATTTTCATGATGAACTTTAACGACTCATAAATGAATGTTGCGATCTCTAATCTTGGCATTATTTCTTTGCTCCACGAGTAGTAAATATCAATAACAATCTAAGCGAGTCTCGACATAAGCAAAAGAATCCATTATAAACTAAAATGATAAAAAATATAAAAATAATAAAAAGGTGTAAAGGGAAACCCGGCAGTGATTATTATCAACCGTACAGAAGACAATGGCGTAAATAATCAAAAAGTACCACGAGAGAAAGAGAAAGAAAATATCTTAAAGATAAAATCGAAAGCCATGATGCTTTAGGTATAAAAAATAAAAAAATTAAAAAAAAAGAGAAAAGCAAAGAACGGATGAGGAAGTACCTATACAGAAAGAGAAGTTAAGATTGAGAATGGTAGTGGTAAACGATATACAGAAGAAAACTATAAGACGAAAGAAGAAATATATATCGTGAGCGATTCTTCCATCCAAACGAAAGAAAAGAAAGATCTAGAGGTGTATATGTACGTAAGAAGATGAAGAAAGTTGGAGATGGAAAAAAAGAAAGAATAATATAGTAGCTTATGATTGAGAAAGAAAGACAGAGACAGAGAGAAAGCAAAAGATGAAGAGAGGTGGGGAAAAAAAAGAAACTTCGTGAGGGAGAAAAAGAGAGAGAGAAAGAGAAACTAAGTGCATGGGACTGAGGATTACTAAGGAGAGAAGGTGAGTTCGCAGTATTGCTCGCGCTTTTAAACACGCCGGCCGAAGACTTTTAATATACAAGAGATAACTTTTTGAGAAACTTTTCGCGATATACGTTGAGGCAGTCCGCGAGTTTTTTTTTCTTTCTTTCTTGACGTAATGTTAGTAAACATTGATGAGGCTTTTGTTTTGTTGATAGTTTTTATTAGAGATTTTTTACATTAATAGGGAAATGAATGTTAATATTTCTTGATTTATTTTTTTTTTTATAACAAATTATTAAGATACACTTTTTATAAAAATTCAAATAAAAAAATTTATTATCATCTTAATTTCTTTCAGTTGCATAATCTGATTATTGTAATCTTTTCATTTATAAATAAAACGATAAAATATTAATTATCTTCATTATTAATGTATTTAAGCTAATTCAATAAAGTTCATATTTTGTGTCAATAAATATAGATGAATAATACAAACATATAATTACTTTTAGTCCTTTGCACATTTCCTTATTGAAAAAATTTTTCAATACGATATTTGTCGTATTGAAATATCGTAATATTTAATTTACTATTACCAATACAACAAAAGTCTCTTATTAATTACATATTTTGTGTTATTTTTAACAATATTATTTTTGTACTTGTACAATATTTTTAAATAAATAATGATTTATCTTCCAATTTAATTATTGATGTTAACAATGAGCTCAAAAACTTAAAATACAAAAAATTTGATATTTAATCTAATAAATTTTTTGTAAAAGAATATGTAATTTAAAGTGATTAAATGTTTTTTAGTGATTCAAAAAAAATCCAATTCTTGATCAATGCTTTTTTGTATCTTCAGTGAAACGATAAAATAACTTTTGATTCTGTCATGCAATGAAAGCAGAGATTTAACATCTTATAAGCGAAACGATCCAGTAAATTACCGTCAACACGTGCTCAACTGAATTTTCAAAAAGAAAAAGGTCAGCAAACAACTGCGCGTCAGCGCATTTTTCTGCACATAAATTGTGCTATATTTAGATAAGAAATCTTTGCTTTTCGCTTTAAAAACCATTTTTGTAAAAAAAAATGTTACGATTTTATCGATTTTTATCGATTGTAAATTTAAAGAAAAAATCATTTTACGAATAGATAAGATATAAACGAAATATACGAAGTTCCTGTCAATTTTAATCGATACGTGCTTTTAAATTAAGTTTATTGTTACTTTACATGTTTGAATATGAATGTGACAATAAAAAATTTCTTTTTCTATTACACACTTGCCATTTGCAAATGTATGCTAAAATAAACATTGCAAAATCTTTCATTAAATAAACAGCGTTAATCATTGTATATTCACAAATAAAATAAGATATACTAAGGGAACTTATGATAATACGGAAAAGATATGAATTTCTTTTTTTAATACAACTTATGATGGAATATCGTTTGTAGAAAAAAATTTCATTAATGTTATTTATCTTTTTTCTGCAATATAATTTTAAAAAATTGAAAAACGTGCAAGAATGCAATATTTAAACTATCACATCATTTTAATTATTTAAAATGATCTATTTTTAAGCAAAAACTCAAAATTTTAACCGGTTTTTATTAAATTATTCAGTTTAATGAATTAAATATTCATTAATTATTTATAATAGTTATTTAATAATTATTATTATAAGTCAATAATAAATCATTATTAAAGTTTTATCATTAGTTTATCTTAATTATTTAATTTAATTATATAGCTTTAGCCCTTGAGCAAAAAAAAAACAACAAAAAAAATTTGTTTAGAAAAAATATTTTAAATATTCTGTATTATCGTGGAAGAATCAATGCAATAAATAATTTCGACTAAATTTTTTTGTTTTTCTAAGTTTTGAATCTTTGTAAGAGCCCAACTAATCTTAGGGTGTCCCATTTAGTGTAACTTCTATATTATTTAAAATAATATTCATTATAGCTTATGAAAAGATTTAGAGATGATCGCTTACGGAAGTGTTTCAAACACGTTATTTTCGCTCTTTTTAAATTAAATATTATACTTATCACAAAAATTCTTTCACAAATAGATTAAATTTTAACGAAAATTAAGTAATAAAAGTTACTCAATCTTTTTTATCGTAGTAATGCATAACGCATATAAATATTAATCTTTAAAAAAAGACATAATTTTATACAAATTATAATGCCATAAATTATACAGCCAAGTGTTATTTATTATTTCCACAAAATCTTGATAGATCGAAAGAGTTTATAAGATAAATGGCGTCGTTAAAATCTCGATGTCATCGACACACCGCAAAAGAAATAAGAAGAAGAAAAAACCTAACAATTGCCAAAGAAAAAAAAATTTTGTTTTGATATTTTCGTTGATCGTCTGACTCGCCACTGTTATAGTTTTCAGCATTGAAAAAAAATGAAGGAAAATTTAATCTTCCCACGAGACAAATAAACGTATAAAAAAATAATCCCGTCAATAATATAAAAAGCCAAGTAAGAGGCCACGGTATACGAAAATAGGATTACTGTAAAGATATCGAACGTTTGAAAAATATACGAGAATAGATTAAGATATCTTAATATATCGTATTACTATAAGGGAAAAAGCTCTATTTTAGTGATACAAGTTTGAAAAATGGTTAATGCAGACATGCATCTTCTTTAATTTTCCTCGCAAAGAAAATCTGAAAACTTAAATCCTCCTTTTTCCAGTTTATAAGCTTATTGGAAGCTTTTGTGTTTATAAATATACGCGCGATAGTAACAAAAATGATTCATTGCCGCGCGCGGCCCTCATTTATGATGCGTTTATGATGAAACTTTATGGCTGAAATGATCGATTATTAAAAGCGTTCATTATAATAATTGCGCTTTATTAAGTCATCGCTCGTAATAGCGACAACAAAAGGCTTTGACAGCGTTAAAGGATAATGATGTTTAGATTATCTATATTTATATTTGATTTTATGCTATTTAATTAATACCACGCCGATCAAGATTTATTGAATTTTAATTTATTAATGTATGTATTTAAAATGTACATTTAAATTTTATGTCCTTTTAAATTAATTTTAAGAAAAAATATCTAATCAATCTATAAACCATACGATAAATCTTATCTCAGAGCTAAGCTTATTATCGTAATTGATGATTCTTTAGTCTGAAAATATTTTTAGCCCGAGCAAAGTAGTTCAAAATACATGCTAGTCGTTAATTAAACACGTGTTTTGCTAGACGCAGAGCGATGCTAATTTAATGACCTTAATTTGGATTTAAAATTTTAAAAAATAGACGAAGATATGCCCCATTAGACGAAAAAATTTATTCATGACGTAATAGTTTTGCTTTATTAGTAGATTTTTTTTCAATATTATTTAAGTCTTGGATGGCATAATGTACGAAAATATTTGAAATATTTATCTTTTCTCTCTCTCTTTTATGATAAATTATGAGATTAAAATTTTGTTTTGAATTTTAATTATCCGAATTTGAGGATAAACAAAATTTACATTGACGTAACAAATTATAATATATTTAGGTAAATAGTAAAAATTAATTGATATACTGATTTTTATTGACATCATTTTCAACATAATTTTTCAAAGATTTATTGATTCTTCATTAAAATATTAATTTTATCAATTTCTACAAATGCATAGAATCAATTTCTTTTTTAGTGAACACAGATAAAATATATATTATCTTGAATTATCTGCAAAAGCCACAATTCATATGCCAACATGATTTTTCTATGTCAAATTTATTTATTCTAAATGTTTGATTAACCAATAAAGTCTTCTAAATCAATACAATATTTCTTTTTTTCCAAACGTCAAGATTATTATATTAAGCAAGTGAATCATGACTGCTAACACGTTTGAAACAGTGCCAAATAGGTTAAAACGTAATCCTCAAATTGACATAAAAGAAGGAAAAAAAGCAGTCTATATTCAGCATATCCTCCAAAATTTATAAATAAAGTGTGTATTTTTCCTCGATATTAAAAAAAAAAAAAATAAAGCAAAGTAAATAAAAATTCATAATAAGCCGTAAAATTTCGGATACGTCATTATAAAAAAGTCGCTAACACTGCACTTCTCCAAGTATTTTTTTCATAAATCCGTGCTCCGTATTGAAAAGAATATTAAAAAGCTAATATATCGATCGCACTCTATGAAAACAGCCTTTCAAAATCTCTAATAACTATATGCATTATTAATCGCGCATGTATATAAGATACTCGCATTCCATGAAAACTGTAACGTGCGAACATGAACTTCCAATTTTGCCCGGAGGAATATATATATATATATATATGGAATATATCACGAATGGTTAAAAAAAAGAGAATATATCTATACATATATAAAACGTCCCGATCAGCCAAACACAAACTGTCTTGTTATCCGTTCTTTCTATCGATCAAGTTCCAACTAATATTGAGAAATACAAAGTGCGTTTGTTACGCGGTATAATTTATTTTAAACTCGCCTCTTTTTTTTTTTTTACACAGATATACGGATAATATATATAGATGCATTAATATCCGTGTAAACAATTCTAAGCACGAATGTTAGCTTATTAATTTTATGGCTGGGTTTATAATGAAGCAATTTAATTTAACAAGAATGTCTTTAATTTGAAAAAAGACCTTTTGAGTCTAATGTTAAATTAGCGTACATTACATAAATATTTAATTGAGTTTAACAAAAATAATTAATCAATGTAAATAAAGGCACCTAATATTAATTCCTTTTGACAAAATTTAAATAGACAATATATCAAGTGTAGAAAATTTGTTTACACATATGGTAAATCATCCAGTATTTTAACTAACTAACGTTTAGAGTAAACAGCAGCTCTTGCAAAGCTAATAAAATATTTTGTATTCATAATCTTTCTATGTCACGCCAGCGTATGTGCACACGTACACACACGCATACACTCCATAAGTTTATAGCTGTAAAGTTTTAATAATACCACAAGACTACAATGGCATAAAGTAAAACAAACATTTCATTCACAACACAATGGAATTGAAATGAAAGAAAAAATAAAAATGCAACTCGCAGAAAATCAGTACAGTTTTATAAAGAGTATTAACCAAAGCTTAATTGTAGCGTGTAATATTAAATTTAGGTCCTTATAATAGTATGCAAATTACCGATTGTAATGTACTTTTAATATTAATTAGCTAACATTAAAGAATTTTCATATGCGCTCGCGCACGTAAGATTTTCATTGAATTCAATTGTATACAAGAGCTTATTTTTTTAAATAAAAATCGTTCCATTTGATTATGATCGCATTATACTTTTGTCACATGGGTATAGGTATACCTTGGCAATGTATACGTATGATAGGTAAAGCTAAACCAGGAAAGTACATAAGAAACAAACGCCACATCGCGCAAGTTGGTCTGTAAATGCATTTTAGTTTGCTCTTTTGGTTGCGCATATAAACTTCATATATACTTCCATCTGTTCAAAGCTTGGAAATTATAGTGGCGCCAATGATCCAGTGTCCGAAGAAATGCATTTAGTATATATGTCTATATTGTATATGGAACTGCCCACACGTGCTCCATTCGCTTTCATAACAGTTACTCTCTTTCTCTCTTTTCCTTTCGTTCAAGTACATCATATGGAAAAATAAAGAAATAATACTGATATATTATTTATATAGTCAACAGAGGCGCCAATGATTTGCCGAGCAGAGATTTCGAGACATTGATTTTTTTTTTGTTTTTCTTCGGAAATTTAATAAATTACTGAATGTACTACGCTTCTTATAATTCATGTTTGATGTTTTAATCGAAAGGAATTTACATGTATAGATACTATTTCGTTGGGCTTATATGGCATGGAAGATATATTGCTTGAATTGAGAAAAGTGAAATATATCGACAAATTTGATGATTGATTCTCAATAGTTGCATTGTAATAGTTTATTTTTGAAGAAGGGCTGGGCAGAAGGTATTGTTACGAAGATAAAATTAATTATCTTAAACATTTCAAAGTGAAACGTTAAAGTACACTTTAAGATATGCATTAGCGTTAAATTCACTTTTTTTAGAATAAAGTAATTTAAAAAGAAAAAAAAACGTTCAACTTCGCTTTTTTCCTTTTGATTATTTATATTCAAGCTTTTCATCAATAATTATTTATAAATCCTAGCTTTTTATGTTATAATTGATAGTATAATATTACGATTTTTGCATGATTTTGTTTTCATGTTTTTTAATATTCTGAAATTGAATTATAAAATTCAATTATTTTTAGTAATGAAAATTTTTAATAAACATAAACATATTTTTCATAAAAATACAATCATAATATACATTTTTTTAGGATGAACTTTATATTAAACTCTGCCAAAAAATACTTAATTCGCGGTAAATAAATTTGTGATGATTTCATGGAAAGCGATTTTTAAGTGAAAATTTTTATTATTACCATGGAAATTTTTTCCTAGTTTATTTTGAGTACAACATAAAAAAATTGAATAATTTTTGTTCTAAATTTAATTAATTAGAATTAATTAAAATCAGCTATTGATATGATCATATATTGATAAAACGCATATATATTTTCTATTTATTCTTTTTACATAATCTTTTTATCTTTCCCCTGTATAACTAATACTTTTTTTTCTGATAAGTGTAATAAATCTATACAATCTTTAATATGATAAAAGTATTACTTTAATTATTATACCAAATGCATTTATCTGTGCAGATACGTAAAAGACAGACTACAACTAGTCATTAAAAAAAACCAGGATTCAAACATAATAGAAGAATGCAAAGCAATAATTTAAATAATTCATAATAATATAAGGTTACAAAGTGCAAATGTCATCTATACCTATTTGTTTCTAATAAATACGTATTATTATACCGAAACTACATCGAAGTAAGTCCATAGTATTCCAAGTCTTATAGTAATCTTTGTGAAACTTAATAAATTATCTTGCAAGAGTAGCTAAATCATAAATGTTAACCTTTCAACGCCGTAATAAATCAAAAAAATTTGAAAATTAGAAAGCATATAACGTAATTTATCAAACTTATATTCATTACTTTTGTTAAAAAATTTGATGAAGAAAAAAAACTAAATTCATAGTTTGTAATAATAACCGTGTACATTCATCATAAATGAATTTTTACTAATTTTTCTTTCCAAACTTCTACATCAGTAAGTCCATTTTAACCAATATTGTTTACTATTTACGATACTTTAACAACTGCAAATTCTACTAGCTTATTCACGGCTCGTTCCAATGCCAAAAAGTTTTTCGCGTGTCTACAAGCACGTGCACACGAAAGCATTTAAGTCGCATATAAGGCAAAAACTACATAAGTGTAAAATAAAAAATAAATAAAAAAAGTTGCACGTATACAAGATAGAAAAAAAAATCGAAATACCTATAACGATCTTACACTCGTCACGTATCCACATAATAAATAACGCTTTGACATTTCATTCTCTTCCCACTTTGAATGGTGCGGTATATCTCTTTTTACCGTCAATTGTCATCTGATCGTTTTAAAGGGCGCATCTCATGACAATCCTTGAAGTGCTTGCTGTAATTTACACAACTAACTCACACGCGTATACATGAACATGTGCGTATGTGTGTAAATACATGTAACCCCTAAAATGAAAAACAGAAAGAGAGAGAGAAAAAGAGATAAGCATTGCTTATATGTGACTCATCACTTGGCGATCCCATTGAAGCTTGGCCGCGCACACACCACACACAAAACTCGCGTGAGCGTCTTATACATGTGCTCTCTCTCTCTCTCCTCTTCCTCTCTTTCTTTTTTATTTTTCATTTTATCTATCCTTTATGTTTCTTATATATTACGTTTTTTTTTTCTTATATTCCCGTGGACGTTGAACGTCGGCGCACAAATCGTCCAGCATCACAACCATCTACGTATACGTACGGATATAAGTATACGTAGTGAGCGAGAAATTTCTTCTTTGACGTGATGTGAAGTCTCGTCGAGTCTTTTTCGTGTGTATATGATACAACGATGCTGATTCACGTTTGTTGTGGAGGCATATGTATATTATGGCGTCTGTATGGAAATTTTATAACAATACAAAGCTTTTAAAAATTCCTTTTATTTATTCTGTTATTTTTGTCTTGGAATTAATTTTTATTATATGAAATTATTGTTTTTATGTTAATTAATTTCAATAAAATACTTTATTTATAAAGTTATCTATGATTTTTCAATAAATTTTTCTCTTCTGGTAAATTGAATGATTTAATGACTTTTCAATTAAAATAAAAAAAACATGTAAATTAAAAATTTTAAAATAATAATATTTTTATACGACAAAAGTGACCTATTAATCGCGATGAATTAAACAAATGAATTATTACAATAAAACTAAAATCATTATTTAAAAGTACTAAAACGTTATTAATTTCCATCTTGGAATTCGTTTCACTAAGCGTGAAGATAATAATGTTTACATAAAAATATAATAACGTATTTTCCTTCTTACATGCAAGAAAATTAATCATTCCAATAAGATTTCTTTAGCAACCTTAAAATTAAATGATAAAATCTTTTTATTCCGGAAAATGAAAATCCAAAAAAATTAAAATAAGCCCATTATATTGATGTCTAAAATTAAAGCGATTATACTTAAGTCTATATATTACACGTATAGTGCCTTAACAAATCGTTTAGTTATGGAAAGTGTCAGATCTATCTTTAAACCTTTAAAAGCTCAAAGTGTAAATTAGATCTTACGGTATTTCAATTTATTATTCCGTGAAGTGATAATTTACTCAATTAAGCTTTACAGCTCTACTTCAAATGAAAAATTACTTATTTTTTTTTCTTTGCTAAGACAATCTAAAGCACATGATGATCTAATTTGATGGAATATTTGTTTTATTCAAACGATTATATATTAACTTTAAATTTATTAATCTTTTAGGAATAAAAGAAGCGATTAATTTACTTTAGTCGATATAAAATTTTCTGGATAATTCTAATTAATTGCAAAAAATTTTTATATTATAATTTAATACATATAATTTGTAATAAAAATTGTAAAAATATTTTAAAACTGCCTAAATTTGCTCTTTTTGATGTAATATAATATGGTATGAAGATTATAATAAAACTGTAGTGGGATAGGTCATTTACCGCATTGAAAAGTAGGTTTCATAACAATCTATTACTTTATGCATTTAAAAGGTTTGCATATCACGGAAGAAGAAAATCCCTCTTCTCTAATCCGTACAATCATTCTCGAGAGAGCCAACATAAATCATTCGCGTGCATTCATCGTTACTCTTTACTATCTCTCCGACAAGCATGTATCAAGTATAAAATTAAGCGTGTGAGTAACACGTTTAAATGAGTCTTTTTCTTTCTTTTTCTTTCTTTTTGCAATGTTTGCTCTTCTTGGATGCGTTGAACCGCAGAACACTTTATGTAAACAAATTTTAAACATTCCAAGACAGATTTAAGTTTTTTTCAGTTTTTTTTCTCTCTTCTTTTGAAATTTTTGCAATTTGGCGTTAAAACATTTCTTCCAATAATTTGAGAAAATTAATTGATGAGGAAAGAAGAAAAAAACTAAATCTTACAAACAATCAGACCAATCGATGATGAAAATTTAAATAAATTTTAAGTGTATAAGTCTGGTTGAAAAAAATTGATTATCTTTAAGCTCGATGATGTACTTGATAAATAAATAAAAGGTTTATTTTTGTAAATAAATCGTTATATACATTAATTGTAATTGTTTTAATATAAATTCTTATTGATTTTAGTTTGTTTATTCAATTTATTGTACGAAATATCTAATGAGAAATTAATGGAAATCTAGAAAATTAATGGAATCGGAAAATTACTCTACTTCCTTTTTAATCATAAAAGAGACGAGAGTCATTTTTGTTCCACTTTTCAAGTCTATTTTAAGTCGTTATTCAGAAATAATATAGCAATTATTATTTTGTCGGTAATGAAATTTTGATAGTACTTTATTTTATGGATTAGATTTTTTTTCATATTTAAATTCATATAATAAAATTTCGTATAAATTTTACTGAAAAAGTTTTATAATTCTTTTTGCACTTTAATCCGTGTAGTGAAATTCATAATTTTGCTATTAAAATGATGTATTATTAAAAATGTGTCTTATAAGTTTATCATTTTGAATGAGGAACATATGGAAATTTATTGAATTACTTAATTCAATAAATTTCTATTTTCTCTTGCAAGCTCATGACATAAATTTAATTATATGATCCGCTTGAAACAAACGCATTCACGTTATTCATTTATACAAAATATATTTTTTAACCTGATGATTCAATTTTTTTGCAAAATATGCTCTGCACATATAGTTTTATTAAATATAAAACACGTACTCAGCCTGCGAGAAATTGGCATTTTACGCACTCAAACGTAATACTTTGTGTAAAAATCATTCAATTTTATCATTAAATGAAAAACAAATAATGAAAATAATAAATCTTTTATCAAACCAGGAAATTTTAATATTTTTTATGTTTAACTATTCCTCTCGTAATATTGACCTTCGATGGAGAGAAACATAAAGTAAAAATTACAATACTTATCGTAAAGCTGCCACAAATTGTCATTATGACCAAAAATTACCATAATTTATAATAAAATTTACTAAAAATATATGAAAAATGTGATATTTATTAGCAAATTTTACAATAAATTATGGTAATTTTCAGCCATGATGACAGTCAGTGTCAACTTTACGATAAAATATTCTAATTTTTCCCAAAATTATTATAGTTTTTTACTCTACTTTGCTCTCTATGACTTTCTATTTGAAAATTATGATCTCGATTACTTAATTATTCGCGTGTGGTTAATTAAATTTAAATACTAAATGAGTAAATTAAAATAGTTTAACGGAGGGTTATGGTTTATAAGAAAAATTTATTCAAAATCATAATTAAAAGTCGAATCATAGAGGTTGCAGTGGCTCGCTCGGTAGAGCGATAGATTCATAATTTCGAGGTCCCGAGTTCGAATCCCGCTTGCGGCAACCGATTGATACAAGCATCACTGTAGTAGATACATATGCTTTTTTTACAAACACATTGAAAATCTCCGTCACTAATTAGCATCGTAATGATAGCATATATACAGCGATGATAAATAAAATACAAACAAAATATATTTGACTGATGATGAATAGCAATTTGTCATCGTACTAATTTTACTTGATTAAAATATTAAAGTTTTTCATTTTTAAACTGAATTTTCTTTTTAATGATTGTTATTTTGATTTCAATAAAATTTTTGTATCCTAAAATAGATGAGTCAAACATCATTTAAATTTTTTATCTAAAAAAGGTTACAAAAGTAAAGCCTCAAATGAGTTTTTTTAAACTCGCAAAACTCTTAAAGTATGTTCATTAACACGTGAAAAATTCCATCCACAATAATAACCCCACGCAAATCTGTTTTGTATCATTTTGGAAATTTCTGAAAAAAAAGCAGAAATAAAAACGCGCAAGACAACCGAAAATTACCAGACACATTAACATCGCTGACGTCGACGCAAAATTCACGCTAAATATTTTTTTTCTTTCGATTCTTCTTTTCGAAAAAATTTCTTTTTACACAAACACTCCCTCTCGTTTCTCGTCGTTGAATTTTAGTATATTTGTTTACGAATCAACGTATATACACACAAAATACTAACCGCCAATCTCAATGAAGTCATATATACGCGTCTTACTAAAAACCTCATGTCTATTTTTGTGTTTTGCTTTAAAAAATAAAGGAGAAAAAAAACGCCCCCACATTGTTGAAAAGACGCGCGACGTTATGTTAATAAGAGTGATTTCATCTTCAATGCGTATACATATGGACATTTTCCAAACGCAATATCAATATAGATATACAATGTCTTTGAAATATTTACTTTTATATGGAATGTCCTTGCCGTGTACTATACAAGTGGCCTTTAAATTTTCATCAGCTCAAAAAGTTTTTACTATACAAATCCTTTTCAGGCATCTTTCGTTTGGCTTTGATTTCATTAATTTTTTTTTTCTCCTTTGGTCGAGTACATACCCGGAAAATGAGTATTTTAAAAGCGGTGCGTTGAATTACATCAAATTAAATACGCGAATTGAGTTCAATTTTTTTTTTTTATGAAGTATGCTTATTTTATAAAGTGCGTTTATCATGTGAATAATTAGTATGTACTGTTTTTGTACGTAAATTTATACAATTTCGTTTTTTATCTTAAGATTTATAAAAGCTGTTTGAATTGTTGAAGATTTTAATTGGATGTTATTATATTCACTTGAAACAAAGTATAATATTACATTAATTTCGAAACTTTTGCAATTTTCGTATTAATCTATTAAGAAGTTTTGGAGGTCAGAGATTAATTGATAAAATTTTGTTTGAGAATAGTTTCTAAAGCAAAAGATACTGAGGTTTTATTATGTTTTAATTATAATATGCTTTATTATTTATTAAAAATGAGTTTCGCATAAATAAATTTAAAAAATTTTAATTAATAATAAAACACTTTAAACACATTCTCATTTTATAGTGCACTGATTATATGAAATTATCTGTTTTTGTTTGAATATTGAAATTTCTGACATAACTTTGTTTTTAATCTACGATCAAATATTTTCTATATTTATTATTTTTTAATATATAAATTCTTCTAATAGTTGTGTGTAAATTATTGCGAAAATGAAAAAAATATTTCTATACTGTTTAAGATTTGCTACAACAGTTCAAACAGTGAGTTTTTCACTTTTCTAAACAAACATATTGACAACATTTGCAAGGCTTACAAATAAAGCAAAAAGAAAAATGTCTAACAATAGAAGCTATTCATGAAGTATCTTCTATGATTGCTAGAAAACAAGAAGAAATATTGGATATCTGTTTCTTATACGTTAACAAATGATAAAAAAAAAAAAAAAATGTTTTTCTTTTTCAAAAAAATAGATGATAATTAATGTTTATATGGTAAGCATGCATATGCATAGTTCGCAGAGAATAAATATTATAATATCGCAAATTTCTTAATTTTTAAAATAACTAGCTGAATTTTTCGATTAAATATAAAATTTAAATAAAATATGACCATCTAATTCAACAAAATTGATTTTTTCTAATAAATTGTTATAACAATAGGTTTAAAATAAAAAAAAAGTGTAGATCTAACCACCTTTAAAAGAAAAATTAAAGAAATTTAGTTTTCAACAAAATCCATGTACACA
The DNA here is from genome assembly GCA_017163975.1 of Anastatus disparis. Classification (NCBI taxonomy): domain Eukaryota; kingdom Metazoa; phylum Arthropoda; class Insecta; order Hymenoptera; family Eupelmidae; genus Anastatus; species Anastatus disparis. The sequence goes on along the minus strand of JAFFSR010000330.1, from coordinate 483,233 downwards.
GTCAGCAAGTTCATAATCTTTAGCACGTTTCTGTAGTTTAAGTCGAACGGTATAAAAAGAAGTTCAAGCGTTAGCAACGATAACGATAAGGCCAGTTATCGTTAAACTCAAAAAAAAGAAAGAAAGAAAAAAAAAAGAAAAGCATATCCTTTATAACAAGAAGAGAGTAACTCCGCTTGTACAGTATAATATAATTGCTGGCTCTCGAGTGCAAAAATAACGGGAGCTAAGGTAAAACGAAATAGCCTAACTCGTGTGGTCGTCGTAAAAATCGTTCAAGCGAGATTTTTTCTTTTTTTTATCTTTATTCTTATTTTATTATTTTTATTTTCTTTTCTCTTTTTTTATACTTCAAACTCTCTGAACCTTCGTGAATTTATTTTTTTATTTTCGTTTCTTTGGCGCACATTAACAATGACTTAATTAGGCACATAATTCTTCTTCTCTATGTGCTCCTGTGATCGTTTGTATTTTTTTTTCTTTTCGTCTATATAACAGTCATCAAGACTAAACTTTTAACGATTGTTATTAGAAAAAGTGTTCTGCGCGAATTTTCTTCGACTTATTTCGTCTTTATTTTTCAAAGTTTTTTGTTAAGCGAAATTGCAGTGGACGTCTTTATTGGTGTCCTATATAATTTTATTAGTCCGTAAAATCTTTTATTTGACTTTATATGAGTATCATCTACTATAGGATAATTTTGTTGGTGAATTGCTGATTTAGCTTTCTCGGCGATGCTAATCAGAAATTTGTTATTAAAGCTTAAGTTTGCTATTATTTAATCGTAAAACTTGGGCACGTATAAGAATAGTTTTTGTTTGTGTAGATATTTTTATTGTACATTAAATTTTTAAGTATGAATAAATGCATGTTAAAAAATGTATAAGAAGTTTTTTGAACTTAAAAAAAGAAAAAAAAAATTTTGTGGTCATTAAAAATTCCATATTCATGAGTTTCGAAGGTGTGTTTAAAAAAATTTTTTTTTTCTTTTGTTACACTCATAAATCGTGCCATTGCACGTTGTAAAAAGTTAAATAAACCTTCTAACAACACTTGAGAAAATTGAAAAATTTTCAGTTTTTTTCACTGGTTCTTTTTTGCGATAATTTTATGTAAGTACGTCTGATATCAAAGCGTTTGCTTTAAAAATGGTTGAACTAATTCATTCAACCTCGAGGTGAAAAATATCAAATTCATTTTGTAGGTTGTTCTTTTTTAATGGAATATCAATCAATATTTTTTAACAATCTTTACATCAAGCTTAAGCATACAAAAAACGTTGTTTTAATAGATTCTCTTTATATTTTGCATGCATAAAATTAGAATAAATATTTGTGAAATATTGACGAAAGCTCTCGATTTTTGTTTTAAAAATATTATATAGGTCATAATGATAAAAATAAAGCTTTAAAATTCAGCGTAACTTTAAAATCTATAAACGAAAAGCTGCTGCTCGAACTAGCAGCATTAATAGCTTAACAAATGAAAAATTAATACGACAACGTAGAATTTTTTTATAACAACAGAAAAACGAACATAGCAAGCAAAAATAATAAAAACTCGAATACTTCTATTTCTAAAGCTCTAATCAAATGTACATTTATAGAACGCAATTATGATCTTCCTATAAACGTGCATTATTCATTGAATAATTGATAAATTAATCAGTGTCTATTAAAATAAATACATTATAGATGAGGCGTAAATAACAATAATGCTCTACATAACGATTAATAAAACGATATTAATAGTAATTAAAAGACTAACTAAAAAATTTATTATAGTTATTAAGCAATTTGTTTTTTTTGTTGTTCAAATAACCGATACTTCAATCGTAAAGTTGAATTTAATAATTAATAACTCTTAGCACTTATTAAAAATTAATATGGAAATAATCTAAGGAACCATTTGCACATTTAATGAATATCATAAAAAGAAAAAAAAATTGGCGAACCTATTAAAGAGAAACGCTATTAAAACCCATATTAACTATCGTTTATGATTTAAAGTTATTTTCTCATTAACGTGACATTCCTCTCCTTTTTTTGCGCTCTCTATTTTATAACCATGACGACATCTTGTTTTCTGTCCTTAATGTCCCGACAGCATACATACGCACCAACTTCCATGGAAAGAAGAGCAGTCATGAGGAGTAAAAATAAGCTTAACATAATCGAGCTAACAATTATAATACCTATAAGGTAGGAATTATCTATTCCATCGATAAGTTTTTTCTTTATTTTCTTTTTTATCTCAATGTCTCAATCAATTATTTTTTTTAAAGGTTTGTCGCAGGCTGTAGTTTACAATTATATGATAATCATTCATAATTGTTTAATGTGTTTGCAGAAATAGTCCGCATGTTAACAAAAGAAAAACAAAGTGTAAGTTATGCGTATAAACAATAAATTTTTTTCTTAAGTAAGATTCCTCAATACAAAAACTTTTTTTTTAAATTAATTATTCCAAATAATATCCAAGCATTTCGAGTGATTAAAAATCTTAAGAGTACACAAACTCGCTGTAATTAATTCTTATTACGCCATTTATTTAATCGACGTAATAGTTAGAAACGATAATAAACATTATAATAATTATGGAAATTACAAGTATCAATTAGAAATGAAGATGATATCAGCATTGCTTTTATGTGTTTTATTTAAAAACAAAATTAATTATTACTCGGATATTTTTGATTTATCTTTTAAATCAGAGTTCGTTATTACTCGAAGCTTTTTGATAAATAAAATTTCCCTAAAAAATCTAAATAAAAAAGAAATTACAGTATAAAATCGTATTGAGAGGAATATCACGAGTTGTTAAGTGTGTTTAATACCCCGTTATTATTATCGCATTCCCTTGATTCTTCACGAATTTAACGATGCAAAACGATGTTCTTAAAATCATACGGATAACCAAACTGATCGTTCGCACTTCTCGTAAACATGTAACACTTCGCACTTCCTCCTTTAAAGGGACACATACACACAAACGCAGGCACGTTTCGTGTCGATGAAAATGACCCGACTTGGATTAGTTTGAAACTTTGCATAAATGTTCACGATTTAAGACCTGATAGCAAATCCGATGTTTTTTAAATTAACAATGTATTTATAAAAAAAAATTTATTGATCATCAAAACTCCGAATTTTTTTTTTACTTAGAATTATTAAAAAAAAATAATTCTGTTTGACATTCCAAAACTGTAGATAAAAAGTAAGTTTTTAATTCATGGTCATGGTCACGCTTAATTTGCGTAAAACGCTTTCAATATAGGTCTGTCCCCAAAAGGATTTACATAAAAATTCAATTAGGACCATCTTTTGGATAAGGAGTTAATCTCGACCCGATGATTGATATTGTCTTTCGAGCTTCTATAATCTGACGTAATTGTAAACACAATGTAACCATGACAGTATTATAATTGGATTTTATTTTATTGTCATTGCATCATTCGGAAATTCCGGCGTTTATTGCAAGTCTTTGTATTCTAAAGTTTTAGTGCCTTTAAAAGAATTGGTGTATTTTTAATTCTCCCCTACCTGAAATCTTTTTTTTTCTCTTTTTTTTTTAAACGGAAAAACCAATTGTGATAATAATTTATTCTTATGATTGAAATATAAAAGGGTCCTCCTCGCTCAACTGCAAATCTTATCATCAGCTCAAATGAATTAAACATCCGGTTGGAATATCAATTGTGTCTTTTTTTTTGTTAACTCTTTTTTTTTAATTGAACCTCCAGGCATTTGAGTTTAATTAAGTTATCGCTAACGATTTGATACATGCGAGAAAATATGGTTGTTTCTTGTTTTATTTTATTAAAAAAAAACGTTATATGGAATGCCGAAGTATTTCTTTCTTTTTCCAAAGAAGCGTTGAGACGCAATTTTCAATAATTGTAAACGATAAATATTGAAGATGGGAGTGCTCGTTGAAGTTTAAAAAAAAATCTGAATTTGCATGTAAAGTTTGCAAACTTCGCGTCGTATTAATAAATTTAAAACATTTTCTTTTTAATAAATAGAGTTTATATAGTCAGGATATAAAATTATGCAATTAAATTATTTGCAATACTTTCATAAATAATACATGTTAAAATTAAACATAAAAAATAAAATATAAAATCGTTAAATGAAAAACAATGAAAGTTAAATATTTTAAAAGCATATATTGTGCTTCATAAATAGCTTAAAATTTTATTTAAAATTAAATTCAACTATATTATATTTAAAAATATTTTCTAGAATATCATTTATCTTTTGATTGATTGAGTATTAAAGTCTGGCTGAGTTTTGAGTTTGTTATATTAATATAATATAGATAAGTCAAACAAAAATGAGATACTTTTTTTATAAATAGAAATATAGGCTGTAGAAAAAAAATAGTTTAATAAAGTGAAGTTTAACGCACCAATAAATAAATGATAATGAAAATATAGTGATTAAACATTTTACTTAATCGGTCGATCATAACGTCATTGATGTCATAATTTGTCATCTACTTCTAATCCACATTATATTATTTACAGTTATACAGTCTGGCACTTATAAACTTGTTTATAATGTTGTTCCGAATGAAGATATGATTTTAAGCTGCTCTTCAATCTAATAATAGAAACGTCTATTTCATGAAGTACAAAGTTGTTTTGAGATATAATTAAAAGTTGTTGAAAATGTATGCTATTTGTAACTATAATGTCTAAATTATGATACGATTGTTAAATAAAAAAATAGTCAAGCTCATGAATGATTAATAAAGGAATATCATAAATAGTTAATCTTCAACAGTATACAGTTGAAAATAATTAGATAATTTTATAACAAACTATTAACTTTCATTATATGCGCTAAGGTTATAATTTAGCATTTTTTATATATAATTTTATGCTATTATTATTTAGATAGGATATTATAAAAGTTAGCTCGAACGTTAACATCATCATGGCATATACGAAAGGCAGACATTGTGACGCTACTATAATAATGTTCTGGCTTATTATATATCCCATAGAGAATTTTCATTGATACTCTTTTTGTACGATCCATAAAATTGACTATAACCACTTTATAACTTCATATAAAATTATTTGATGTATAAATATTGAAGAATTGCTTGTTAACAATGTGGATTTATAAAGTTTATTATGCTGCGGCTGTGTCGTCAAAAAATGTATGATCGATTGGAAATATTGTTAACGTTATCGCTTACATGTTTTTATATCAGTTTTATTTTAGTGTTTCAACTACGTGTAACAATATTTTAGAATAACTTAATAGTATACGTGTTAATAAAAAGTTTGAGTCTCAGACGTTTTTGTAACTAAAATATTTTTCTTTAATTATGCAGAAATATTACGTCTATACAGTTTTATACTTAAAAAGTTTAAAATTATGAGCTATTTTTGTCTGAATTTTAAGGTTTGCATTAGTTTTGACACTGTTGAGATTTTAAACTAATCTCTAAGTCAGGGCAAATTTTTACAAAAGAAACCTTTAAATTTAAACAGAGTAGCTCATAATTTTAAATAATATCGATTGTTAGATCGAATGGACGTGGCTTTTTTTATATTTTTGTGTCAGAAAAAATATTTCGCCGGTTAAATAAATTTCAAGTTTTAAACCTTTTAAACTTTCTTTGTAAGTGGGAAAAAAATTCCAAACTATCAAACATGTCAATTTATTTGCAAACGTAATATGTAGACTTTAATATAAAAACACCATTAAAACTATAAATTTATCTAACACTAATTCTAAATTATTAAATGAATAAATAAAAGGAATTGCATTAATGTTTCTAATTCTCCAAGTACTTTAAAATCTAAGCATATTACACAGAATATTTATGTTCCCAATAAACTCGACAAATAAATAGCTATAAATTTAAAGACATACAAATTAACGTAGAAATCCAAAGAAGAATAAAAAGACGAACGTGAATTAAACACCGCGTGATATTGAGCATCGATTATCGAATTATCCAGCTGGTATGCGGCTTCAATGCAATAGTATTCCGCGGGACGTTTATATACCACACAAGCTTTAGGCTCGTTGAACCCTATTATGTTGTACTTGCTTTTAACTTGGCCAGGAAAAAGCTCATAGTTAGATAGGCATCCTCTACTTAAACTATATAATGGTGCAATATTAAATCTCTCTCTCTCTTTTTCCCCCTAATTCATATCTATGTATTCGTATGTGTGTGTGAGAGAGAAAAAGAGAGCGCAAAAACTCGGAGAGTAATCAAGTCTCGTCCCTTCAACGATGTAATCTCGAACTTTCGTTCCTGCTTTTTTTTCGTTTCCCCTTTTTGCTTTTAATTCATAAATAATCGTATGTCCGTTTTTTTCTTTATTTATTAATAAAAAACAATGTTAAATATTTACCCATTGCGAGTACGTAGTCCATTTCTTTTATTAATTGACGTATCTGACGCGCGAAAAGTAACAAGTTAATTTAACTTTTTTATGTATTTAGAGAAATGTATGTAAATAGATTTTCCAACGCACATAGTAAAATTTTTGATATTTTAATTAGCAAAGTAGTAATCTTTTATTTTTCATACTTTAGAGACTTTTATTTTAATTGTCTTATCGGCGATGATTAAGCGGCATTAAAAAATTACGTTAATTAAAAGTTGAAAGTAATGGTTCGATGATCATCGTATATTTAATGTGATAATTCTAAACGAGCTTTTTTTATTTTTATTCTTTATAATCTTATCGGTAATTCATTAATATTTCACAGTGTGTGTTTTTGTTTTTAATGAACGATTATACAATTAATTATATTTTTGTTTCGGAAGATTACGAGATAACGCAAGAAAGTTATAATTAATAATGATCGAATAAATTTATTTTTACAGGATGAGCGAAGATTATTTAAAAACAAAATTATGCCTCGGCACGCATGTGCATTTCATTCCAAGTTTTATCGTTTAAAAATCTAATTTGCATTTAAAATAAATAAATAATAAAAATTAATCTGTTATCATGACGAATTTTCTTTTTTCTATAGAATTCATTTTTATTATTTTTCTAAAAAAAAAATAAAAATTTTTTCATTGATTTGACAACGTCATTTCTCACTAAGCAATACATTATTCAGAAATAAAAATCCAAATGATCAGCAAAATATCACGTCTCATTAGATCCTTTTGAAAAAAAAGAAGAGAAAATAAAAATAAATCCTTCGTGTCTCGAACCCATGAAAAAAAGAGGAAAAAATAAAGAATAAAATAAAAGAGAAGCATGACGTGCCAGCTAGCACACATAAGATTTAATGTATTATACCTCTGGTGAATTCGCGATTCGATATTGACGCATCGCGCGTGCCAGGGAATTCTAGATGCAACTTACATATCCACTTCTCCGGATCCCTTTCATATATAACTAAATTTTCTCTCTCTTTCTCTGGCTTAATCGTAAAATTTCTTTCTCTCTCTTTCTTATATACATCCATATAGTGAGCGCGAATAGCACATGAGCTCAGCTCTCTTTGCTTGGCACATATACACACTACAACAAAACCGAAATATATACACGCAGGGGTATGTATATACGCTCTTAACGTGTTGTATATTGCCGGCCGGAATATAATAGTCGGGTAATACGATGGAACTGGGCCAGTCTTACTTCGCGCAGCGACTAAGAAACGTGTACCACCTGTATTATATGTACAGTCTTTAAAAATTCTCTTTTTTTTTAACTCTGCAATTTTTTTTTTAAGAAAAGCTATTGTTCAAATTGCTTTTGGGTTAAAGAAGTTGACCTATAATAAAAATTCGCGAGCGGAATAAACGATTAAGATTTTTTTCTCTTCTTTTTCGTACGCTTAATAAGTGGGAGGTATATAAAACGATACAGAACATAGTTTTTTATACTCGGAAACAAATGGTCTGAAAGTTATTTTTTTTTTTTTTTGACGGCAGTTGGTGATTGAGTGCTTTGGTATTACGTTGATTACTACTGGTGGAACGAGAGAGTGTTTTCAGATTGTTCAAGATATTACATCTCACGATCAATATTGACAAAGTTAGTGTTTTTTGTTTTCTTAGTTGCTTTAATTTGTTTTGTTTGTTTTTTCTTTTCTCTTTTTAATTAATCAAGGTTTATTTACTTATTTTATTTATGTCACATTGATTCATTCTTTTTTTCTTGTTTCCGGTTGATTTAAGTGATTTTTAGGAAAAAAAAATTGTGTGATAAAGTTAAAATATCAAAATTAACTTTATCACATATAAAAGCTTTTATATTTGTTAAAAAAAATTAGAAATTTGTAAAAAATATTTTATTTTTATTTTAATGACAGCTAGACGATTTGAAATAAATCATAAAAATATTGTGATCACGCACAATTTCATAAGGTAATTAAATTAATATTAGAAAAAAAGAGTAAAAAATTCGTAAAAATCAATCAAATTCACAAAAATACAATTAAAATTGAAGTTTAACTTAATTAATTTAAACATACGTTTAAACGTATGCATCGTTTAATTTAGTTACCTTTATTTATTTTAGACTAACTTGTTTATCTTGCTTATTTTATAAATTACTCAAAAGTATGCGAACTAATTTGTTATACGTCTGGATGTCTCTGGTGGAAAATTAACAAGTTCATCTGTCAACGTTTTAATTAAATTACATCTTAGTTGACTTTTAAAAATTTCTCATTGGAAATTATATTTGATTTTCGAGCTTTGATTTATCGATACGAACATTCAAATTCATCGATGATAATTAATAATAAATGAGAACAACCTTAAATTAATCGAATTTACGTATAAGATTGAGCTTATGAAGAAATTATTAATTGTCTTGAAGACTCTGTAAATATTAATTTTAAATTATTTGCCTTAATAAAATTAATATTACATTTATATCCAGAATTCCTTATTCCTTTGAATTTCATAAATTAATTTTTAAAAATTTATCGATCATTAAATGTATTACATGCAATACTTCAAAATTGAAAAATTTATATTATTAATGTTCTATACGATTTATTGAAGCTATTTGTTAAGATTAAAAGAAAACGATTATTTTTTAACTTTTCAATTTGACCCATTTAATATTGCTCCACGATACAAAAAAAATCTTCATGTTACACGAGTTAAAGCGTCTTAATGTCAGCGCTGCATGTTTTATAAACATTGCAATCTTTTAAAGGCTTTGTTTAAAAAATAAAAAAAATCAGTTCATCTGCGAGCTTTTTAAACACTCCAATGTATATCAATTGACATTGTTATTCATACGAATGAAAATCTTCTATAATCGCGATGAAAAAGAAAATCAAGCTTTTGAATCGATTTAAAAATAAAACGTTAAAGCAAAAACAAAATTGTAAAAATAAAAGAACTTGAAAAACAAAATTTAAACTATTATAATTAAATAAAAATTACTAGGAAAGTGTCAAGCTTCCGGATCACAGATTTTTTTTAAATTACAGAAAATATTTATTTTTAAGAAAAACATAAAAAACCCAATAGTATAAAGGTTGTAATATAATGTCAATAAGTTTACTTAATACAATCAAAACAGCTAATTTATTATAAATTGAGGTATGTGATTTAGCAAATTCATATGTAATAATTAAAATATAATTGCCTTGTCGAATTAAGATATTTAAAGATCAAATGAATTTCAACGTTATGAATAATAAAAAATAAAATTTCAAAATTTATTAAAAATCTATTAAAAATTTAAAGAAATTTTTAACCATTATTTTTAGCGTTCATAACTTTGTGAACGTTGCTTTTTAGCAAAATAGCTTTTATGCTATTTCTTAAAACATTAAAACTCAAAGTTATTTTCTCAAAGTTTTTTTCATCTAAAATTTTGGCGAATTTCATAATAACGAAATACATGAAACTAAAATCGTTTTAAAATATGCAAATTTTTATTATATTGCATAAGGCAATTACTATTTTATTCGTCTATTTCCAAAAGCGTTAAATTTCATAACTTTACTTTTTCTCACGTTTTTATGCAACGGAAAAAAACTACATTTCCTGCAATTTCAACGAAATTCGTGATTCACAGTTCTGATACTAAAACATAAACAAAAATCAATAAAACAAAAAATATTCGTCGATAGTTTGGCATTTAAAATCTATATAAACGTATATCTGTATATGCATCTCGGAGACTTTATTGTAGTAGTGAAACGTTTGCCTCACCACGGGGTACGAGTACATAAAATCAAATTGCACTCGAATCCAATTAGATCCTCAATAAAACAGACGGCTTCGAAATGGCTTTTCAATTTGCAAAAAAAATTTAAAAAAAGAAATAAAATAAAAGGTAAATGGAAGAACCTCGACGACACCTTTTACGATCTCATTTCGGTGTCCTTGACCTCGAAAATACGTAAATTTGTATTCGAATTCCAATCTGATGTAGATTCACGATAAATGTATTTATAGGTCGCGGTGAGTCTAAAACTTAAAAAAAAATATCCATGATATTTTTATTGTCTTTTCTTCTGAGAATAAAAAGTTATTATTTCAGTAGCTATTGTTACTTTTTTTTTTTTAAAAGTCAGATTTATACGAATGTAATGAATTTGCCGTTAAAACATAAATTTTATTTACTTAATCCATTTTGAATACTTTTATGATCTAAATTTATATGCACCATAATAACAATTAAACGTATATGTTTATATATAAATATTATATAAAGAAAATATGATGATTTTAATTTATTAATTATTTAGCTACATATAAATCGTATTTATTAAATTTTATAAAATTAATAATAAAAGTATTAATATATTTACAACTTATTAAAAAATTATATTCTTACTTCATAAAAATTTTTCTCATCTGAAAAAAATAATCGAAAATATGTTTGCACATAATTTACAATTTACACAAACCGTATACGCCATTGTGCATTCGACGTGAGCGTATAAGAAAAAAAATTCGTTATAAGATTTTATCATACAGTAATTTTTATTGCTACTCTTTTAGCACCTTCGTAAAAAAGAAAAAAGAAGGTAATAAAAGTGAATTTTAAGGGTGTGACATAAGATCAGTTGATAGGCGTAACTTTACCGAAATACCACACCAAAACCTGAGGGTTCATAAATTAAGGTGAATATGCGTTACATTCGTGCGTATACGCCATACATCAAGTAAAAAAAAAATAAAAAAATTTTTATAATTTTTTAATCATTTCATTTGTTTCTTTTTCCTTTCTATCATTGTTTTTGACTTATTTTTATCTCTAGTGAGTAGGATTGTTGTTTGTTGATTTAAAAAAAGAAAAGAGCCGGAAGAATTTATCCGTAGGTGTACAATTTAAATGAATTTTATTAATTATTTATTTTATTATATTGAATAGAAAATTTCTAATCGAATTTTTTCCACACCATATACAATCTTTTATCGCTCTATGTTTAAAAATAAATACTAATTTCTAAAAACATCAAGCCTTTTAAACGTTAGAATATTTGTTGCGATCAAGTTCGATACTTTATGGAAATTTTAAATGCATCTATTTATATACGCATTACCAGTCGGATTAATAATGAAAAGTCACTTTGCTAAAAGTGATCATTGGAAAAAATAAGAACGTTAAATAATAAAAATAATATTAAGGACGTTATGGCTTTGCAACTTGCAGTCGCCAAAATAACCGGTTAAAGTGTACTATGCAAGTTTTCCATTCGTAAATTAAAAAAAAAAATTAAACTTTCTAAAGAAAGTGTCTTTAAACTTTATTTAAACTTTTATTGTGTCACTTTATGTAATATATTTATTACCGCAGCAAGACAATCCCGTCGTTAATTGAAATTATATAAAAAATTAACATAACGTCAATTAAAGAATCTTTTAAATTCGTGCATGTATACATATACGAGATGAATCGAGAATCCTCCTATAAAAGAAGAGTAGTAAAAAAAGAATGAACGGCAAGTCTGCGCGTAATATGACATAAGTCGTACCTATATAGCAAAGTCGAATATGCCGGGCGTGCGCCACATGTCAGTATGATTGCGTTTTAATACAAAAAGATAAAAAAAAAAACTTGGAAAAAGAGTTCATATATGCATACGGTATGTCTCAAGGGTGTCGGAAATGCAAGTATATATGCAGGACCGGTTCCCTCCTTCTCGCTCTTTTTTTTCTCTCTCTCTTATTCTGTCTCTTAAAGTCGACTGGATTTTATAATTCGCTTAACTTTATATACCGCCAATGACGCGACCGCATGATCAAGCTTTAAGTGCACTCTTGCGTTAAGATTTAGTCTTTTAAGATTATTCTAACAAATGTTAGAATTTTGTAGGAAGTTGTAAAGATTTCGATTATTTCGCTTTTCTCTTTTTTTCTACGAATGAGAGAAAGTTTTTTCATTATATTTATGGATATTAATAAATTTTTATTATTTAAAATTTAGTAGTGCATATTGAATGACATACAATTATTTACGCAAATATTTAGATAAATTTTATTTAAAAACTTATGCTATGAAAAAAAAGTTAGTTCTGAGATTATTCGAATTCAACTCACCTGTAACAGAATAAAGAAAAATTAATTAGATTGGATGTAGAAGTATTCTACATCCTCAATAATTAAACCCTCTAGAACATTGAAATAATGTTTTAAAAAGCAATGACAAACTTTCAATTTTTCAATGATTTTTCTGAATGTATACATTGAGACTAGAATGAAATTTAGCTAAATATATCATTTAAATTATTAATATATTAAGAAAAAGCTCTGATGTAAAAAATATACTGATTGATAGTGCTAAAAAAAGCACCTTCGACTTTAATCACAAAATTTATCATATAGCATACTAGTAATATTTTTCTTCATAATTTTTTCAATATTTCTCATTTCATTAATTTTTTGGATGTATAAAAATAGATATATATGTAAATGTTGAAGGTTTAAAAAATTACTCTATATCTATACAAATTACACACTATAAGTTAAAATGTGATATTTAAGTGAGCTAAATAAGAGAGAAAAAAGGTCAAGCTAAAGAATATATTTTATTCAACAATAATCGTCTGTCATTGATATTAATGATCACAATTTTCCTATTTAATTATTGGCATATTACCATAAGTAATGCTCTTTAAACGTAGCATTAAAAATTAAAATAACTTTATCAGATCAACGTTGATCAATCCTTGTTTCAACGATTCCAGATTCATAAAAATATTAGCATTGTTCAATTAAAAATAAAATGATAAAAATAAAAAATACATTTTACTCTAGAATCATTATTAAATTGTTACGTTAATTTAAAAATTTTAACAAAATTCATTTTTTTCCATCAATAATAATTTTTTCATAATTTACAAATAGTACAAAACCGAAATATCATAAATTTAACATCGCAATAAATTAAAAGGAAAATCTTTTCAAGCTTACATTTATCAGCATGAAAGATCTAAGGCATGAACATCGTATCAAACATTTCACATTGAGATTATGATTGTAGAAAAGGCCTTCAAAGGCATTTTGCAAGTTTAAGTCAGGGGAAGAAGAATCTTTAGCGACGAGAACGACATACATGACAGAAATGCTTGAAATTCCTAGGGTACACGTTCTTCGCTGCGGTTTCTTCAAGATCAGTTTTATTCTTTTTATTTTATTCGGTCTTATTCTTTTCTTTTTTTTGCTTTGTATGTTAATGTACGCTTATTTTTAATACGATAATGACATAGGATTGTCGCTTATAAAAGGTATATTTATAAAATATGTCGTTTTATGATGATAGTGGATTTAATTATACTTCTGACATTGCTTAAAAAGTGAATTCCATATTGCTTTGAACTATTGATGATCAAATAATCACATGATATTTTAATCCGTAAGCTCGGTTGTTTTTTAATGATTAAAAAAAAATTTTTTTCTTATTTATATTTTAATGCTGATTTATTGTTAGAAATAATGATATTTAATACGAAAATAAAGATAAATATCTTATTTCGTTTGAATTTTTTAAAATCTAATAACAATATTTTTAGAATAAAAAGGAAATTTCATTTACGTCATTATGAAATTAATGCTATTTAGAATTTTTGAGATTTTATTAAATTTTTTATTTTTATAAATTTATTCTTTCATTTACTTAAGTAATAGCCTTAATGACATACTGATGATTATTTTTTTTTTGAGAAAAAACAAACTCGGCTGTTTATGTTAATGAAGCGTTGTACAAGATAAGAAATATGTAAAAGTATTTTTTTTCTCAAACTAATGGAGAAAGAGATTTATTAACTTCTGCCTTTTTCATTTAGATATGATTATAAACTTTGTGAGAAATTAAGCGAGAGATTTATTTCAATTAAAAACAATAAAGTAACGTTTTTAAAAGTAAGCAATATTTTTTTTTAAATAAACTAATCAAGATTTCTTCCTAAAGTTTTTTAATTTCACTTTTTAGAAAAGTTGCTGCAAACATTTATTCGTTAAATCTCAACATCACATTTTTTTTAAAGCCCGTAATTGATACATTAATAAATCTCTAAATGTTAAAATACCTGTTTTTATTATTTAATAAAGTCTAAGAAAAATACATATTTTTTTTTTGTTCAGAGCTAAATTTTCTATGACGTATTAGCAACTTTGTATCTAGTAAAGTTTATACTTTTCGTACGATGCCGTACTTTTACTGCTGAAAGAAATATATGACTCATAACTGTTACTACTGTGTATTTCAACATTTTACGCCGGAATATTATAAAAATTTAGATGCAATAAAATTTATTATTTATAACTTTTCAAATTATTAATATTGGCTTTTATTTAAATTTAATCGTTTAAACGTAAAAATAAATTTTACTTTAATGTTTAATAATAATAAAAATAATATTCTTTTAATATAACCGATAAATTTTATAAATGAACTTTTTATTATCATAATGAATAATATCAGTAAAGTGTTAAACTGTAAATGTAGATTTATTGAAAATTTTGTTCGATAGAAATTTCCTATTTTTTCTTAATTATAAATTTAAGAGCTTGTACTGAAAATGTTTTTTTTTAAAGTATTCAGTTTGTTTCGCATGATAATAGGAAATAGCCGAAACGTATGTACAATGACATTTTGACTAGCCGTTCATTTTACGTATATTGCACCCTTGCACTATATAGCTTGGACTTTTTATGCCATTCGACTAAATCTATAGAACGAGAAATTCTCTCTCTTTCTCTCTGGTAGTATAAGGCGCAACCAATCAGTGCAGTAACGTCTGGTCTGATTAGTTCGACTGTGCGACGCAATCGATGAAAAATTACCAAGAGAATTCTGTTTAAGCTTTTGTAGGAAAAAAAAGTAAATTTTTTTTTCTTTTCGATAAATACATGCTTTAGTACATTTTAAAGCCGAGATTTAAAGTAATGAGGTTTCCAGTTTAAGTAATTGCAGGAAAAAAATTCTATTTTATAATCAAATTGATTCAGTAAGATTTTCTTGTATTTTCCAAGATTCGAAATACGGTAAAAATAATAATATGGTCAATGTCCCAATCGCTACTCACGAACCTATTACTAGCTCATTGTTAAAAATTTTTTTTCATATCTAAATAACATTGAGCGGTTAGTAATAGGTTCGTGAGTAGCGATTGGGACATTGACCATATATATAAAAATGTTTAAGCTTTTAAAATGAGGATGAAAGTAAGTAATTATTATGACCGTTTACGATTGAAATTAATGTTTTATACTTAAATTTGTTTAAACTTTTATGTTTCAATCCGAGAATTATGAAGCGAATAAAAATAAAAGTTTATACTTGAAAATATTTACCAGAAATACCAAAGAAATATTTATTTCAGAATGAAGAATAAAGTTTAATCGTGTAATGATTATAGGCATGATTTTCACGTTTACACACAAGCATATTTCTCAAATGTCAGCATTGAGGTTGAAAACGAACTTCTCTGCCTTGTAACGCAAGAGAGATAGAGATAGAGAGAAAAAGTCCTTACGATAAATCAGCTGGCATAACTACTTACGAACTGCCCTCCGAAGGATGAAATACGAGCGAAGCTTGGTAAAATGACTTTCCCGGTGGTACCATATATGTCATTTTTTTTTCAACTTTTTTCTCTATATTCCTTCCGTCTGTGATATGTCCGTCTTTTTCTCTTGTAAAATCGAATTAAAAGTCGCGCGGTAATAAAAAAAAGAGGGAAAAAAATTTTTTTTGCCAAACCCGTAAAAAGAGAGATATTGGTGAAACAATAAATACGTTATTTATAAATTTGGAAATTTCAATATTTCGAACATAGATATTAAAGGAAGGTAAATGTGATATGGAATGTATACAAATAAGATTATTCAAAAAAAAGTAAAAAGAAAACTAATTTTGATATCATACAAAAGATAAAAAGGTGAAAAACTAAAAAAAAAAAAAAAGAAACTTTAAAAACAAAAACATATTAAAAAATCAAGTAAATAATATAAAAAAAAAAAAAAAAATAAGTAGTAAAAAAAAAGAAGTTGTAAGAAAAAGATAAACATTTAATTAATAAAAAAAAGAAAAGATAGAGAAAGAAATAGATAGAGTTATAAGTAAAATGAAATATTGTAGGTAAGTATTGCCTGGGTAAAAGAGCTATAGCTCTAAGAATAGAATCAAAATGAACAGTGAGTGTGAAAGAAAATTGAGCTGAGTGAGATTAGGAATTTATTATTTTTTGTAAAGTAAGGTCGTTGTTAATGTTTTAAGTAAAATAAAGAAATTAAGAAAAAATAGTATTTTGGATAAAGAATCTATTCAAAAGAGGAGGTTTGTCTTAATCAAGTGATTTTTCACAAAATAATAATTAGTAAAAAAGAAGAAAGCATCATATAAAAAGGAAGATTTTCAGAGGAAATTATTAGCTGTTTAGAAAATCTGAAGAAGTATTAATTATTTCTAAGTTTTGGTTTCAAGAAGATAATTCTTCGAAAATCTTTTATTATAGAAAGGGTTTTATTTGTTTGTTTTCAAAAAATTTGATAGAAAAGGATAGAGATATGACGTTAAGAATTTGAAATAAAAAGTATTTTTTATAAAATAAAAAATTAATCTTTTTTATTTACAAAAAGAGTATTTTAAAATTAATATAACAATAAAATATTTATTATATTCAATATAAATTAATATATTTTGAATGGGGTTGTGTTTTCAGTGTTGGAATTCAATTTGGGAAATATTTGTCATATCTTTTAAAGTAACATTTTTGAAGAGTTGTTAATGAGAGCTATAAATTTCTTTGATCGGGTAATATTGGTACTTTGCAGGTTAGTGTAGTCTCAAAGTTATTTGAAAAAGTAATTATAGATGAATTATGTAATATATCAGTTTATTGAGTTTTGATAAGCATAATATCAATGATATATCAATAAAATATTAATTTATTATTTAATAATTTTTATTTAGTTTGCAAATTAGATTTGATATCGTTAAAGTGATATATTAGAATAAAATTTTTATATTCTCATAGATAGGAGGTCTAGAGTGGCTTAGTCGGTAGAGCAATGAATTCGTGATCTCGGGGATCCGAGTTCGATTCCCGCTTCCGGCGGCTGATTGATACAAGCACCACTGTAGCACTTACATGTGCTCAAGTTCACAAACACACTGACAAATCTCCGTTGCTAATCAGCATCGCAATGATAGCATAAATACAGCAACGTTAAGTAAAAAATAATTGGTATAAATGGATTTTAAAAATGCAAATTTTTTCTATAGAGACACGGTTAAAAATATTTGTGTAATCTGTTAACTTTTTTAGTCTGTTAAATCAACAGACACAAGTATGTCAATTTAAAATGTATATTACATTTTTCACGGATCATTTGTCTGTTAAAGTAACAGACATTTTTGTCTGTAAACAGTTTTTAACAGACGTGTCTGTTAATATTTCTAACCGTGGATGCATTAGGATAATATGACATTCTTGTCACACAACGTCATTAAATATGCACTTTTAAAAATCGATTGTTTTATTTTATAAATCCAATGTTTAAATGCAATTCATTTAAATATTCAAATAAATAAATATGCGATTTCGAATAACTATTTTTTTTGGAACGTTTCTGTATTACGTAATACTAAATTTTAATATTTTTTATTATTTCACTCGGCTGTTGTAACAAAACAATACGTAGTATGTTTAATAAAAAGAATAATGTTTTAGTAAACGTGATGTGTTTCACACAAACAACTTATAATTTCGTACACGTAAGAGAAATTAATATATTTAATAGAATTCAGAATAAATACATTTTGCATTTTTATATACGCGGTAGACTATCTTTCAAAATATGTATTTTAAAATAGACAATTTTGTGAATTTAAGGAATAACGATTTTAAAGTAATGATCTCAATTCCTCTCTATGATAGTAGAATTTATTTTTTATTTTTTATTTGCAAAAGAAAAGCTTGAGGGTTATTAGAATTTAAATAAAATTCACTTGATTGCTTGTCTGATCTTTACTTGTTAAAGAATGTAATTACGTTTATAAATTTAATTAAATTTAACACCAAAAATCAAGCAAATTATTGTTCAAAAGTTATTGCTTAATTTAAGTAACAAACACTTAAAACTTTGGACCGAATGAATTTAGTACCTTTGAAATGAAAAAGCTTGCTAATATTTGAAGTATATCCTATAGCTTTGATCTTTTTTTAACAATTCTCAGATCATTAGAGTTGCCAAAAAGATTAATTTTAAAATAGTGAATAACATTTTGCATAAAACATTAAAATTTAGATCATCATAGAAAACAGCATTTACGAGATTAAAATATTATTTAACTTTTCCATTACATAAGCAAAAAGTTAAACACAGAGAACAGGTGTTCTTTATTTGTTGTGTATTTTTAAATCTAAAAAAACTACAGGAGACTGTGCTTTCAAGTGTCTTTTAATTCGTAACAAAAAATCTATAATTTTGATCCATAAAAAATTATTACTTCATTACAG
The DNA here is from genome assembly GCA_017163975.1 of Anastatus disparis. Taxonomy (NCBI): domain Eukaryota; kingdom Metazoa; phylum Arthropoda; class Insecta; order Hymenoptera; family Eupelmidae; genus Anastatus; species Anastatus disparis. The sequence goes on along the minus strand of JAFFSR010000330.1, from coordinate 464,298 downwards.
AATTATATGCATAAATGTTTTTTTTCCGTAAAAGCTCAAGTAAATATTTTTAATTTTCGCAATTTTTTTTTCTTCTTACTTTGTTCGATGACCTTATTTTTTAAAGTATCTATAAAATACTGAAAATTTATCAGTTAGACAGATAAAATTGAAATCATAAATTAAGTTGCAAAAACAAAAAGTAAATAAAATAATAGTTTTTAATTTTGAAAAGAATCACTAATTGAATAAAATGGTAATAATAAAAATGTCAAATATTTAACGAAAAATTAGATCAACAATTTTAAAAGTTAAAGCTCTCATTTTTAAGCAAATTATTTTAAATTAATGATGATTTAAAAATTTTCATTCACATTTCTACTGTCGAAAATGGTATAGATTAATCATGAGGAATCAGACAACTATTTTATTTATCAACGAAAATTATTTGTATGATTAAAATTTGAAAAAAATAATAGTTATTGCATATAGTCTTATTTTTTTTTCATTTTGCATATAAATTTTTATTAAGTAGTTTTGTAAGCATTTAACAAATATTCTCATGATAACATTATAAAAAGATTCTTTTTGAGATATTTAATTTTAAATCTTTGAGCTAAGTGAAAAACTTTCTACTTTCTCCGTTCGAACGCTCAGTTTAATCTTTGTAAATTCATCGATAATGTACTGTGATGTTACGAATTTCAAAATGTATTATTATGGTATTAATATCAATTTGCATGAGCTTCATTATTATTTACCTTGGAAATTCAAAATCAATAAAACTGAGCAAATTAAGCTTAATAACATAAAAATTAATGTATCGTAAAATTATGTTTTATTTTATATTTGTAAAATGTAACGACATTCAAAATTAAATTTAATTATTATATTACTTTATTTTATAATAATCACTTGTATTCACCTCAATTATAAAATTTAAAATAATTATAATAATGTTAAGCTTACATATTGATTTAAAATGATAATTAAAGCTCTGTCATTCGGTACTCACGAGAACCATATGGCCATGACCCAAAACAATACCTTCATAATACTTGTCAGGAAAAAATATCGACGCCACTAAACTCCTCAAACATTTCGTGCGTGTTATTTAATGCAAGATACGATATTCGTCCTTGTATTATTTTGTTTTATAATTAATCAGGGAAGGAACATTGTATTTTTGTTGAAAACTAAAATTTATTCTAATAAAGATAACGTACTTTTTAAATGTAATTATTTAAAAATATAAATTTATTTCTTTGCACAACAACATAATTTTTAGTTAATAAAACCATTATTTAATTAACACGGCGACAGGTGAAATTTATTAATCTTACACGTAGTAGTAAAAAAAGTTTTTTTTTATTGTTGAAATTTAAAGGAAAAAATTTTTTATAAAAAATATGAATAAAATTATTTGAATTTTAAAATACTTTTTTATCTCCTTTGAGAAAAGTTAAGTGTTTTCCAATTGATATTATTCAGTGATGATAAAAAGTTATAATAATAAAAGCTTACATCACAAATTCAAATGCGGAAGTCATCGAATATTCATCAGTAAAAGAGAATCCCTATGAAATAAAATAAAAAAAAAAGAAACAGAAAGAATTGAGGACGATTCGTCTTACAGGAGCCTTACACTCTTTATTTCTCTTTCTCTCTTTGACGATGATTCATTCAGTCAAAGTACTGCTGAATATTCAAAGTGTGGGTTTCCCGTATAAAGGACGAGCAAAACCACACAAACGCCATGCGAATATTATCGTTTTACTCTCAGCTATATACGTATACGTATATAGAAATTTTCTATATTCAACTTGGCGCCATCTCGTCCCTAGTGTATCGTTGAAAATGTTTAATGCGCGTTATAGAAACGTTTAATATACTGCTTAGTTTTCTGTGGTGTAGGAGGGATTAAGATAGAATTTCGAAGTTACGAAATATTATACGTTATGAGATTAAAATATAATGGAAATTTTGAATTATAATTGCTTTAGGAAATTCAGAGTGACTTGATTATTCGTTTATAGGAAGACCGGAATAATTACCGAATAATATTTTAATCTTTACGCGTCAGGTATTTCGTATAAATTGAGATTCCGATTTTAAAAATTCTACAAACGTATATACAAGCTCTCGTATAAATACGCAGAAAAAATGAAGATTCAAGAGCCTCGAATATTCGAATTTTCGAATCTAAAATTTGAATTTATTTTAATCCCGAATATTTGAATCTTTGATTATACGAATAATGTATACAGTCTTCTTGTAATAAATTAGATAATCTTTGGTAATTTTATAAGATATCCTTTTTTGGCTCCAAAAAATATCAGATTAAATTTTGTTTTTCTTCAAAAATATTAAATTATAGAATTTTGTTAGTCCATGGATATATATTTTTATATCTTGACAGCTATTTTGATCTAAATATATATACAGTTTTTCATTTTATTTTTCGTTGAAGAAAAATAAAATAAATAAACTCTCTTAATATTAAAATTTATCTCAATGTATTTTATTTGTAATATCAAAATTATTTAACTTGATATTAAGTAAATATATATTATTAAAGTGTTATTGAAAGACAACTTAAATAAAATGAAACTTATCTTAAGTAGTAGAGCTCCACAATATAAATGCATTTTAATTTAACACCCTTCGGCTTAAATGATTTCACAAGACAGAAGAAAAATAAGAAAAAGAAAGAAATAACAGGATAGAACGAGAGTAAGTCGCAAGCAATAAAATCTCGAGTAATAAAATCAGTTTTGCAATCTTTATAAGAAATGACTTCGAACCGACTTTTTTAACTCAGTTTCAATGCTATAAAATAAAATTTACATACCACCAGGATAAACAAACGTAAGTTTGATTTAGAATCCTTAAAATTAACTTATTAGAGTAAAATATTCAATGTATAAAAAAGTTCATTATTCATCTTACGAGAAGTGAAGTATTTAATATAAAGTTAAACTTCACACGTAAAACAATCGTTATAGTTGAGCAATTTCCCTTTGAATATCCCATAAACTAACTGTTCACGCCAGGTTTTCTTTAAGATTCGCACGCTATATTACGCCATCCACATAACCCCCTATCTATATCTATATAACCCTATTTTATAGTTTAAGTCGTCTCAATTTCGCACGAAAAAAAAATAAGACACACAACGCAATTTTCTGGTTATTCGCATAAAAACGCTTCTTCCCTTTCGATTCACTAAGGAAGCGTGAGAATAAAAGGATTCAACGATTTTTTTTCCTTCTTTTATTATACGTTTCAAGATAACCTTCCGAAAGGTTAGGTAAAAAAAACGAATTTTCTTTTTTTTTATCTTCGATTGAGTGTGTTACGTGCATGGCAAATGATTGCTATGTATACTTGCGTAGAAATTGAAAGTCTTTATCCTGTACGATTGATCTTTGCATGGATTTTTCGATTAAAGGAAATGGACCATTTTCCAAAGTTTTTCCTTTTTTTCAACAGTTTATGCTAACTTTACCGAAAATCCTATTATAATTTACATAAGATGGAGATAACAAAATGTATTTAGAGATTATCTTGAATTTAGAGTAGATGTTGATACAAGTACGACAATTTTTTCCAAGCTATTTTTTTCGTCATTTTTTATCAATGAATAAAAATAATTTGATATTCTAACGATGTAATGCTATAAAGTTTATTCAAAATGAAAAAGATGACAAAATTTTATTTTTTATATCATTAATATTGTAAATATAAGTTATCTTAGAATTTTTTTTAATGGGAATAAAATCACTTCAATCAACAAATATAATTAGCTAGTAAAATTCTTTAATAAGATTCCATTCAATTATAAAATTGGGAAAATTGTGAAAAATTATAATTAATTAATTATTTTTTGACATTAAATATATTTTTATTCCTTTTTGTTTATTTGTGATTAATAATAAAACCAATTGATCATTAATAATTCCTCGAAATAAAATAATCAGATATAAAATATATTAAACAAACATTATAAATTTAAAAGCTTTATAGAGAAAGAAAAATAATAACCAAGAGCGTATCATGAGATATAAACGTCTTTGAGATCAATTGCAAAGAAGCTCGCTATATGTAACCAACTATCAACTACTTTGCCCTGCTATAGAAATGATGCACTCAACCAATATGACATTCAAAGCTATGCGTGCACTCGCCCATGCAATCGATTCGTTTTGCTATGGTATAAATGTGTGTTTATACGTACGTATATACATGTACACACTTTTGAAGCAATGAAACTGCGCATCGTATATATGATACCTTGAAGGCGTAGGCGTGTTTATATGCTCGCATGCAAGTTCCTTCAATCTTCCAATGTGGAGATTTTTTATATTTTTTTTTATGTTAGTTGCAATTTTTTTTATTATTATTTTTTCTTTGTTCTTAGCAGCAAAAGAATTGCAAGTACAATTTCTCTTTTATCTTCCCGCGATTATGCTGAGATAAAGGCGGGTTGCAAATACGTTGTGTTGATTACTATAATTTCTTTTTTCTTTCCTATACAAACGTTATACTTATACTTTTCCTCAAGGAAGAGATTTACTTTTTTTTTTATTGGTTAACCATACCGTCGGAGTACACTTCGTTCTTCTTTCTTATTTAAAAAAAAAAAATTTATGCCCGTATATTGGTGTAGTACATTTTGTTTGTAATGTTTGTGTTAGGGTGCTTGAATCCATAGAAATTTATCGTATATTGATGATGAAATATTGAAGATGAATAATTCAGTTGATTTACATCCCTTTAAAACCATTTGCAAAAGTTTTTGATGTACGCTTTTTTTTAAAGAAAATATTTCCTTCCTAAATTTCAGATTTGTTTCTTCGAATTATTTTCATATCATTTATTATTTTTACGGTTTTATTTGAAATAAACATTCTGTTATAGAGGATTCATTTAAAATATATAATTAATGATATTTTTAAGAACATAACATTTATACAAATATAATTTCATAAAAAAATATATTCATAAAATTTGTATGTTCAAAGTAATGTTTTATCCGAAATATTTATATTTTTCTCTTTGGTCTTAAAGCATTTCCACGGACTGAAAACATTTTAACATTTAGGTGAGTTTTGTGAAACAATTTACTTTTCCTAAGTGCTAGGGTTTTTTTACCTGCTTTCAACGAATCCTACGAAAAGATTTATTACATTCAAACTACTTTTTCTGCTCTTTCTTTTCTTTTTTTCTCTTTTTGTAAAAGAGCAGCTAAAGGTAAGTTTTGATGTTTCATTTTAGATTAATTTTAGTACGAACATTTGTTTATAAAGTCATTTTATAATATGCTAATTATTCTGTTGATGTAAATTAAAATGCGTTGAGTTTTTAAAAATAATCTTATTTTGATGCCATAAAAAGTGAGTCTAAAACCCGTAATAAAGTTAAGAAAATGCAAAATAAATAAAATAACATATAAAATTTTTATTTTGCAAATTGAATATCGTTTTTTTTCCTTTATTCGTTTCATCTGTTTACTGGTATAACAAATAAAATACAAACATATGTATATGTGCTTGTGAGTATACGTATTCTGAATTCTACTTTACAAAATATGGTGAGCACGAAAAATAGAAAAAAGATTAGGAGTTCTATTTTAAAAATGTTTATTATACTTAAAAGATTTAAAAAATGGTCTATTTTAATCGATATGTCTTAGTCATATAAAATACAATATAACAAAATATTTATGACAAACCAAACGAAAATAAAAATTGTTTTTTTTCAAATGGCAGAAACAAAAGAGCCAAACTGGATTAAAATGAGTCAAACTGTTCTCGAAATAATAACATATATAGATGTGCACATATCCACCCTTGCAAGTAAATTCGAAAAATGGTATATTTTAACTTTTAATTTTTCAAAACATGTTTTTATAATAATAAATGAAAAAAATTCTTTTCATTGATGATATAAGACATTAACGCAATGATAGATCGAATTAAATCATCCTAACCAAGCCTTCTCACTAATCGCAACAGTAATTAATGGCGAAAATCAACATTGCAACATAACAAATGACTAGTGCCTAATCTAAAACTATCTCAGATTTCTACGAAAAATTGAATTATATTAAATCATCCCGTAAAATATGGAAATTACCTCATTAAACAAAACATCAAATATCCCATGACTAAAAAAGAATAAACTTAATACATTGAGTAACAAGCTAAAACTTTAAAATCCAAACAATTGTATCAGCTCTCGAGAATTAGAACTAGCTATGTAAATCCCAATGCAAACTAACGGATATTATAAGCTTTTTGGCTCACGTGCGATATTCGGTTACTCTTGCTAACATACATAACCGTATGCACAAAGCATTAAAATATATATATATATGCACGTCGGTATATATATATATATATATATATATATATATTCGTGCATTTCAAGTATGTTAGTAATAAAGCTCGTTAGCTTTTGCTATGTATATACATAGAGGAAGTAAATGTCAGAGCTGAGCTTTCTCTCTCTCGTATACTAAATGATTCGATCAAGTGTCGTTGCTTCGATGGAACGTTAATTATAATATATTACTATACGAGGAGGTGTTAAAGCCTCAGGAGGGCTTAGAAAATCTCGAGATCGATCCCCGGTTTATGTATGTATTGTACCGCATAGTTGAAGGATGTGTTATGTCAGCCGTTCATTAATGCCGTTTCAATTTTTTTTTCTTTTACTTTAATCCTAGAGTTTTTTTATTATTAATTTTTCATTAAATTTTCTTGATTTTCAATTATATTCTTATTAATCTACAAAAGATTGTTATTATGATTTTAATTACATCTTGCATTAAACTTTATTGAAAACAAACTTTAGAGAAACTTTCTTAATATTAACTATTGTATGCCAAAAAGTTTAATAAAAGATCTTTGTAATATATAGATTTTAAATTAAATTTTCGAAATCCAGCAGACTCAAGAAATTTTCGTGGAAGCTTGATAGAAATATGATTGTTTCTTAATAAAAGCTGATTGGTTTTACCAACCCGCAAGCTCAAAGTTCAATTAAAATTATAATCATTATACACAGTCCTTTTAGTGCTAATCAAATTCAATAAGTTTATAATGTCGTCGTCACATGGCTGTTGATTTACGTGAACATTTTGCGCTTATATTACTTCCGAAACGACAAAACTTTACACACATAACTCTTTACATGCATAAATTAAATTTAATTAATCATGTATATATAAATTAATAGACATTTATGGATTCGTGTAAATGTTTACATATAATATTCATACGCGCGCGTGTAATTATCACATGTGCAACTAAGTATTTACTGTTAAGATACGGAAAAGCCCAGAGTATTGATTTTCCGCGAATAAAATGAGAAACACCCGGATTGGTGTATTGTTATTTTGTGTATTTTTTTTTGCTTTTATAAAAAAAAACTAAAACTTTCATACTTTGTACGCAGATACAGTCTTTGTTATACGATTTTTCTTTGAAATCCAAAGATAAAAAATAATGTGCACAAGTCGTTATTGAAAAGACGAGTGTACGAAAGATTTTGTTTGAACTATGCAGGTACACAAGTATTTTCGTGAAGTCTTATAGAAGATAAATAAACCACATAGGAATTCGGCTGATATTCTGATACTTTTAAATCTTTGATAATTTGATAAACAATAATTATATAGTTAAATTAAATATTTCCTTATGAGTCATAAAGTTTTATAATGCAGACGGTTTTATTGTATGCTATAGATTAGTCAATGAATTTAGTGGATATAAACTTCCTATTTCCATTGTTTTAAAATTATTGAATATCCAACATATCTGCTTTAATGAAATACCTCTTGAACGGAAGTTATAGTCGCGTAGGAAATAAAATTTTATAAAATCCATCAGATATGGAGAATATAAAATAAATAATCTGAAAAATGTAGTTTTATTATAAATTACTTTATGCGTCAAACTAAATTCAATATTACTAGAATTCATTCGAGAAATTTTAATTTAGATTAAACCAACCGAATTCATTAAGCGTCGAATGAACGAGGTATATAATGAAAATTGAATTGAATGCCCGCGATTTCAGCTGCGCTAATTTTGAATTAACGTTGAAAAAGAGTTAATAGTGCAAAAAGTACATACTAATTCGAATTTGAAAATTCAAATGTGCGCATATTAATATGCATGAAATACGTTTCTTTTAAAAATAAATAAAACTTTATCATTCCGATCGGAAAATATTATCTTATCATTAATGACAAGATGAAATTAAATAAAAATTCAATATTGACATTTGAAATTTACTTATTTAATAGTTATATTTTAAACAGTTTTAATTTTGCAATAGATTAATATACATATACATTTTCTTTGTAATTTATTAATCTTACAAAATATTATATCTTAAATCGAAAATTTTTAGAAATTTCAATTTCTATCGTTGTCTATAAATCTTGAATATTTAGTTTCATTTAAAAAAAACCCATGATAGCAAACTAAAATAAAAAAAGGATACAACATTATAACACATTAAAAAATAATCGTTCATTAAAAACTTGAAACTTTTGGGCCACCGTATTAATTTAATTCCATCACGTGAGGGTGTCAACAATTAGGTCATTCTAATACACTTTAATCTCTTCCTCTCTCATCTCATCCAATAATACCGTATAAACTCCTAAACAGCAGTGTAAAACATTTATATAGGTCAGTATGCAAAATCCCTACAGTCACGCTATAAACATGATTGCTTTTGCGCGTCTTAATGTTTATACGTATATACATAAAACCCATACATTTACAATCCATCCTCTTTCTTTTTCTTTGGCTCGAGAAATGTACGGTACTTACATACGTATACAATGAAAAAAAGAGAAAGCAATTGCCGAGAAGCTAAAAAACCGTAAAAAACATATAGGAGAGTACATATGTTTACTTGTTGGTATATGCGATGGTTTAATGTTTAACACGTCTGATGGAGATGTAATTTATACAACGTTAGAAGCTCTTTTGAGACAAATCGCTAATGTGTGTACTCTTTCTTTTACGTAAGCTCAAAGTGGCGAAGGAGAGAGAGATGAAAGTTTAGAATATACAAGTTGTAATTGGTTTTCAGAGTTTGAATTTTATATGCTAGCTTTACATATTTCAAAGTTTGTTTGAACTTGTAAGGTGGATAAATTTGTGAAAGAGAGAAAATTTCCTTTCGAGGTCAAAGACGACAAATTGTAACGTAAAGATTTAAAAAATAATGTTTTGATGATTCAATAAATGGAGCAAATTTTTCAATAATTTATCAAATACAGTAATATTAAAAACAATTATTATAATTAAAATTGAAAAGGGTACTCGACCGTGAAATTTTTTTTTCTTGAGCTGTTTATACGCAAATACTTTTTAACATATGAAAAGTTTTCTCGATTACTTTATCATAATTGGAACATGATTTATATGAAATTTTCATTAATTTCAACAATTAGCGGATGAAATCAAAAATTTTTGCGGTCGAATGCTTCAGTGGCTCTAATAAAACAAATGATGTCCGTTCGTAAATAAAAAATTAATCGCTGTAATTCATTTTTGTGAAATATGAATTCCATGACACATGCTTTAATATTTAATATAAGCATACATGACATTAGCTTCGATCAATAAATAAAGTGTGAGCTCATTCTAATGCAAAGTCATCGACTTGAAGTAATTTAAGCACCGACTCATACATTGTACATTAGAAAATCTAAATTATCAATAAACACGCAAGTTTATCGTTATTTTATCTTTATAGAATTTATTGAATTTTTAATTACAAAATTTTTTAATACCCATTCTAGAAAGTATTAATCAAAATTTCAGATCAATAAAAATTCGAGAAACTGATATGCACGAACGATCATTTTTCATAATAAACTATAAAAATACATGGGAAATTAATTTCCATTAATCATGAAAATAACTTCATTCAAAATTATTTTATTATAAATGAAAAAAAATTAGTTTTCTGGAAAATCCTTCTTAATTCTTGCTGTCAAGCTTTTAATAATATAATTAAAACATTCAATTTTTTTGCCAGTCATAACCATCAGTCTAAATTACACATGTCTAATTAAGCGCACTATTTTTCCAGAACCACATTCTATCCACCTGATTCAGATTTGCAAAAATAAAAAGAAAAGGAAATTAAGAATGAGAGAAATAAAAAAAAGTTCACCAAGTCAATCGATATCGATTGGAATTTCATTTGGAATTTCGCGCAATATAATCTCGTAGCGTTAAATCCTTCGATTACTCTTCCCATTTTTTTCTCCTTCTTTTTTTTAATTTCTTTTCATTTGTAATCACATGCCAGACCAGCTCGTCGATCCAATTACATTCGCCAAGTAAGAAAAAGCAATGCCTTAGCAATACATGTACATAGATATATATATCTGTGTGCTTTAAGGGGATATATCTAGAATTTCCTTCTGCATTATCGTTATAACGTTAGTGATAAGTAGAAGAAGTAATTTGAGAATACAAGTTCGGTGTTGTGTTACTTACATATACTTACCTATATACATGTATACCTTTAGAAATGATCAAATGGCTATTAATGATACTCATATTTTACGAGAATTTGTCTTAGCTTACCGACACCCGCTCTCCACCTTCCCTCTTCTCAGTGTCTCAACTTTATTCTAATATCAATTAGAATTTTTCAGCCAACAATGTTATTTTGTTAATCGATAGAATTCACAAGTAGAGGTAGTCAGTGGAACATTCGGTAGAGTGATGGATTCGTAATTTCGAGGTCGAATCCCGCTCTCGACCGATTTATACATGCACCACTGTACATTACATCTACTTTATTCAGAAATCCAGTGACGATCTCTGTCATCAATTAGCATCGCAATGGTAGTATAAATACAGCGACGTTAAATTAAATTTTTAAAAAAGAGAGGTTTCATTTTAAGGTCCTTTAGGCTATTTTTTTAAGAAAATCTCTATTTATCTTAGGAATATTTTATGAAAATTTTTACATTTTCGATAAGTATTCATTCATAAATTTTTATAATATTTATCAATAAATATTGATAAAATTTAGATAATATTATTTAAATATTAAATAATATTTAACCTAAAGTTTGAAATCACCTTGATCAATTAAATCAATATTTAACTTATATTTATCCCGATAAACTTTAATTCCACTTAAATTTTTAAAATTCACCTTTTTTATACTAAAATTAATTTATTATTAATTTTAATAAAAGTTTTATTAACGTATATTAATTTTTTTTTCCAGATGAGGTTATCTAAAAGTTTGCCTGTTTTGCTTGTAGTGTGTTTTATCACACTATTAGCGCTGGAAAATGCTGAGGCATGCTCGTGCTTTTATACACATCCGCAAACACAATTTTGCTCGTCTGATTTTGGTAAGATTTTAACGATTTTTAATTAAGGAATTCTTTATCAATTTTTTTTAATATTACCAAAACATTCTTCAAAATATTTTAATGGTGTTTTTAAAAAATAACTTTTGATGTGCTATAAACTAAATAAATTAAATAACTCTTAAAGTAATTGAATATTAATTTAACTTTTTATACTTTAAGAATATAAAATTTTGACTAATTACTTTTAAAATTGTTCATTTAAAGAATGTGTAATATTTGCAAAGTTATGTTGTTGCGAGCATTTTATGACTTGCGTATAGTTGTATATTGTTTCAAAAATATAGTAAAGCTTAAAGTTATTACAAATAGTAGATCATACTTATAAAAAGCCAACTTATTTTTGATTTTTCATTGAAATATTTAGAACTAACATCAATTTATGATTTATGCGGCAAACAAAATTTTATGTGCATAAAATTTTAAATAAACTTTATTTACCGAAAACAATAAAAGTTGAAAATATCTTATTTCTTGGAAAATATTTAAAATATAAAATAAATTCATCATGTGTATTGAAATTTACGTTTTTTAATGAGAGAAATTTAAACATTTGCTTTATTTTTAGTCATCGTCATTAAAGTGAAAGAACAAATTCCATTGGAGCATGAGACAGCTTACAAAGTGAAGATCAACAGGAAGTTTAAGGTGAGTCTTGGACAAGACGTGACAAACATATTTTAATTAAAATGGCAACAAATACAAATAAATTACTCACTCAATATGTCAATTCTCTTTTTTTTTATTTAAAAAATTTTTATTCGATTGAAATACGAAAAACGTTTTAAATAATACGTAAAATGTTCTGTTTTAGATAAAAATTTTATAACGAAATCATAATTTAAAAATAAAAATTAATGAAAAATCAGTAAAAAAAACTTTCTTTGAGTACTAAAAAGTTTAAATACATGCTCTTTTTAACTAAAGAAAGTTGGGTTTGAAATGTTATTTTTTTAATGATTTCTCTTTTCTTGCTATTTTGAGAATATTTGTAGAGGTTACATAATCCAAAATTTCAATAATTATAAATATCATAGTAATATACAGAAAAAATGTTTGCATTGAATTATATATAAAATTTGATCTTTATAATGCATTTTTCTCAAAATAATTTATTTTGACTAAATATACTATGATTCAGTTTATTTTTAGCAACTTTTCATTATATATGAAAATTCTTCTTTTTAAAAAACAATAGTTTTAAATTTGTCTAATTATTTAATTACAAAAAACGCTGCCAAGTGCTTTGGCGGAATGCTTTCTCATAGAGTTCTTTGAGTTTCATTAATTTTTTTATATTTATTTAAATGTGATTTTAATATTAAAAAATTGTCTAACATTAATATTTACTCATATTGTACTTTATAAATTTCGAACATATATGCTAGCTGTTTGCTTTTTCAACATTTATAATTTATTTTAAATCATCAAGTAATACAAAAAAATTTGTTCTATTGAAAAAATGATATAATGTAGTAATAAAAAGAATGATGACAACAAAATTTCTAATCTTTATAAAATGCAATCATATTTATATATAAATACAGTTCATGTTTATGGCTCTATAAAAAAAACTACTCTATGAATACCAATTTTCAATAGCTTCCCGTCTAGTTATACAAAAACATAGATGGTATACAAAATTTGAAGCAAATCCATCGAGTAATTTTCGAGATCTAACTGGTTAAATAAATAACAATTTCTTTTCAAAATTTTAAAAATGCTCTAAAATTAAAACTACGCTATAAAAATCAATTTTTGAAAATTTCCCTTCTTTTTAGCAGTCGCAAATAATTTCCTGCAATTTTTAGAACAAATCTATCGAGTACTTTACGTAGAATAAAAAAAAATAAGAAAAGAAGAATCAAAATTTTTTTTTAAATCTTTAAAATTCTCTAAAATTGTAACCACACTAAGAAAATTAGTTTCCAAAAGCTTATTTTTTCAGACAATAGCGAATTAATTGTATGAAAATTTTGGAGAAAATTTATAGTATGGTTAACGCAAAAAAGAAAATAAATGAAAAATAAAAATTTTTTTTGAAAATTTTCAAAGTGCTCTAAAATTAAAACTGCGCTGAGAAAATTAGTATTCCAAAGCTTGTTTTCTTCAGACAGTAGCGAATAAATTGCATACAAATTTTGGAGCAAATCTATCAAATGGTTTTCGTAAAATAGAAAAAAATTAAAAATAAAAATTTTTAAAAAATTTTTAAAAATGCTGTAAAATTAAAAGTGCGCTAAGAAAATTAGTTTACAAAATTTTTAATAATTTTGGCAGTCGAAATAAAGTTCCATACAAATTTTCGAACAAATTCTTCGAGTAGTTTACGTAAAATACAAAAAAATGAAAAATCAAAATTTTTTTAAAATTCTTAAAAATGATTCTAAAAAAAAACTGCGCTAAGAAAACCAATTCCCAATAGCTTCCGCACCAGTTCATCAAAAAATTGAATTGTATGGAAAATTTGAAGTAAATCCATCGAGTAGTTTTTAAGATTTTATTGGCCTAATAAATAGAAACATTTTTTTCAAAAATTTCAAAATGCTCTAAAATTAAAACTGAGCTAAGAAAATCAGTTTTTAAAAATTTATTTTATCCGGGCAATCAGAAATAAATTCCATGCAAATTTTGAAGCAAATTCATCGAGTAGTAAACAAAAAAAACCAAAAAACGAAAAATCGAATTTTTTTTTTTTTTTTTTTTTTAACTTTAAAATGAAAACTACGCTGGAAGAACCAAATTATCAATAGCTTCCCAGCAAGTTAGTCACAAAACTAAATTCCATGCAAAATTAGAAGCAAATCCATCGAGTAGTTCTCGAGATACAGTTTACTAACTGAATTCATACATCCACACACACACACACACACACACACACACACACACACACACACACACACATACAGACATTTTCTGGAAACCACTTTTTTCGACTCACCGAGTTCAAATATGTACAAATTAATGAAAAAATAGAAAAAAATTTTTTTTACCGATACAATGCTTTCTCTATGAGAAAGCAAAATGATCTTTTATTATTTTTTACTCGGTATAAAATATTCTATGTGCAATTAAAACAATTGCGCAAATCATTGTGTTAGCCAAAAAAAGTTAATAAGAGAAAAATGCAGTTAGAATTTAAATTTTGCATATAATTTGTGAGACAGGCGTAGTTCCAGTTTTCGATTTTTTAAAAAATTTGATATGAATTTTTAAAAATTAAATTACAAACAAATTTGTGTGCTTTATTCTAATACCTGTTATTTTCACATCTAAACTATTTTATATAGATCTTAAAGTTTTTCCAAAAATAATATCGGTTTAATTTTAACGTTTTACCGATTTTGAATTAATACTTATATAAAACTTTTGTAAAGATTATTTGAAAATTGAGATTAAAACTTTTTAATTATGAAAAATCTATCCAAAAAACTCAACTTATCAAAAAACTAAAACGAAATAAAAATGATGCGAAAATTTAGTGTGTAATATAAAAAATTTTTATTAAATTTTACGTGATTTGTTATTTTAACTTTTATCATTTATAATAACTTTTAAATGAATGGAACTTTTTAGTCATGTTTTCATTTAATTGAAAGATTCTAATGTCAACTTCCATGTAATGTTGATAGGTAAATTTTTTAAAAATGACCTTTGAATTTAAATATAATTCATGCTTTTAAAAAAGTGTTAGATCAAATGAACACAATTCTCTCGAGAATTTTATGTAAGAAAAACTATTCCGAAGTTAGTGTAAAATTTATAATTATTAGAATTACTAAAATTACAGATTCTTAGAATATTGTTTCAATAATAAGAAAAGAGAATTTAAAAAAATATTTCATTTTTTATCCCATTTTTCTACCCTTTTTTTAATTGCACGGGTTAAAATGACCCAAGCAGTAATAAGTTTTTTCACGAAAGCTTATCTACAAAATTTTAAAATCACGATTTATTAATTTTTATATATAAATTATGTTTTTAAATTTTTTAATTTTAAAAAATAATTATTCTATATCAATTTAAATGATGGATTTTTTAATAATTAAACCAGATTCTATGTTTATAAAAAAAATATATATAACACTGAAAAATGTGTGATAAAATAGGATTTATAAGAAATTGACAGATTATAAGAAAGAAAATAGAATAAAACTGTATCAACATCAATACTTTTGAAAGAAATCTGTATAGTACCCATCAATAACCATTTAATAGATATAAAAAAATACACAAGTTTAAAAAAATCCTATCACCACACATATAAAAATAAAAGACGATTTACAAATCAATCATATTTTCCATTTAAAAACCAGCATCGATCACTTCCAATATTTCAAATTTCAGTTATCGAATGAAAGTTACAACGATTCCCTATACGGTGGTCTCTTGTACACAGCAAGCATGGATTCTTTATGCGGCGTATTATTAAACGTCGGCGAAACTTACGTTGTAAGCGGCCGAGTTTACGAAGGCAAGCCAAGACTTAGTTTTTGTAATCTCGTGATGCGTTGGGCCGAGGTAACCAAACGTCAACGCAAAGGATTCAAGGGTCTTTACGCCAAGGGATGCATGTGTGACGTGAGTACAAAGAAAACAATATTATTTAATTAATACACTAAACTCGCTTCACAAAAGACTTTTTTTTTATGTGTGACTTAAGAATCATTGTATTTTAAATATTTCATCAATAATGCTTAGATCCATTAAATTATATTGTTGAAAAGAATGACATTTTATTATTATAAGTGTAAGATAGTCATTTTAGTTCTTTAATATAATATTCAATTCTATTATATGATTTGATGAATATACCTTCCCGGGGGTCAAACTTTGTTAAGTCACGTAGGCATTTAAATTTAATTGTATGTTTTCTCCACATTATAATCCGAAAATCAATCAAACGAATAACAACAATAGTAATACAGACTTTGAGCTGAAAAATAAAAGTATTTTCGGAAATGAAAATCAATTAATAATGGACAAAACTATGTTGATATTATATTCTTTTTTCGTTTTTTATTATAATAAAAATAAATAATATTTATTGCGTAAGGTATAATTATAGAATTTGAATATCGACGTTAAATTAATTTTCATAAAAATTTATATTTAGGTCAATAATTTAATGTAATTTATTATATTTTATTAAAACTCTTATCAAATTATTGAAGCAATCTCGATTCTATTTATATCTTATAAAGATACGAAAAACGAAATACGTATAACATTTTATTCTTTATAATTGCAAAACTTTTGAAAAACTTTAGAAAATCTTCTTTCATCATTACTACCGTGTGTGCGCGTATATATTCTCACGATATAGAAACTATTGTTAACAAATCCAATTAAAATAAACAATTTAATTTGATATCTAATTAAAGAAGATCTAGCATTACATTTTCTTTTCTCCTATTTTTAGGTGACCTACACAACGTTCGAGCGTAAAGGTGAAGCGTTGCATCGCGCAAATGGAAGATTATGCCCATGGGAAGGACCACCTGGTCCAATGGATTGCCAAGAGAAACACGGTATTTGCGTATCAAACCAAGGCAGGTGCTTTTGGATGCCCTCAAGGCCTTACGATCAATGCATCCGAGAACATCATCAAGAACGGCTTATGCATCAAAGGCCGAGAGATTTACCGTAGATTTTTAACGTTTTTATAGATATATAGACTTGCGTTTTTTTTTCTTAATATTTAAGGAATTGGTTCGTGTGGATAATATGCGTGTTGCAAAATTTTTTTGCAAACAAGAAAAAATAATATGGATGAAGTGGTTTGTTAATGGTGTGAATGTTTTGTGCTTTGTTTACCGATTGAATATTTAGATTTTTTCAAAAAATTGATAATTAAAAAAAATTTTTTCAACCGACAATTTAATTATAAAAATATCTGGTCAGTAAGACAAAATAAATTTAAAATGGTATGGATTTTATGACTGCTGAGGTTAAGAAGGTATTAAAATTCCACAATAATAACTTATTTAAACTTTATTCTCCATTTTTATTTTACTTTTTTTTACAAAGTTTAATATTTTTCAAATAACTGAATTGTAATACCTTTGGAAAACCTCAAGCAATTGCGGTTACCGCAGAAAGTGAATAAAAAAAAAAGAAATTGCCTTTAAGGACTGAAGTTAGGGTATAACTGTCAAGTATTTTTCGTAATTAATTTTCAATGCGAACTTTTAAATTATTATACATA
This sequence comes from Anastatus disparis, assembly GCA_017163975.1. NCBI lineage: Eukaryota > Metazoa > Arthropoda > Insecta > Hymenoptera > Eupelmidae > Anastatus > Anastatus disparis. The sequence goes on along the minus strand of JAFFSR010000330.1, from coordinate 446,683 downwards.
TATTACGCGTTTCTCACGTGAATTTCTCCAATCGATAAAAATTCTTCAATCATTTGCCACGAAAGAAAATTTTTAATATTATTTATAAATTATTAGAAAAAGTATTTCCTTTTCAATGTCATTTTAACAATCCATAACTAATTTTTGTAAATCGTAAAATTGTTTCTATTTTTAGGAGAAATTCATAAATTGATACGCTGAGCGTATTAGTAATATTTAAGACTGTAGTTTGTAGAATATTGATTGAATATATTATTAATGTATTTATTATTATTTATCATCTATTATATATTATTGTTCATAGAACTTGCGTTGCTCCTCATAAATATTGCGCAAATTATCTTATTAATTTGGAAAGTTAAAAATATTTTTAAAAAATTTTCATTTTATATTTTTTTTATAAATTATTAAAGAAAATATATATTTCAAAAATAATTTATATTTATTTATTGAAAAAGTCATTAATTTTTGTTCACTTTATAAACACTAAATAAACATTACACAAAGTTTTAATTATTCGATAGATATTACGTTAAAATGTAAATAAAAAATTATCCAATGAAATTATAATATTTTTAATATTTGTATTAGTTTTAACAAGTTATTAGACATTTCATATTGTATTAACATAAACAATATATCGAAGTACAAAATTTCATTTTTTTTTTTGCTTTACGCGTGATCTGCATAGTTTTTGATATTTCTTATAATATAATAAAATGTCAAATTTTTATAATAAAATGTCATATCCATCATATAAAATATACTTTTTTCATAAATTAAAAAAAAGTAAAATTTTTAAAATAAAACGAAATTAACCACCTAGATATTTTATTCTTTTTTATTTTTCTCTCTTAAAATTTTGCTTTTAAAAAATAAAAGTAAAGAAATAATATTTCCTCTGTAAACTTGAATCGCAATCTTAACGATCCCAATGAGAAACACACACATATACATGTATGCCTGAAGGATTACGTGTCCTCAATACAAAATCATTGATAAGCTTTGCCGCAATAACCACAAAGGTTTAATCTACATCGAGCGATGAAAATTATAACTATGTACAAATTTATACCGCAATTAATAAAATCGTAAATCTTAAGTCGAAACTTGCAAATTTTATAATGTGCATTAAACAATACAAAGTGAAAATTTAAAAAATTCGTTAAAAAATTTTATTTTGTTGTTAATAAAAAGATTTTTTAATTATTTAGTGATTCATGAAAATACAAGCCAATATTATACATTTATTATTGATTCGCATGATTACGCATGCTATATATTCTTCCTTTTACAAAACGAGATCAATTTGATGCATAAAATTATGTGTTTTGAATATGCAATTAAAATCTTGATCGCGTGAGTTACAATATTGTTCGTGCGTTGTTTGTTAAAGTTAAGGGTTTATGATGTGTTTGGTCTGTGACTTGTATTGATAACATCCTAATCAAGAAAAAATATTTTATTTATAATTTTAAAAAATCTTTAATAAGATATCTATTATTACAAACAACCGGATCATTGAAATTCTAGTTTTATTTAAATTATTCTTTATAATATAAGCAAATGTAATATATTAATTTGCGTTACGACTCGGCTCTTTATGCTGTATAACATATTTATGGATATATAATTTATGTTTGAACGTATTAAATGTGTCTGTATAATATGAATAGAATTAGTTACCACGTTTATGAAATAAAAAAGAAAATATTTACAACTTAGTCGAAAATTTTTATTATTGTTATGAATACCAATTATAATTAACAAAAAATTATTCTATAAAATTATATAATACTACTATAATTAGTTCAATAGTAATAGAAATTTCGTTTAATGAAATATCGGATCCCCAATGAAAAATTTTGTTAGATAAAAATTGGTGAACATTAGTAATATACTACAGTAAAATTCCGGTTAATTTACTAACAAAAATTCTTCTATTTAGAAATAATGTAGACATCTAAATATAAAATTCCATATTTTTTAAGCTTATAAAGTGTTCAAATTGAGATGGGAATGAAGCAATACATGCAATAGGGGAGAAGAGTTCATTCTCTCATGGGTGATCACGACCATCGGAAGTAATAAACGATTCTACTCCGCAGTTGCATAATGTCAAAATTTATTTCTCTTTTAAAAGAAGTTCAATCATTATCGCAAATATCACAATTTGATTAAGCTTTTTATGGATTTCGGGTAAATATCAGGTTAAAAGTTAATATATCAATATTTCATAAAAAAATTTTAGTTCTTCATCAGATGGCGCATTCGTTTTAATTTTATAATTTTTCTAAAACAAATTTTTCAACTAGAATTCTTTTTAATTTTATCATAGGTTTATAATTGTTAATTTTCCTTTTCTATTAAAAAAAAAAAATTGGTCCATGGATAACTTAATTGCTTTTTCAGATCCAGCGCTTTAAAATCTATCTGAATACTATAAAATTCTTTCTATCCCCTGGTAGAAAATAAACCATTTTTTGACCATTTTTGTTGGCCAACGCATGTTAAAATGGCATTTATCTAGAAATTTTGGAAACTCTTTGTACAGAATTTCTAGATAAGTGTCATTTTAACATGTGTTAACCAACAAAAATGGCCAAAAAATGGTTTATTTTCTACCAGGGTCGTGAGATAAAAGTTTGATTTGATATAACAATTAGATTGAACTAAATTTTTCTATTTATATTTAAAAATAATCTGCACTGATTGTCAATTTCACTTTTATTCATATATTTTATGAAAATGGAAGCTCTTATTATTTTTTTATCAAATACATTAATTACAAAAGTATCAAAGGATTATAAACACTTGAATGAAATAAAAATTATTATAACTCACCATTTCACGATGATTGGGATAATAAGTCTGCTCGATAAGCGGAAAACCATCTCTACCAAGTCGACGTTGCAAACCAAGAAGATGAGCAAAGACCCATGGTTTGTCCTTGAATTAAAAAGAAAGAAAAATTGTTTTATTTTAAACACGCATATATGAATATTATATAGTTTAAAAAGGAAAAAAAAAGATATTGGTGTTAAGGATCGTCACAAGCAATAATTATAAATGTATAAAAAATGAGTAAGTGAACGGGTTTTTTTTTCACATGACAGTCCCTTTTTATTATTTACCTGGAAGTTGTAAATCGCTTGAAGATTGTTAACGCTTGGTATTCCACCGTACATAAGACCAAGCAGTAAGTTTTTATAATTTTCACCGGCATCTCGTAAATTTTGACGAATCAGTATAAAGTCTGGCTTGAAGGACCTGCAAGTAACGTGCAAGGATAAAGAAATTTTTAATATACCACTAATCAAGAGGATGTCATTATTTTTTTAGTATTTTAATTTAAATTTATTATAAATTTGATGAAAATATATTAATGTAGTACTATGATATTTTCATGAATAAATTTTATAATTTATATCTAAATATTTTTTTTCTCCAAAAATTTTGCTTAAAGTAAGTATATTTAAAAATTTTTTATCTTTAATGTTTTTTTATAATAAATTTTTTAAAAGTTCATGTCAAAAATAATATATTTATAAATTATGAAACACAAAAGGTTTAAATATTAATAGTAGGCTTTGCTTTGCTCAGTTAAAAATGATATAATCAAATCGACAATTTTCATCATAAAATTACTGTAATTGTAAGAACCGTGAAATGTAAAACTATTAAAAATAAGAATCACTGTGTAATTTTTTATTGAATCAGTTAAAAATATAATATTTTTTATAATTTTAATAAATCTTAAATTATTATAATTTTTTTTAGAATGACACTGTCACGATTACTATAATCATAGTAATCTCTACAGTATCATTTTTCTTAATGTAAGTATATTTCTTTTTTAAATATACATCCATATATTTTCATTCAACGTTTAAGTATAATAATTTAACAAATATTTCTTCTTGATCCGACCAACAACTAAATTTTCGTATACGATGCACATATTTATCTCAACTTTTGCAAAGAGTAATAGAGATGCTGTCACGCGTGTTTGCACGGAAGATCCTTTATGATGCAGGTGCCTCGAAAATACATGAAGTAAAGGCAATAGTAAGCCCCGTATCTCTCTTTAGTATACCTTACTATATATGTTAAACCATAGATAAGCGAATATTTCTCACAAAGGATAGAATATTCGTTTTGCTTTCAACGTTAAATTCTACATGTAATAAACTGGACCCTCACTCAAAAGGGCTATTATTTCAAAAGCTGATACGTTTATTTAACAAAAAAAATAAGTATGAGCATCGTATAATTATCACTTAAATCATAATATTAATTAATTTTATATTTCGCAAAAAGTTTTTTTTTAATTTAGCAAATTCTTAATTTAATAATAATTGTACCTTTTATATACTAGAAAATGGTGGAATGAAATTTTAACCATAAAAGTTTATTCTTTTACTTAGCATATTTTTAATGTACACATTTTATACTGTAGACGTATATAAATAATCAAATAAACATTATGATACTCATGAATTTTAAAAAATGAAACATTATATGATTAATTTTGCATTACTTAGCAAAAATAAATTATTAAAAAATGCTTTTAAAAATTGTATTTTTATTATGGCATTGCTGTAGGCATATAAATATCATCAAAGATTATTAAATTTTAAAAAAATGGAAGATTTAAAAATACTTTTTTCATTGTTAAAACAAATTATTAACAGAATGCTTTTAAAAATAACATAAAAAAATGCATGGATATTTTTCTTCGCTAAGAGTTGTAAAAATATTTCCATCATGAAATTCATAAATTTTAATGAAGTTTACAACATTTTTTATTTTAATGACTCAAGCTTTCAACCAAAGTTTGTAAAATGCAAAATGAATTTTTCGGTGTTATTTGATATTCATTTTACAGAGCAATGGAATGAATATTTTAAATGTAAAAAGTTTTAATCGTAAAATTCTATTGGTCTGTGACTTTCTACGTCACTATTTTTAACTAAAAGTTTCCTTTTTGATATTTTTCAGCTTAAAATGGATACTAAAATAATATTGTTTCATTTATTTATATTTAAATTTCCGACAGCTTTTTACATTAACAATTAAAATAGCATCGTTAGAATGACTTTGGAAAAAATTTAGCGCGTTAAAATAAACAATTTGACAAAGACAAGAATATTTAAAAGTTAGATAAAATCAACGAAAAAAGAAATTCATAACTGTCTAATTTTAAAATTTAATTTATACATTTTTCATCAAGAAAAAGTATGCAGATTACATGAAAAGTGAAAAAAAAAATTAATAAAACTCACCTGATAACTTTGGTCCCATTGCGAAAAACAGCCATAGATACGGTGACACCAGTTTCACAGGCTGTAAGTGAAAGCTCACGAAATTCGGCTTGCTCAACACGTATTTCATAATCACCATGAAGTCTTCTACCGCGGAAATATTTGCTCCAATCTGTATTCTGATCGTCGATAACTAATAAGGTAAAACATTTATCTTTGCCACCAAAGCCTTGACCACGTGTCGCTCCAGATACAGCTGCGCCCAATATTGACGCGCCCTATATATTGTTTTTTTTTTAAATTAAGAAAAGAAAAGATACAAAATTAGATAACGTTAAGAACCATAGAGTTAAAATTTTTTTTTCTTTTTTTTTTAATTGAGTACACCGAAGGGCTTGCGACAAAGAAAAAGATTGGCATGAATTATTCATGATGGATAAGAGCAGGCTTTATTAGCCTTTTCTTATAAAGGATTCTACTTAAGTAGTATCCTTATATAACCTACCGTTTATTAATGGGTTACACTTTTTTTTTTGTAAATGACGGCTGCTACTTACGGTTATTATGCAAAGTGACGCTTTTTTTAATACTGATAAAATATCTAGCTCAGTGTTAAGAAGAAAATTATATATCTTATTTATTATGCTATTTTATATACTAAAAATAATTATTTTATTTTGATGAAATATAGAAAAAATTAACTTTCATTATTTTATATTTTTATTAAAAAAATATGAATATTTTAACGAAAATCATTAAACTAGATTGAATACAATTTAACATAAATTAAAAGAAATGTCGATTATGTTCATGATTATAGAAACAATTGAGACGACGTATATTACAAAGCCACTTAATTAAATTTTCAAAAGGCCAATAATTAATAAATTATTAGATTATCATTAATAACGGCAAATAGGCTCGACTGGTTTTGCAATTCAACGCTTCAATTATAAAATCGATAGCCGCGCGAATCACGCGATTACACAATAGTATAAACTATAATAAAATAACAATGATGCGTGCACAAACATTATAATGTTATTTCTTATTCTTCATTATTAAAACATTTGTTACAATTTTTTTAATAATTTTAGTTGGAAATTTTTTTGTATAAATACGAATTATTACGAAAATTGTAAAATTAACAGAATTATTTATTAGTTAAATGTTAAATCGCAATTTAATAATTATGAAAAATGATTGAAAATTTTTTTAAAAGTATAAAAAAATTTGAAATATATTCAACAGCTATATTTTATTATATCTGAACAATAAAAAAATTATATTATTAATTGTTAAATTAAAATTTTATTTATTTGAAACATCTATAAATGTCAGACGTATAGATTTCAAGTCCAAAGTAATTTGCAACTCTGAAATGATAACTTTCTGTATAGGTGTCAAACAAACTTTTCAAAGTTAACGTTAGAGTTATGGCTATTACGTTATACTTGACATCGAAACCAATAGGAAGCCGCAAAACTTTTCTTGTCTTTTCCATCCCACGCAATTTTTACGAAATCTTTCTTTATCAGAAAACTTTGATTCACAATTCCGAAGAATAAGTTGATAAATAAAATTATCAGAGTAAACTTGTATATTTGTTTTATTATTGTTTGAATATTTAATCATTCAAATATTTTATCATATTTCAAATAAATATACTACTACAAGCCTATAATAAAAAAAGCTTTATATAAATTATCTTTAAAATTATAATTTTTTTTTTCTAATAACCCTTCTAATCCCAAGAAGCTAATATAGGTTTCTAACTTACATGAAGCTATAATGGTTAATTTCAATTTAAATTCAAAAATTACTCATTTAAGTTTCATATGGGTTAGGAGCCCATATTGGCTTCTAGAATCTTAAAGGATTAAATCTCAAATTACAACCAGGATTAAATTGAACCATTAAGCTTTTTTGTTTTTCAGATATTTAATTTTTATTTTTAGCAAAAATGAGCATGTGGGTAAATAGAGTATACCATTATCTGCGTTTGTTTTTTTATTTTTTTGCAGTGTATGGGAGATAAAAGAAGAATTATTTACATATAAAGTAACACAATATTCTCTCATTACGCTTTAGTACGATATTTAGTTGACATCTAAAAGGTTGAAAAAGCTCATATTCACGCTTTTTGCAGTGGTGGTAATTCAAAGATTAAAAATAAAAACTCTTAGTTTTGAAATCTTCTTTATTTTTCGTACCTTAGTATACCATCGATAAATAAATTAGAAAATTGAAAAAAAATAGATTTTCAAAACAACAATAAATTTATTCATTAACGTAAACGAGTTTTTCATTTACCAACAATTGTAATTGTTTGTCGCGAATTAAATACTTATCACTAAATAAGGATTTGCTCATTAAAATCATGATTACTCACGAATAATGAGAAACGTATTTATAAAAGACGGACGTATGGACAAATAGGATCAAAATATTTCAATGAAAAACAAAATTATTCTATTAAATTTATCAAATTTTATTACTACTTAAGTTAATCAAGATAATAAAACTCATTAGCAAATATCACAAGAACACCATATAAGTTGCAATTAAATTTCGTTGTACGAAAACAAACTTTTTTTTAAATTTTTATAATTTATATTTATAAAAAAATCGTACGAGTACTGAACTTTTTCCCACTTTTTGTTAACTAATTTATTACTGTATACAATGCATTAAAAAAAACTTATAATTTTATAAGTTACAAACAATTAATAAATATTTGACAAAATGAAAAATTTAATTTACTATAACTGCTTATAGAAACGAGTTAAACAAATTTCGATTCTTTCTTACACATGGCACATTTTTTTTCGAAGAAAAATTCAGGTAATAATTATTATTGTTAACATTTTTCAAGCAGGTATAATAACTTGACTTGCTTGAAAATCCAAATGTTTAATATAAACTTATATTAATAGTTTGACAATCCTTTAAGATTTATTTACAGTTAATTAATTTCTTACAAACATTCATAACATGAAAAACCATAACACAAATAATTAAAATATCGAATAAATATTTCTATACCGTAAAAATCACTTTATCACATAAATTACAGAAAATATTTCTTGGCTCTTAGTTAATTCTTTGTCTTTTGTTTTTTAACTTAACGTTAAGCATATTCGTGAGCGAGGTTACGTTTGTGATTTTTTTATCGAACGGCGTTGTTATTTCGTAAACAATTTTTTGTACAACCAGCCAAAGTTGCTCGCAATCAGCCGGATAATGAAGGTTGAAAACTTGATAGAATTTAAATGCTAAATCAAGCGCCCTTAGCGGCGAATCAACTTCCCAAAGTTGTTGCTGCAAACTAACGTAAGCAGCTTTAATATCGGATGGTTCTGGTCCCTGAAGTACTATACAAGGTTGTACTGGCATATTCCAATTTCTGTATCTGTCACTTCTAAAACCAACTTTCTGGCTGATGGATTCTGTTGTCTGCAAACGATATTTTTAAATTCAGAAATAATATTTTGATTGACACAAGTTTAAATTGCATTCAGCATTATGAAAATTTCAATACAATAAAAAATATTAATTCATAACTTTACAATTCTATAAATAGCTAGATTATACTTATATATTGATAAAATTTCTAAAAACTTTTAATTACCTTGCAATAAATAACGAAACCTTCCGAACTTTCCCATATTGTAGGCTTAACAATAACTCCGGTGCCGGTTTTTATTTTAATGACTGGAGGTATTAAGTAAGGCAACAATTGTATTTGAATGCCAGCTAAAAATTCCGGAATTTTTCCTAAATTTTCATATGCAGAACAATATTCTTTACCAATACTATCGCGCACTGATGATCTTTTGGTTTCGTATAAAACTTCGAAAAAAGCTGTCCATTTGCTTATTAAATCGTAACACTTGAATAACTTTTCAAATTCGGATTCGATCTAAAAAAAAATTGTTTTCAAGTATTTTCAAATAATCATAATAATGATTTTAATTGTATTGTTAAATAACGAAATCTTACTAATTCTGGTCCTATATCCGTTTTCAAAATTGGCCATTCAGTTAGTATATCTTCAAGAGTATTCGATGATGCACGTTTGAGTTTTCTATACTCAAAAGTTGCATCCCAATGTTCTTTAATTTTTGCCGTTGGTTCTGTTATGTCTTGCAATTGTTTTATATGCACATCTACTTGATCTATAAAATTATTGAATTATAGATGAAATCAGGAATACTTAATGATAAAAACAATTTATAAAAAAAATATTTAAAGATAAGTGCAACTATAACTAAAACAAACAATTAATGGTAGAAGAAGACTGTAAAAAACTGCTAAAACATTTATCAATTTAAATATAATTGTATTTATTAACTGATATTATAGGACTTCATCAGTTTATTATTTTCTATGATTTCCAGATTTTTATTTTAATATTTTTGTGAAAGAAACTAGGAAAACATAGCTAACAGGATTTGATTTTTGTTCTTTTTACAATTCATTCGACTTTTTAAAATAAATTTTTAATCGAAACATTTACATTTGGTAAATTGGAAGAAAAAATGTGTTGTCTTCTCAATAAAATATAATAATTTACAATTTTCTCGTACACTTTTCAAACGAGAGTGTTTTCGTAATTTTTATCTACATTAACAGAAAAGATATCTCGCAGCAAGTGGATGACTCCTTATTAATGTGATCATTTAGATAGAAAAATGAATTTCTTAGATGCAAGTAACTAGATGTTTAAATTTATTTACGAAGTTATAGCTTGACCCATCAAAATGTCTTGGATCAATAATAAATCCACTTGATGGAAGTGGATTTATTATTGATTGAAAATCCAATATACTATTCTCTTATAATGAAAGTAAATTATTTCTTTTTCCTGATTATTGATATTTCATTAACTATATATCTCTATTATAGAGAAAGTAGTATAAAGAAATCGTGATAAAAAATATTAATATTCTTTATACGAGGGTATATTCAAAGATTAAAAAATTATAAATTAATTTCATGTGAAATAGATATCCTCTATAGGAAAGTATGTTTAATATTTCATTGAATAGAAATTAGTTTGTATTTTCAAACGGATAGTTACTTCAATTAAGATATTATATGCTTGCCTCTAGTGGATATGAATGAAACAAATTTTATGTTATCTACAAGAGGATTTCCGCTAGGACGTATAACAAGAATATTTCCACTAGAAACAAATAGATTCCATTTGCCTCTAGATAACATTTCTGTCAGTGCTCTAATCAAAATAGAATACATAACGTATAACAAAAATTTTCAACGGTTTTAAAAAAATTCCAACAATTATTTTCGATAGAAGCGCAGTTAAGAAATGTTAAGAAATTTATCAAGAGAAATCTACTTAAAAAGCAAATGGAATTCACCTGCTTTCAACATAAAATGTTTTTATGTCCAAATAGCCTTCTGCTTAAATTAAACATAAAATCAATTTCCTTCGAATCCATTAACCGCAAGTGGATAAATATTTGATTACAATACATTGATTAAATATATATCTATTAACTGCAAGTAAATAAATATTTGATTTAAATAAATAGATAACATACTTTCTACAAAAAAATATTTATTTAAAAATGATAAGGTTCTTTCATCTATTTATTTAAATTAGAATGGATATAATACAGGTTAAACTGATAAATTATTCGTTTTCTTCATTTTTCATATTGCGGAAATGTAAATATCATTTTTTCAACAAGGGAAACCTGCAGGATCCGAGTCATTGATTAAATGATAAATAAAAACGTTTGTAATTAAATTTTATAAGTTCGGAGCGCTATACTTTGACAAATACAAAGCTAAAAGAAACATTTTGAAAATTAATAGCATTCACTGACAGAAAAGTTATCTCACAGCAAGTGGATGACTCCTTATTAATCTATCATTTAGATGAAAAAATAAATCCATTAGACGCAAGTAACTAAATGTTTGAATCAAAATTGCAGTTTTTGCTGCAAAGATATTATGTTACCTTCAAGTGGATTTATGCTAAGACGTAAAACAAACATATGTACACTAGGACTAAGTATATTCCGTTTTCCTCTAGATAACATTTCTGTCAGTGTTTGATGTATAAAACATATTGTATCTATAAATCATCTAAATTGTTAGACAGGTATTAATTTTAGTAATAACAATAAAGAGGGTTTCTTCTTCGTTTTAACGTATATAAACTTGTACCAAAGAAACATTCACCTAGAGTTAGTAAATTTTAGTTTAATGAAAATACGCATTTACGAAATGAAAATGTATCTTATGTAGATTTAAGCAGATATCCAGCGTGAAGTGCAAACCACCTATTTTCTGAAATAATCTATTTCCACTTTCAAGAAGTGGATTTTGTATTGATTTAAATAGAACACACTGAAGTAAAATGTTCTTTTTTCTTCTAAACCGGATTTCTCTCAGTGTAGAGTAATAATAGCTGATATAAATAATAATTTATATCATCGTCCAAAATTCATACTTTTTTAAAAGATACACTGACAGAAATGTTATCTAGAGGCAAACAGAATCCACTTGGTTCTAGTGGAAATATTCTTGTTTTACGTTCTAATCCTCTCGAAGATAATACAAAATTTTTTTCATTCATTTCCACTAGAGGCAAGCATATAATATCTTGATTGAAGTAACTATCCTTTTGAAAATACAAACTGATTTCTTTTCAATGGAATATAAAATATACTTTCCTATAGAGAATATCTATTTAACATGAGGTTGTTTTTTAATTTTTTTATTTTAGAATATACTCTCCTGAAAAGAATATTACACGATTTCTTTATACTATTTTATATATAGTTAAAGGAAAATCAATAATAAGGAACAAGAAATAATATAAAAATGAAATTATATAAACAAGCAGAATCAATTTTGAAAGTTGATTAATTTCAATATAAGAGAATAGTATATTGGATTTTCAATCAATAATAAATCCACTTTCATCAAGTGAATTTATTATTGACGAAAGAAATTTTGTTGTGTGAAGCAACAACTTCGTGATTTTAATTTAAATAATTACTTACTTGCATCTAAGATATGTATTTTTCCATCTAAATGATCACATCAATAAGGAGTCATCCACTTGCTGCGAGATATCTTTTCTGTCAGTGTATTTATAGTTATTTGACTTTTGTATTTCCAGAGTTTCGAACTCATTTCTTTAGTAGATAAAAATTACGTGTATGGTGTTAAAACGTAAAATAATTTGTTTTGCAATTTAAAATTATACCTTTAAGACTTTGTGTCTTAGATTCGTCAATTGAGGTCGATGCTTTAGTTTGTGATTTTTTTCTTGGTAATATTCCTCTTAATCTTAATTGATAAGTCAAATTACGCCATTTATCTGGTAATTTACCTTTAGCGTTTTTGCTATCATTTCCGGGTGATTGAGGTGCTATATAATATACCGACTAAAATTTTTATTAATCTTAATAGTTGAAAAAAAAAATTGATCAATTAATTTTCTTTGGTTATTATAAATAACATACCGGATCTTCATTTGGCATCAGTTTAACAATTGCTTCGGTAAGTTTGACGAAGTAATTTTGAGCATGTTTTGCACTACAAAATAATATCACAATGTGAAATCGAAAATTTAATGAATGAAAAACTTTAGGATTAAGATACTTCGAGAAACCTACACAATTAACGGTTTTGCACTTCTACTCAGCAGAATGTCCGTTAATTTTTGTTGAGTTGTACTACTTAAAAAATTATTTTGTTGATACTCGGCTAAAATTAATTCACCCTCGAGGCTATCGAAAAGTACAGCTTCTACAGCCTACAATGATTACAATAAAACAAAAATAAAACTTTTTTTACCATATTTGCAAATAAAAAAGAAAAAAAAAATGAATAGCTCTGACCTCGGCACAAACGTTTTTTTCATCAAACCTAAAAGCAGGACAATAGTAAACACTTCCCTCGGTCATACGAAATGGTAGTAATACTTCATTGCCGGGTATTTGAAAAGTTTGCGGTGCCGGCGTTTCATCGCTTTCAGTTTTACACGAGCTATCTATTTGCGTTGTATTTTGGAGATTTGTATCGACGTACAAAAATGGTTGTACAGACATCGTATCACCGCTTTGCTGGCTTGCACATTCTGTTATATTATCTTGCTGCATTGTATCATTTATACATGTCGATTCTGCGATTAATTCCTGAAACAAAAAAAATATAATTTATCTTATGGTTATTAAGGAAAGAAAAGAATTTTTTCATAATATTAAAGCTAATTATCATTAATTAACATAAAAATGTTGCTGTAGTCTTTTTTATTTTTATGTTGAAAAATTTTTAGAGGAATGGAAATTTTTTAAATAAAAAATAACTAGTTTTTTTAAAATAAAAAAATTAAAATAATTTATTTCTTTGCAAATTTGATATTCTTATTATAGTTTTCTTACATAAAATATTTTCAAAATACTTATGCATATCCGTTTTACTAAAAATAATATTTAGATGTTAATTTAACTCCTTGAGAAAATTCTTGCTGAAATTAAAAAACTTTACTTTAAACTCGTAAACTTTAAATTATTGTAATAAGTTACACTGTTGAAAAAAACATGAAAATTTAATGCAAAACTAGAAGCTTGCTTCAAGCGTGTACATGAAAATTAATAATTTTACCGTAATTTTAATGCAAAATTGCATGAAAATTAATAATTTTACCGTAATTTTAATGTAAATGTGCATGAAATTTAAAGTAAAAATATAAATTTCATAAATGTACTGGAAGCAAAATTCAATTTTTCTTAACAGTGTACATAATGATTTTTATTGAAAATCATAAAAATGTTGTTTTTCTGCTTATATGCATATAATTTTAGTAATTTTAGATTTAAAAAAATAATGTCGAACAAGAATTTTAAAATTAAAATATTATTTCAAAAAGTGCATACATTATTAATACTTTCATTTCTTTTTTTTTTTAATTTTGAATTCATTTCAATACGTAATTTTTATTAATATTATTTAATATAACTTAAAGTTTTAATATTAACATTGTAATGTATAAATATTAAATTTTCTTACCTGCTCCTAATTAGACTTCCAGTAGTTAATTTGATAAAACACTTATTAAATTCTATTAATTTTCTTATTACACGTAAATAATTATTTACAAAATAAATAAAAATGCTTTAATGCACATAATGTTTATATAATAAATTCAAAGAAAATTTGCATTATAAATATTAATTTAAAATTTACACCCATCTTGTAAATTGATATTATCGAATACATAATATTAATTTTAATAAAAATTATTAAGTAAAAAATAAATGAAATTTTTACATAAAAATATTAAATTCCATTATTTTAACTTCATCTTAAGATCATAAGAAAATTATCATATCAAAATTAACAAAGGCATCAGCGAAAATAATTAAAGATGAATTTATTTATATTTCTAAAGTCAAGGAGCGTAAATAGTGCATATACAAAAAAATGGTTTATAAGAATAATTATTGCAATATTCTTGATGGAAAAAGAATTTTCTATTTGATACAAAAAAATGATCCTTTCAGAACAAAAAGATTTTTCTTTTGAAACAAATGGATTTTCTTCTTGTTATAAGAATAATTAACACATAGGTATGTGATATAGCTACGTGTCTATATAGATACAGTATCGTAGCATCGTGTAACATGGATAAACGAACTTGGATGTAAATTTTTCAAACAATCAAAAGCTTAAATTTGTTAATAATTAATACTTTTATCGGAAAATTACCGTATTTTGTAAAAAAATTAGATGCTTCGTTATCTCCAAGAATCCATTGCTCTTGCAAAGTACAGCTCACTGTAAACTAACCAACTCTACACATAGAATATGTTACTCAAGAACGTTTTATATATGTTGTGTACACATACGCAAGGTATTAATGAAAGTAAACTATCCAAATATTGTAATATATCGGTATTTTTTTCATTTGCAACACACAAGCAGCAGCACACAAACTCTCTTTCTATAAAGCTAGTCTACAAGAGCTGCCATTCTGAAAAAAAGAAATACCAGAAGCTTCGACAATAACGCCACGCAATAGGAAGCTCTTCGCCGTAGAGAAATTTCATATAAAAACGAACCAGCGTATTACCGACTGCTATCGTACTTTACCAACGGAAACTCCAACATTGTATATACATATATATTTCTATATAAATGGAAATCCAATAAAAGCGGAGAGTCGTAGTAGGAGATAGACTGAATGTGAGATATTAATAACGCTAAAAACATTTCAGTATTTTGTGCCACTATTGATTAAAATTTTTTTATTACATTAATGAATTAATCATCTCGAATCATGAAAAGTGGAACAGTTCTTTGAGCAGATTGGAGCTTAATTCTTAAGAATGGAGTCGATATAACACCTAAAAAACTTCATGATTTTATCATGAAAATTTTTATAATTACACTTTAATTTTTTATTTGATTTTTATATGAAATGATATATTTATTATTATTAAAATAATTAATTCGTTCAAAAGTTTTCAACAATTAAAAATAGTGTATTGAAACTTATACATAGCTCATTCAATAGCTGGTAATTTTTATAAGTTTTCAATCTTCATTTTTGATTGTTGATAAATTTTGACCAAATTAGGATTTTTTTTAAGCTTTTTCTATTATTTTGGTAGATTATGTAAGATAAACACATGCTCATTTGTGGTTCTTTGAAACAACATTTTGTTTCATAAAATTATTATTTTTGTATGTTCTAGTTAAAAATTTAAAGTGTTGGCTATTTTCATATTTTATAAAAAAAAACCTCTCACAGAGGTCTGATATTCTCCTGGTTCGTTTTATGTAAGAAATTTAATGCTTTGAAAAAAATTTTTAATTATAAGTATTAAATTTTTATTTTACTAATAAAGTGCATTACATTTGGATTGTAGCTTTTTTTCTAACTTGATGATATTTTTTTTTACATAAATAATTAACCCTTTCAGTCACGAATTATTTTCGTAAAAACACGTATTTTCTATCATACATTAATTTTTTAGATTTATTTACAATCATATATTCAAAATATATCATATGATACTTATAAAATGAACATTCATTTATATGAAAATGCAAAAAGAATAAAGATTAAACTTAAAGTGTGAATACAATAAAAAAAAGAAAATGAGAAAGAGTGCCACAATAGTGGCTCCTGTGATTGAAAGGGTTAAATAATCCATGTCCATTTGGTTTAACGCTTGATTTTTCCAAAGCTGTGAATAGTTTTATCTGAATAAGATCTTTTTAAAAGAAAAATTACATCTGCTTTTAAGTATAGTTTTCAAACTAATTATTCTAAAAGATTTTTACAAAAAATATATTGAAGTTAAAATACACTTTTGATAAAAAAAAAACTTTTCAGAAACCTCAAGTTGTTCAAAAGTTATGAAGGAAGAAAATTTCGACTAAAATGTAGCATTTATGACCTATGCATAGTTAAATATTTACACTATTTTTATGCCCTTGTAGCTTTTGAAAAACTCGAGCTTTCTGAACAAATTTTTTTATTCAATTAGAAGATTTGAATCTCTAACGTTAATACGGACATAGTGAAACCTTCTAGAATAGTTAAGATTAAAAAACTGTAAATTTCTAAAGCAAATGGAAATTTTTCAAAAAGAGATCGTCGGACTAAACGCACGTGGATAATTTTATTATTTTATGTAACAAAAATATTCGAAAATTAAAAAAATTTGAGACCGATATGCAATGCACTAATTCTTGTTAATGTATTTAGTACACTTTGCGAATTCTGAATTAACTTAATGTTTGATAATCATGTGCATATATTACTTCAATAATAAGTAATTTTAGTGAATTTTTTTATATCAACAGATATTTCGATTTACAATTTTATATTATACATGTAATTATTATCAGCCTATCATATTTCAGGTTCTAAATGTTTTATTTATTCTAGTCACTGTTTTTCGTATTAAAAAGAAACTGGAACTGGACTATAGTCAAATTTGACGTATGATTTTAAAGTTTCTTGATAAAAATTAAACTTGCCAATAGAATCATCCAGTAGGAGGTCAGTTCGTATTCTCGAGCACTCGAGTTCAAATCCCGCTCCCAGCGGCCGATTGATAAAAGCACCACTTTATATTACAAGAGCTTTATTCACAAACACACTAACGACACCTCCGTCGCTAATTAGCATCGTAATGATAACATAAATACAGCAAAATTAAATAAAATTTAAAAAAAAAACTAATTTTGAGGGATATTTTGTTGATTACAGAAAGAGAACAGTCATAATATATTTTATTATCAAAGATAAATATATTTATATTTTGTTTACTTAAAATTTTAACTATTTGATATTTTGCTAACATTTTATGCAAAAATCAGTTTTGTATAATTTATTACAATTTCTTACAAGTGTGACGTCATAGTTCAATTTAATAATAATGAAATTGAAGTCATAGAACTGAAAATATATCATTTAATTCAATAAACATCATAGCTCGATATTCCATTAAAAATATCTATTTACCGGTGCATTCGATAAAATGTAATAATTTTAATAGTTATCTTTAATATCATGTAAATGTATTGATAATATTCAAATAGATTATATTCATATGCATTTTATCACTTGCCATCACTTCTATCAAATATTTATTCATTCAGAAATAAAATATAAAAAAAATGAATAAAATAATAAAATAAATAAATGGTATGATAGATTAATTAACTGTCATTTAGACATTCTTTAAAATCTATATTTTTTCAAAAAGATATCTATTTCTAACTGTTTTTTAAAATACTGTTTAATAGGTCAATCGTAATTTTTCTTTTTTTCTTTTTAGATTTTTAAAACACCTCTAAAACGTCGTGTGCTATTACAATGAAACGCATAAAACAAGATAAAAATTGTTTTAATTTACACAGGTGTCAATTCAGCTCTTGTTCAATTTCATCCATAAAAACTAGTATGACATTTTCAATAAAAATTTAATTGTTCTTCTGTATCGAAAAAAATAATCTTTAATTTTATGAAAAATGATATTTTTTTAAATTTTATTGTTAATTTTCAAAAAATAAAAATCTTTTGTCGCTAGAAAATTATTTTGTTCATCAACCTATAAACAAAAGATGTTAAAATAAATATAAAAAAATTTTTTTAAATAACTTTCGAAAATTTATTATATTAATTTTAACGTCGATTCAATTCTAAATATTCAACTTATGAAATGAAACGTACCACAAAAATTTTAGATGCAATTTATTCCATACAATAATAAAACAAATATTCAATAATCAATATTAATTAACTTATGAATTTATATAACACAGTAAAATGTTATTTTGTGGGTAAGGTAGGGGTGTGGCAGGAATCAAGCATATTATAGGGTATATTTTATAAATTTAATTTTTCTATAAACTTTATGATATTTCGCAGAGCCAATGGTATCTCAATTAAAAAAAAAAAAAATTATAAGTAAATAAAAATAAACTTGCCTGATCTCTCGCGGCACCAGTAAGACTTTGAACTCTCTGTAGCAAGCTTTCCCGTGTTTTAGCTGGCGATGATGGTGCGCTAGTTGTTCTTGAACTGGGTCTTAAATTAAGACTTAAATCACTACCTGGTGGCGGTGCACCTGGCACAGGTTGACTTGGCGGTGGCATTGGTTGTGGTTGTGATTGTAATGGCCTATCGGCGACGCCTTGATAATTTTGTGATGAATCTT
This sequence comes from Anastatus disparis, assembly GCA_017163975.1. Lineage (NCBI taxonomy): Eukaryota > Metazoa > Arthropoda > Insecta > Hymenoptera > Eupelmidae > Anastatus > Anastatus disparis. The sequence goes on along the minus strand of JAFFSR010000330.1, from coordinate 427,698 downwards.
GTCGGCCCACGGTGGCCAGCCCCGTGCTAGGGGTTGGTTCATCGTCGAGCTCCGACGATAGGTCCCCCGACGAGAACCTAGAAGACAAACTCAAGCTGCGTTCTTTCGTTTTAAATCGAGCGTGTTCTCACTCCTTAAATATGAACTGAAGAAATTAAAAAGGATAGCGACAAATGATTTGTTAAATTTTTTAATTATCTTTTAACAATCAATCCTTACTTTTTATGGGACAAATTAAGCTTTTAAAAAATAATTATAAAAACATGTTGAAACATTTCATTATCTTAATATATAACAAAAAAATATATAAAATTACAATATTCAATATTCTAGTGCATCATTAAGAGAAATAGCTAATCTGATTTCTTGATAAAATGAAAAACAGCCTAAAAATATAAATTAGATGTACGAAACGATTTTTAAAACGTTATTTTATTCTTGTCTCAATATTTTGCAGTCCCAAACATAAAACAAATTTCATTTATTGAAAAAAACATTTTTTTATAAAAAAAAAGTTAATAATTTAATTTTTGAAAGAAAATAAAAGTACGTATATCAATCGAAAATATAACCAATCAATAGAATAAAAATCGACCTATATGACACTATCCTTCATAAGTCCTTCTTTGATTATACTTATGCTGTATTATGCAGGCTTTTTTTGCGAGCGTGCATGGGTTTTTTTCTTGTTTTGTTTGAAATCTGATGATGATTGAGAAAGGTTTTCAATGATACCTGGTTTACTTCACGACGAAAGTTTCTTTTCATTTTTTCGGAGTTCGCAAAATTTCTATGGATAATTGACATTATTGGATATTTAAATACGTTCGATAATATTCGAATGATAAAAAATGACTAAATAATTTTATTTTACAAAATATTATTTCAAATTAACTCATTTATTATAAAAAATTGATTTTTTTTTGTTGAAAAATTGGATTGACGGATAAGCGAGGTTGATCAAATTTAATAATAGATCTTATTGGGCTTGAATTTTCGGATTAGACGTTTATTTAATTATCTCGTAAGTCGGATCGATAAGTGGTTCTGTGAAATTTTGTTCAAGCATAAGTTTTACGTAATTACCAAATTAAAGGCATAAATTTTCAATACTAAATATAATCAAATAAATCATTAATTTTTTATATTAGATCAATGAAATTAGATAGAAAAATGACAAACAAAACATCAACATAAATTAATACTCTTTAAGAAATATCTTAGTAAATTATCCATGTGAAAAATAGTCTTAAAGCATACATCAAAGTTCTGCTAAATTACATCCGGCTCTGTGGAAAATTAGACGAATCCTCTTAACTGTACGTAAAAACAAGATCCGGTCAGTCACGCGAGAGTGAAGGCAAAAAAAATAAAGCACGAGAATCGAGCAACAATATATATTGCTTTCTTCTTCCATTCGTGAAATTCACCAGAGACCATTGTGAAAAGCATCCATATAGTACATAGAACTCGATATATCGATGGCACGCGTGTATTCTCTCTATATAGAAGACTGAATGAAATTTGCTGGTCAAAAAGGGCTGGTTTTATATAGATGAATATAAAACGCACGCATATGATAGGAGAAAAATAAAAAAAAAACAAGGTATTATAATGCTCAATGGAATAGAAGTATGTGGTGAAAAAGAGTTATGTGTGTATAAGGAAACATATAACACAAAACGTTCATGCGGCATTGATGTTATAAAAGCGAGTGGAAATTTTCATGTTGTCGTTGGTGCGCTTTAGATATGTACATGTAGGTTAATATGAGACGTGAATAAGGTGCGAAAGGTGGATGCGATTATAAAATTTTGTGTTTTCTTGGCACCGCTTATTAACGGATGATTAAACCTTTCGTTTAATTATTTTTTTTCTCATTTTTTTATTCTGAATTTTAATTAGATGATTTCATGTTATTCTTGCGTCTACTAAATTAATAAAAATAGTTTTGCGTAAATAAAAAAAAACATTTTTATTTTGCTGCTCAACTTTTACTTAAATTTGATTTTTTTTCAAGAGTCACGTATATGTTTCAATGTGTGCGTTCTCTATCTATGCAAATGAATTCTGTCATAAAAAAAGAAGAATTTCCTCGGGGAGTAATTTATCAAATTTTCGACATTTCTGACTTTCAGTTTTTCATCATTACTAAAGTTTTACGTCATACTTACCGGGTTATAACTTGTTATCACCGTGTATAAATAATATATAAATAATTTTTAGGAAACAAACTTTGTTTTTCAATGTACAGAAATTTGATAATAACAATGTTATATGTACTTTTAGAGTACAACATAAAGTTTATGAATTTTATCTCACGTTTCGTAAACTTATTATACGCTAGAATAAGGAGTCCTCATTGTTTTACAGTGAAATATAATAACAGGAGCAGTAGAAAACTTTGAACATTCGAAAATTTTCAATTTTGCAAAATGTTAATGATTTTTCTGAAGAAAATTTTTTTTAATTCTTAGAAAAATAATAAAACTATTTCGTAACACTTGCGTGTTAGTGTTCCAATTTACTTATTATGATAAATTAAATTGGAATAATCAAGATTTCTCAAGAGCTAAATTTTAATATCATTTGACATTTTACTCGTGTATTATCGCGACGTTCAGTCACGCCATTTTAAAATTCAACGCGATCATGAATAAAATTTCGAATAAATAAATATAACGTAATACGTAACCCTTTTTTTTCTTCTATACAAAGCCATCGACAAAAAAAATGATAAGAAAAAAGAAATTGTATCATCGTAAAAATCCAATTCACACCGATTGCCAATTCAAGATTTTTTCCTTCTATACCTCACGATACATGTAATATAAAACGCGTGACAAAGGCCAACTTTAACTCGTTTTTTTCTTCTTTTTTTTTGTTAAAAAGGCTTTCTTTTATCTCTTGCACGGGTATATATGTCGCGTATGTCTCAGCAACGCGTATTTCATGGATAGAACAATTCGAATTCAAATTAATTCGTTAGAGGACAAGCTTATACCCCTTGAAAAACATCGTTGATAACAAGCAACCTTTTTTTTTGTATTCTCTCTTTTTATGTGTGATACTATTTTTCAAAAGATTTTTCAGAACTCCATGATGCGTGGATTTTTAATGGAAATATTTTCATTTAATATTTCGTTTTGTCAGTCTACGTTTCTGACTTAACATTTTTTTATGTATATCAAAAGAACTAAAGGTTTTCTCTCCAAGGTGCCAATTATGTGCTTTTGTACAATATGTGCGGTGTAAGCAACATCGAGAATATATATATAAAATATAAAAACAAAAATGTGTCTCGTAATTATAACATGCACGTTTTGTGTATATGTTTTTAGGTGTTTGGATTATTTTATTGTGTGCCTTAATCTAGTATTTACAAAAAAAAAATCTAATTTATCGATTTAATCAAAGTAAATATAAATATTTTTTTTCATGTCACGCAACTCGTATATATCATAACCGATAAATGTAGAGTACGCAAGGGATACATTTTTCCCATGGTTGTATTATTGTTAACGTTCTGTGTCATATTTGTTATAGTTAATAATAATTAAATTTTACAACAATATTAAAAATTGGTAAATTAAATACTTTAAAATTTTAATTATTTTTAATTTAATTTTTTGTTATCAATAAATACAGTTATATTTTTTCGATTTGATTTTGTTAGTTTCATAAAAATTAAAATTTACATTACAAATGCAAATATACATTACAAAGGTCATATATTCTTTCTATTCAATATAGAAACAAATTTATTAATTCAACAAGACAAATTTGTTCAAACGTTTTATTTATTTAGCTAACTATTTGGGAACATTGGTAAACTCTCTTCTCAGTGCAAACAGATAAGCTGTACTGAAATTATTATTGGCCATATCGTTAATTAATAATTCGTAATCTACACATGTTAATTGTTTTTGAAGTGATAATTTTTATATGAAATAATAAATCGCTGAGGAACTTTGATCTTAAAATTTTACAAACCAAGATCTGAAAAATACTAAGATAAATAAATACGCTGTATCGTATAGTTTTGAGGAAACTTTAGATAGAAAAAAAAAACAGGAGAGCAAGTGAAAACTTATGCAAGCATATATTGAGAGAAAGACAGTCTCTTTTTTTATTTAATATACTGAGCATATATTAATCATATATACAGTAAGATTTTGAGGGAAGTATCCATACGAAATTAGTAAGTGCAAGTGAGAGAGTAAAAAGGAAGCTCGTTAGTGTTATAGAGAAAAACTAGCCGCTCCTCATTTATTTTGCATTGGAAGTATATATGGATGCTTTCCTCATCAGCTCACTGCATTAATTTTTAATATACGAAGCTTGAATATGACCTAGTCTAATGTTTTAGCGTGCTCGAGCGACTACTGTCTAAGCAGCATAATAAATAAGACAGAATCCTATTTTATGACACCGAAAGTATATGCAAGGAATTGTAATAAGATTAATTGAAAATTAATAATTCCACTTTTTCTTCAATCTCTGAATTTTTCTTATTGCTGTTTACGTAACTCTTTGAATTTTGATGGATTACATGTAATCTTGCTTGTTCCAGAAATCCATTTATTATATTTTTATTATTAGCCCTACTTTTACTGTTACTACTGTGATTAATCTCACCCTCGTTCTATCTAATTGCGGATTTTCCTTACTGTCTTTTCCCAAGCCTATTTTTTCATATGATAACTATATTCATAGTCGACAAACATTACAATCCATTTTAATTATTTTACCTACGTTTATTACTATTACACAAAAATTTCAGTTTAGTTTTCTTACAGATTCTTTAGAATATTAATTTTCAAGCGATAATTATTTTATTTAAAATAAAGTGTTTTTAACGAATGAATTTTGGAGAGTAAAAATCATTCTGAATTTAACGATATACCAATTACGAGCTAAGTATATGACTAACAAATTAAAGCGAATGAAATTTAAAATATAATTTTATATGTATTGTCTTCGAGTATTAATTATGACGATTGAAAGAAATATTAAAATTTTTATTAACTAATTTAATTTTTTATTTTTGAACACGATTGCTCATAGGTTAGTTATCGCTCACTCACTGATCAGTTTCTCTTATTTCATTTGTTAAGGGGATGTAAAATGGACACTACACCTGTACTCATAAATATTTACTATCTTTACATTTTATTGCAAAATTTTTAATAAAAAAATGCATTAGCTTGTAGTATGTACCATGAAGATTATTTGGTTGAATTTTTAAATAAATACATTCATTAGTTATTGAGAATTTTGGGTTCCAAAATTATTTATTAAAATTTTTCAATTTTGTACAGGAATCCAAATATCTTAAAAGCTAATGAATGAATTTATTTGAAAATTTATCTAAATAATCGTCATAGTACATACTACAAGCTTTCTTTTCTGGAAATTCAGCAATAAAATGGAAAGTTAGCTAATATCTATAAGTACAGGTGTAGTGTCCGTTTTACATCTCCTTAAAACAAATACGGCGATATCTCTTTTATATTTTAGGAAAAAATATACCTCTAAGGACGGCAGCTTTTCAAAGGCTGGTATCATACATTTTCTGTTCCGTTCGAATATTATTATATCAAAATTACTAAATATATTTATGCAAAAAACATAACTTTTTTTTATTAAACAATGAGAAAGGACCTCCCCGATTTTTATAAGCGTTAAAAAATTAGGGTGCCGCCTTTTCTCTTCAAATTCCCATGAAATACTGACTTTTTTTTGTGAAAAAAAAAATCGATTTTGCTTTGTTGAAAAATATTTATGTTAAGCCGAAATTGAAGCTTTGAAAAGCGTAAAATAAATCTTAATTTGAAAATAATTATATGAATAAATAAACAATTAATTTGAAGTTAATATTAAGAAATTGTATTAATTTTTCGTTTCACTCACCGTTATAAGCAAAAATTTATATTTATTTGTCTTATAATTTTAATGTTCGTCAATTTTATGTATCGGATTTTCTAAACAGGTTAATAAAAGAAAATTCCTGAATATTTTTGAAAAATGTCAACAATGGAAAAATTATTTTTGACCTGATGAAAAGCAGGTAGAAGATCCTAAGTTATAAAATTTTTCTATTTTGAAAACAGTCGTTAACAGAAGCCGATAGAGGTATACCACTTTTATGTTAATTCCCAATTGTGATTCAAAGTTGCTCGAAGTACAACATTTTGAAAACTAAGCATTTTAGTTAACATGTCAAAAATAAAGAATTTTTTCAGGAAAATGTGTAAATTAAGTACAGCCGTAAGTAGAATATTTTATTCTTTTATTTATTAATTTTATTAAGAATGAAGTAACAAAATAATAATTATAAATATTTCAATAATTATAGGAAGCACGCATAAAGCTTGAAAGTAACGATGGTTCGGTTTTTCGAGTCAGCGTTAAAGTAGCAGAATTGTCTACAGTATTAAAAACGATGTTTGATTTGAATATTAGCGAACCAAACGAAAAGAATGTAATCATTCCTTTGTCACAAATAAATAGTCAAATTTTATCTAAAATTGTAGAATGGATTATGCATTATCGAGATGATCCTCCTATTTTCGATAGCTCTGATAACAGTAAAAAGATTGATACTATCAACGAATGGGATGCTAAATTTCTTGATGTATGTTTTTAATTTTTACTTTTTAATTATTATTAGAATTAGTAATGTTAAAAAATTTTCTTCATCCTCATAATTGTCGGATCTTAAAAATATAAAAATGGATTTTTTTTGCAGTTGCCACTTGAAACTTTAATTTCATTGGCGGAAGGAGCTAATTTTCTTGAAATCAAATACTTGTATGAGATAACGTGTAAAACTATTGCTGATAAAATTAGACATAAAATACGTACTGAACAATTAGAAAAGTTAATAGCAGAGAATAACGTTTCAAACGCTGACGATGAAGAAACCGAATCGAATAAAGAGGAACCGGCCGTTGAGCATTAGACTTTATTTCACTTATGGAATACTTTATTTCATATCAAGTTATCAGAAAAATGATCTTTTAACAGCAATGAATGAAATTATTTTTTTTAAAACTAACCTTAAATTAATGTTTTTTCTTTGTATATTATTTTTTTCGAAATTTTAAAATAATGTGAAAAAAATTTATTTGTAATATTTTTGAAGTGAAACTTCTTTACCGACTATTGGTATACACTTCCCATAAGAGCCGTATAAAAAAATTATATGGGAGTGAATTGATTTCATGACGATACATGCGACGGAACTAATGAAACGGAAGTATATATATATATATATAGGAGGAGCGTCCACGCCTCCTATATGTAAATCAAGGTACTAAATACGTATAAAGAAAAATTGGCGGGACTGACTTGATGTTAAACGCATAGATTATAGTATTTGTATACATGTATACTATATATGCAATACAAATATCTGAATCTGATCTGAATAAATAAAGAAAGCAATAGCACTCGTTTTCTCTTTTTCTTTCTTTCTCTATAATGTTTTATGGTGAACCCCTCTCTTCACTACATTTTTTAAATTATATTTTTGTAAAATAAATATTATTAACAAAAATTTTATACACCATCTCATTTAAAATTAAAAAAATTTATTCCTTAAATAAATTAAATTATTTTAATTTAGTTTTATTTCATTTTATAATTATTTAGTTTTAAAATTATTTTAAAATTAAATAAAACAGTGATAGAACTTAAATAAACATTTATGAGTTCTACAATTTCGTAAAGAAGTTTCACTTCTGTCGGCCAGTCCCAAAGACTGCCACACCAGTTTTTTTATGTGCACAAAATCAGTATGTTCAATTTTCAATTAGAAATAAATAATTACTTTTATCGCCAACTTTACGTATTTATATTATTTTCCTTTATTTTCATAATATTTATAATTAAAAATTTTCATTTTCATCTTTCATTTGGCTAATTTATGAAGCTATGCAAAAGAAAAAGAAGATTATTAGCGTACTCGTAAACCGCGTGATTTTTCTTTGTTTCTTTTTAATTTTGATTTTTTTACTTTTATTTAACGTCGCTAAGAAAATATAAGCAATATCGATTCTCGAATTATTTATATGGTTGGCAATTTTTGTTGTTCTTTTTATATTTTGATACAAGAAAGCATGCCTAAGTTTCTAATACTTAATAATTTTTTTAGTAAAATTAACCCTGCTCACTAACGTTTGCTCAGTTTAAAATTAAGTGATTCAGTAAAAAATCTCATACATGAAGTATAAAACGCTGCCAAGTGCTTTGGTGGAATGCTTTCTCATAGAGCTCTTTGAGTTTCATTAATTTTTTTATATTTGTTTAAATATTAAAAAATTGTCTAACATTAATATTTACTCATATTGTACTTTATAAATTTCGAACATATATGCTAGCTGTTTGCTTTTTCAACATTTATAATTTATTTTAAATCATCAAGTAATACAAAAAAATTTGTTCTATTGAAAAAATGATATAATGTAGTAATAAAAAGAATGATGACAACAAAATTTCTAATCTTTATAAAATGCAATCACATTTATATATAAATACAGTTCATGTTTATGGCTCTATAAAAAAAACTACTCTATGAATACCAATTTTCAATAGCTTCCCGTCTACTTATACAAAAACATAGATAGTATGCGAAATTTGAAGCAAACCCATCGAGTAATTTTTGAGATCTAATTGGCTGAATAAATAACATTTTCTTTTCAAAATTTCTTTTTCAAAATTTTAAAAATGCTCTAAAATTAAAACTACCCTATGAAAATCTATTTTTGAAAATTTCCCTTCTTTCGGCAGTTGTAAATGATTTCCCTGCAAATTTTAGAATAAATCTATCGAGTACTTTACGTAAAATAAAAAAAATAAGAAATAAAAAATCGAAATTTTTTATTAAAATCTTTAAAATTCTCTAAAATTGAAACCACTCTAAGAAAATTAGTTTTTAAAAGCTTATTTTTTTCAGACAATATCGAATTGATTGTACAAAAATTTTAGAGAAAATTTATAGTATGGTTTCCACAAAATAGAAGATAAATGAATAATAAAATTTTTTTTTCAAAATGCTCTAAAATTAAAACTGTTCAGAGAAAATATGTTTTCCAAAGCTTGTTTTTTTCAGACAGTAGCGAATAACTTGCATTTAAATTTTGGAGCAAATCTATCAAATGGTTTTCGTAAAATAGAAAAAAATTAAAAATAAAAATTTTTAAAAAAATTTTAAAAATGCTCTAAAATTAAAAGTGCGCTAAGAAAATCAGTTTTCAAAAGTTTTTCTACTTTTGGCAGTCGAAATTAAGTTCGATACAAATTTTCAAACAAATTCTTCGGTTAGTTTACGTAAAATACAAAAAAAAAAATGAAAAATCGAAAGTTTTTTAAAATTCTTAAAATGACTCTAAAAAAAAACTAAGCTAAGAAAACCAATTCTCAATAGCTTCCGCACCAGTTGATCGAAAAATTGAATTGTATGGAAAATTTGAAGTAAATCCATGGAGTAGTTTTTAAGATTTTATTGGCCTAATAAATAGAAACATTTTTTTCAAAAATTTCAAATTAAAACTAAGCTAAGAAAATCAGTTTTTTTAAATTTATTTTATTTGGGCAATCACAAATAATTTCCGTGCAAATTGTGAAGCAAATTCATCGAGTAGTAAACAAAAAAAAACCAAAAAAATGAAAAATCGAAATTTTTTTTTTTTTTAAACAACTCTAAAATGAAAACTACGCTAGAAGAACCAATTATCAATAGCTCCCCAGCAAGTTAGTCAAAAAACTAAATTCCATGCAAAATTAGAAGCAAATCTATCGAGTAGTTCTCGAGATACAATTTACTAACTGAAATCATACATACACACACACACACACACACACACACACACACACACACACAGAAATTTTCTGGAAACCACTTTTTTCGACTCACCGAGTTCAAATATGTACAAATTAATGAAAAAATAGAAAAAATTTTTTTTTATCGATACAATGCTTTCTCTATGAGAAAGCAAAAATGGAAACAAATTAATTTATACAGACCCAGAAATCATTGTATACGTGCTATTTTCCTTAAATTTGAAGAAACCGGAATAAGTAATTTTTAATTTAGTTTTTTATTTTATTTAACGTCGCTATATTTATGCTATTTTGTAATGCTAATCAGCGACGAAGCTAGTAAGTGTGTTTGTGAACTTCAGCACATGTAACGTACACTGAAAAAAAAAATAAGCAAAAATGACATTGTAGAGCCATGCTAAAACAGCATAGTGCCTGTTATATCATTTTAATATAATAACTATTTTGAATCTACGGAGATACGTTATTGTTGAATTAAGTATAGTAATCAACGAATCTTCATGAAAATAATAAATAATAAAAATTATTTCACAAAAATGTTTATATATGATACATAATTTCGTGAAACAACATCCGATTTAACGAAATTTTTCTGAATTTGTTTAAAAATTTTTTAGTATATTTTTGTGCATAACCTCAAAATTTGTTTAAAACTTTTTTGCAAAACGTATTTTAGTACAGATACGTGTATATACAACAAATGTTTGAATAGAAATGTACGATTATTAAATAAAATTTTGTTAAACATGATTTATTTACGATAAATCATAAATGTTACTTCTATTAAAAACGACTTGGTTGGCGCACCATGCTGTTTTAGCATGGTTGCTAAAATAACATTGCATGGTTCCTCTGATGATATTACTGAAATCTACTTGCATATGAAGCCATGTTGTTTTAGCATGGGAACCGGCTCACCGGCTTTGCTAAATTAACGTTCGAACAAATTTGTTTCGTAAGGTCACTAAATTCTTTTCTACATTAACTTGATTGTATACGTTAGAATTCATTAGTTTTATAATAAAAATTAGTAACGTATGCAAAACTTGATCAGTTGATTAAAATAAATACTCAGTTTTATATAATCAGTAGAAATAAAAATGTATTATTGCTATTTTTTTTCTTATAGAAATTTTTTCTAGTTAAAACTATTTTAATTAAAATTTTTTTATTTTTCAAATCAAGACAATACAATGTTTTCAAAAAATTCCTATTGACAAATATCAAAATCCGATTTTTATTCTTCTTCGATTATTTTAGAAACGAAACGAAAATAAATAAATTATCTGATTTTATATATTTATTTTTTTTAAATATTTAAAATTGTTTATGATTTTAAAATTGACGAAAATCTATTTTTTGTAAGATGTTTATTTAATTTAGAGCCTTTTCATTGTGCAAGCTTTTAAATAATGATGATATAAGACGTAAATTTAATTCCTACAAAAACAATTCATTTAGAAATAACAATATATTATTAACAATAAATTATTAACAATACTTTAAAAATAATTTAAATAAGTAAAAAATTTATTTTTAAATTTATATTTCGGATCATTATTTAAATTTTTATTTGATCATAATTCTTGTATATTTTTTATTGTTTTCAATGAAAAATTATATTAAAAAACGTTTCTTTCAGCTCATTTGCAATTTACTTTTTTATTAATTTTTAAAAAATTTAAACATAATTTTCGTTTTATTTTAAATTTTGATCGAAATATTGGTCAAACCCGTTTGGTGGAATCGAATTTAAGCGAATTGATAAAATATTGCTATAGAAACTTGTGAATTGTGCATTTTAAATAGTGCTTAAAATAAAAATAAATTTATTTATAAAAAGGACTCAAAATGTGCAAATATTTATTGGAAGGTTGTTGGATCTATATTGTATTATCAAATGTTTATATAAGGTTTTCTGAAAAGATATTCTGTAAAATGAAGAAAGTTTTTAGAAAAATGTTTGTTAGTTATTAAACATACAGAACATTATAATAAAGTTAACGTCTTGTTCGAAAAGCTTAATAAAGATTTCTAAATTAGTTTTACTTGATATTTACAAGAAATTAACTTTATTGATACATATAACAAGTAAAGTTTAACGTCATTTTGAAAATAATAGATTATAGTAAAAGTTTTAATTAAGTAATAAAAATAAAAATAAATAATTAATATTTTTGAAAATTTATCGTAAATTTTAGAAAATTAAAAATAATTTTTAAATTAAATGTAGATAAGATTAACATAAATGAAATTTCAAAAAGTGCATGGTTTGCATATTATAATTAAGATGTTGTCAAATAAAATATCAATAACTTATCGAAAAATTAAAAAGAAAAAAATTTTCAATAAACTTTCATAAATATTCTAAAACAAATCAAAATAACGTTAAAAACAATCATTCAAATTAAAGCATCACAAAGCTAACAAATAAGTTCATATTGTAAATTAATTTTGATTTCATCAAAGTAATTAATTTTCCACTTTACATTGATTAATATATAAAGCTTGAACAATGTTTGGTTTAATGTACTGGGAATAAATTTGAATTTAAACAAAAATATTGATTTGATTTATATTTAAAATGAATGAATTATAAAACTCATAATAAATCAAAATATATAATTTTTTCAAATTAATTAAAAATAAGTTAATCCTTTTTTAATTATTGTTCAATAAGCAAACAAAAAATAAATAACATCTTTAAGTAATGAAAATTCCTTTCAATATGAACTTACAAAAAGAAAACTATAATGTAGAACAAAAAAGAATAAACATCAATGTAAATAATAAAAAGTAATAATAAATATTTCTCACCTTCGTTTCAAGTAGTTAACATTAGTTGTGAACGACTGACGGAAGCTGGTAAAAGAAATGTTGGCGGATGATGGAGCAGTCCCGCAATACTTGCCGCAAGCACCGCCGCGGCCGGTAATCTTGCTGGCTTTAAGCTAACCGTTTGATAGCTTCAACAAGCTGCCTTTCTAGTTATTCACCTTCTTTTTTCTTATCCTTTTTAGTTTTTTTTTTATTTTTAGCTTAAAGCCTTAGGCTTTTGGATCACTAAAAGTGTATAAGGATCAACGAGATGAATGATATATAATAGTACTTTTTTTTATCTTCTTCCTTGCTCAATTTTTTTTTATTTATTCTTCTTTCTTTTGTCGAAGAGGTCAAAGTTCGCGCGTGTGCTCGATTAAGCAACGACGATAACTTTTCTTCTTTTTTACGTAAGAAGGAGAATTTATTGGGTGAGGTTTTGCTCTGAGGCGTTTTTCTTTGGATCTGTAACAGAAAAAAAAGAATAACGGCCTTATTGATTTGTAAAACTCGACAATGGAAACGCTTGTTGAATGAAGTTTATGGTATATATCTAGTGGATTATGATTGAAATCGGATTCATAAAATTTAAAAAAACTGTATTATGGGTTATTATTATAATACTTAAAAATTATTGAAAAGAACGATTAAGTCCCATTATTCAAAACGTACATGTAGAATTTTCAATAAAATACGATTTCGTAATAATTAAAACTTGTAATTTTTAGATACAATAAACTTCTCTTGATACACTACTTTCAATAGAGTTGCTACATACAGTACTTGAATAAGACGAATCATTTTATTAAATTGATGTCATAGGGTACATGATTTATACATAATTACCAACATTGCAGTCACTTAAATTTTTATATCTAAATATTTTCCAGAATATTTCTGTATTATGTTTTTTATTAGTTAAAATGGAAGGTTATCACATAAAGATATTTTGAAAACTTTTGGATTAAGAATAAAAAGTTTCAGTATGTTACATTTCCTTAAAAAAAGAATTCGCTATTTCAAAAGCTAGATTTTTTTTCTTTAAATATGTTTTCTTTTATAAAATTTTAAACGAATATACGTGCTCAATCACTGCAATAATTTTTTTATCAGAATCATATTTAACAAGATTTAATTTCACGTTAATATGTGAACAGAGTCATGCGTAAATTTGACATTATATTGTCGAATTCACGGAATCGTACAATAAATTTGACAACATATACTGTCAAATTAATAGTGACATCCAGAAAATTTGATAAAATTTGGCATTGATCATGTTCTAACATACGTCTATTAAATCCATTTTATCAAATATACTTCATTTAGGTAGAAGAAATATTTTCTACAAACCAACCAGAAACAATAAAATTATTACTAACTTTTCTTTCGAAAGTAAGTAGATTTTGTTTTGCCGTAAGTAGATTTAGCTAAAATTTATTTTCCTTTTGCCTTCTGAATTTCATTTTTCTCAGTGTACAAAAAAGTCCTAGATTCCAACTGTTTGAAATCCCAGGGGTCGTACAATGTTATTGTAAGAGAAATGTAAAAGAAAATATGTTCCATATTTCGAAAAATTCAATTTCATTTCCTCGTATATTTTTGTAGAAAAATTAATCACTTGTATATATTAAAAAGGCAAAATTTTATTTAAAAAAAGCGGACTTGAAAAACGAAAAAATAGAATGTTTGCTTACATGATTCTTTAATGACATTCGAATTGCAAATTTCTCCATTGCATATACGTCTAATATTTGATGTTGAATTAGTTTAAAGTAAAATTTTTTTCATCATTTTTTAAAACTATAATGTTTATTTATAATCCACGTGATTGACAGCTTTAATTTACAGTTGGTTTAATATGTAATGTGTAAAAAAAGTCATTCTTTTTCTCAAAGTACGCATGTGTATATGTATTAAAATTTTTGTGCAGATTTAACTTTATAAAAGATTCTTGATGTTTTTTCTCGGTGCTTTATATAGCCACCAAGCTTCTTGTAGTAATTAAAGGATTAAATGTTATTTAAATTTTCTAATCTTAATACCTTTTGCCTTAATAAAATAAACGTGAAAACAGCGTACCTAAATAAAACAGCATTTCATTCTCCTTTCACAGAAGCTACATGCTAAATGAAAGCAATGGAAAACTAAAAAAAATTCACTAACGTTATTTCTTTGAAAAACGTTCAAGTTTCAAACACTTAAACTTATATTTTATCATATTCAACAAGTTAAACTTTTTTCACGAACTTCCAATTTGTAAAAGGTATAATATTGGATTTTAAACAAAGACCCGTTAAACTCTAAATCGTTTATTCTATGACTTTTTAAAAATGGAATCATAGATTTTTTATCGAAATGTTTGAAAACGGTTGACTCGCAAATCGAATAAAAGGAAAAAGTTATATCTATTTTAGTCAAATAACTCACAATAAAGAAGCTTTACATGGAGAGAATTATTAGTTCGACGTTTTTTCAACTTTTTTATATAAAAATGAGAAAATTATATCCAAAACCGAGATTTTAAAAATTTCAAACACTTGTTAAAATCAGAATACAAAAATTTGAAAATTCTGAAATACTTAACTCATTATGAGCAAATTTATTTATCAAAAATGCAACATTTATTCGGTATATATTTTAAGCAGAATTATTAGTATGTACTTATAGAAAAATTTCAATAAATACAATTAACTTTTTGAATATTTGTTTGGATACTTATAAATAACTTATATTATTATTTGCTTTGCATGAAAATGTTAAAAAAGATTTTTTTTATTTTGATAAAATATTCGAAAATAAATAAAATTGTATATAATCTTTGTTTAATTCAAAAGCAAAGCAGTATTTATACGAAAATTATGCATGGATTTATTTACATATCTTTTGTACAAAAATTAAAATATTCTAATCTTTTTATCTATGAGATTGAATAAAAATTATTTTAATATGCATAATTTTTTCAATGAAAAGTTTATTCAAAGGGAAACTGACATGTATTTATGTATACGTGGATTTATGTGCATAACTTAAAGGTTATTGAATATAATGTGATTATTTCAAGCGTATAATATTTATCATTTTTCAAAAGATTTCGTACGTTGATCCATCATTTGTAGGAGATTACGGCTATCATGTATGTAAAAATGCTTTCACTGTCGATATTAATTTATAAAATTATTAGAAAAATTTTTTTTAAATTAAAATATTTATTTTTTAATACTAATACTTAAATGTCAAAACGTATTAAATTGTTTTTTTTTTCATCTGAAATATCTTAGCAAAAAATCAAAATACATCATAATATCCAATTATAGAAAATTTATCGCAATTGTAAAAACGTCACGAGCATTTAAAAAAAGAAAGCTAATTACTCCGTAAGGGAATCACTTTAAAATGTCCACGTTACTCCAAGACATCGTAAAATAGCATTACAGACGAAGTGATTTAACTTGCATCGCTGGAAGCCTTCCAACATGATTTTTTCGCTCGGTTGCGTCTGATTCGATCAAGCTGCTTGTCTTTCTTGCAAACTAGTTTATGTATACATATATATATATATATATATATACACACACATATATATACGTGATAAAAGCAAAATATATAGTTCATCTATAAAGGGAATGAAATTTCTTCTGTTTTAATACACGTTCTTTGAGATATGCGCTAAACCAGTAAGGTAAAGTTGAAGGACGTTATATATCCTTACGTATAAAGATTTAACGTTTGTCGAAGCTGCGAAAAGTTTTCAAGATTCGATTTGTCACTTGAGGAAAACTGGTAAATGTTGCTCTCGGTAAAAGGTAAAGGTTTTGTGGTCTTTAGAGAGATCTTTGGGGAATAATGTCGAGAATTTTAAAGGATTTTTTTTAACTTATATTTTATTCAGTTTTATAACTGAAATAAAAATACGAGTAAACATTTTCTTTTTATGTATAAATTTTTATATTAAGCTTTGCATAATATGTAATAACTTAATATAAAATTGGGTAATTATAATTTACCATTATTCTTTTGATTAGTTTTCACTTATTCAAAATAAATATAAAAATCACAAAATAACAAATTTAAGTTACTTTTTAGCGAAGATTTCCTTTTGAATCCTAAGGAAATAAATTATATTAATTATTTTGATAAAAAAAATTATGTAACGTTACATATTAAACTATAAATTTTTAACTGTTTAAATATTTTTTATGTTGTAGTAAGAATATTTCATGGTCTGATTGAAATCATCCTCTTTAAGTTTCATTTGAAGAAAATTCATTTTACTTTTACTAATTAAGCATTTCCTTCATCTAGAAAACGCTATGAATAATTATCCTGAAAATTTAACCTTTAATCCAAAGTGCACATAAAATTCCTTTGCATCAATTAAAGCGAATAAGAAATATTACATTTGAAAATGTTAACAAGTTTAAAAAATTTTATTCCACGTACTTTTGTTTAAAAAATAAATATCTATACAGTTAAAAATAGTTCTTGTTTCAAGCGAAAAGTTATTTTTTTTCCTCTATCTTACAAAAGAATCACCCTTTTTTAAATACTGTCGGTCGATCAATAAATGCGTTCCGGTTCTCGAGTTCTGTTTCACCATGGTGAAAAACTTTCTTTCTTACATCAGATATCGTGGCTTTGATATCCGATATTTTAGTATTAAAAAAGAAGAAATCAAAAAATATATTTAACGGATGTAACAAATCGCGCGCAGTTCTTTTTACGGTAAAATATTTTTTTTTTCTTAATATGGAGCGATAATAAAAAAAAATATACCATCATAAATTTAAGAAAAAAATGTTCTTAATAAATTGATTTCAGAAAAAATATATTTGGTGTTCAATGGCAACAACTCTTTAATTAACGAGAAATGACTTTGGGTTTTGTATTTGGAAACTAAAATCCAAAAAGAAATTTTGTCTTATAAATCTTAGTGTATTATTTTTTATATATTCAAATTTGTTTTTATCACAAGTACAAATCCGAAATATTTTCTTTATAAAAGATATTTAATTTTCTTTTCGAAATAAATAGCTTCGCTTAAATTGTAGAATAAAAGCCAAAATCAATTGTCTTAATGGAATTTTGATTTATTTTTTATGCTAGCGTATATCTTTATTTATTTAAGAAACATCCAGAATCCCTTACTGTAAATCATCAATTTTCTTTTCATTATTGAAAGCTTCGAAAAGCCAACGCTGTAAATAAATTGAATAGTGCAAGTTACGTTTTATGTGACATTTAATACTTAAGAAAGTACAATATATATTTTTTTAAAAGACGTTTTTTGTAAAACACGTTTTATTTTCAAAATATAGGAAGTAGAACAAAAATAAAAGATTTCTTTTAATTTAACTTTTTGATTTATATACTAGAGCAAATTGAAAAGTTTAACTTAACGTAAAAACGATTTGTTTTTCAGTGGAATTCACTTTTATTTTTTGACATGCTCTTATTCTCAATTAACATTCAATGAAAAATAGAAGTTCAATTATACGCAAATTTTAATAAAATTTTCTATTTCATTGTAAATTTTGAACAGATTAAACTTTTTGCATGCAATTTTTTAATTAAAAAGATTGAAGCTCAGTTTTTACAAAGCGATTGCAAAAGAAAATTAAAAACTCTTATTAGAAAATTATATTCATTAACATTAACAATGCTTTTTAAGGAAATCTTTGAAAAGTAAACAAACTGGTTGATCTTAATTTTGGAGAAATCAAGCGTTAGATCGAAAGAACGCGACTTTCTTTAAAACTTTAGATAAAAAAATACATCCCGAAGTTAGATAATAATCCGTGACCTGCAACCTTGATACTCTCCTTGTTAGTACACGTATAAAGTGATGCTTCAACTACTTTAACTCGTTCAAATAGTTGTTGGCGTCTTGTTTCTGAAAAATACGCATTTATGGATTGTATGACCTCGTTCCATGAAAGTCCCTGTTTTTTGAGGTTAAACTTTGTGCTTAAAAAACAAAAACTAATCATTGAGCGTCAGATCTGATAAATTATACGAAGATTGGTCAATAAATTTTTTACACGACAAATTCTGAAGAGCAACACGGAGCATTGTCTCGACGAGACAACATTCTCTTATTGTTTGAATTTCATCGTTCGTTTATAATTTCTGTCTTTGGTTCATCAAGTAATGGCACATGGTATTCTCTAATTATAGTTTTACTGGTTTCAAGCTAGTCAATAAAGGCAACGCCATAATGTCCTAGGAACTGTCGTCATTACTTTATAGGACAATAAAACAGTATTCACCTTCTTTGGAATATGTTTATCCTTCGCAATTTAATTATTTGACAATTCTTTCGTCTCTGGAATAAACATGCGGATGGCGGATCCGCATTTTATCTATTATGCGTCGAGACAGAAAATTTTATTAATTTTGTTAAATAGTTCCAATATTGTATCTTTCAATTATTTATTTTTAACCAGCTTTCTCATATCAATTGTGCAATATTTCATCAGCTCGTTTTTTTAAATACGCTAAATAGTCTCTGTTATTTCACTCAGTTTAATCCAGTGATTATGAATTACCATTTACTATTATTGATTTTCAAATTTGCATTAATATATTAATTCAAATATTAAGTCACATATAGTTATTTATGTACCTTGGGCGAGCCTTGCGCGATTACGACCTGAGGACGATATTAACATCGTGGGATAATAAAGCCGAGGCGCGCGAGCGAAGCGAGCGGCCGAGGCTTTATCCCACGATGTAAATATCGTCCGAAGGCCGTCATCGCGCAAGGCTCGCCCAGGGTGCTTAAAAAATTTTTCATCCCAGGCAAGGACGCATGAGGGTTTTTAGGTGCAGATGTTTTTTTAAAAATAATTTTATATTTATATTACAAAACTAAAATTATAGGGTACTCTTTTTTATTAAAATTTATTAATTTTTGATATTAAATAAAAAATTAACTATAAATAATAAAATTAAAAAGAAATAATAAATAAAAATAATAACATCGACAATAAATAATAAAATTAACATTAAAATTATTGATAATTAACAATATTATTGCAATTTTATAATTTTATTTTTTTTATAAATATCGATTTTTCAAAGTAATAAAATTCTGTAGCACAAGCTGTAGCTTGAATACCAAATACAACTGAACTTGCAGTTTTGCACTATTGATTCTTTTGTTTTTGATTTAAGTCGAAATACGATAGAGAAAAGTTGCTGCTGGGCTTTAATGAGCTCAATGCAACCCAGGAGCTTTATACTCCTGGGCAGTAATGACTGCTATTGCAGCCTAGGAGCTCCTAGCGTGCATCTAACCTATTTATCAATTGAGGACTCTCTGCACGTAAAAACCCGAATGCGTCCGCCTGGGATGAAAACGTTATTTAAGCCCTCCTATTTTTCATAAAATATGAACATCGACTAACATAAATGACTATTATCTAAGAATTGAGCATTCAAAATGGTTATAAATCACGTATACTTTTTAAGGACTAGTAACATCTTCATGTTGAAGTTCCAAACTCTTCCTCCCACTATATTAAAAATAAACTTGTTTTCTGTTTATTTCCAATAAGAAAAACGGATGAAAATAATATTTTCTTTTGGTATTTCAAGGGAAAGTTAATCCGCAATGGGAATTCGAACGAAAGAGCAAAGAGTAAAGAAAATTTAAAAAAAGAGAAATCTAAACTATTAATAAACAAAAAGATGAAAAAGCAATAGAAAAGAAAAACAAAAACGAGTTAGAAACGTGTCGGGAAAATTTTTTTTCTTTCCTGAAACTTATTTGATATTTTTTCGATTCGTAGGGGAAGGTGGGGCTAAATTCCAGACGTTTTTTTAAGAGAAGATTTATTCTCCGGTAGTGAAATAATTGACTCTACCAAAGCATTAGCACTAAGTTTAGACTTCAAACTGAATAAAAAAAATGGTCTAGACTCCTTATTATTCATTTAACATAACAATAGTTTGGATCGAAAAAATAATTGTTTTTTGGAAAGTAGCCCCATGTATGGGGTAACTTTACATTTTGCGTTGGGGCTATTTTCCGATTGTACTATTAAACTTGGAAAATACAATTAAATTTTTTATTTAACGAATTTTTTCTAATTTTTGACTATTTTATTAATCATTAATGCATTAATAATCACAAAAATATAATATTAACATTATAATATTCGTATGAATATTAAATAAATTATTATTGATATAAAATGAATAAAAAAGCGATTTTCCAAAAAATCCCTATTAATTAACATTGTATTGGAAAGTTGGCCCAAATGATTAAAAATCTTTGAACTGTCAGTACTAAGCTTAAACTTAACGTATCGGGTCATACTAGGTGTCAAAATTTTTGTTTTTTAATGTACTATGAACTTATTATTACGTGACAAATCGTTTCGTTGACACAGAATTATGAGATGTATTTTTAGACAACCCAAAAGTTTTGGAAGGCACTGCGAAAAAAAAGAAGTGGCTGTTACGAATTTAATTTATCAAGTAATCTACTACAAGTTGTATAAAAAAGTTCGTTTTTATATATATTTTTAATCTATTTTACTGATTCCGGATAAAAATTTTCATGTGCCAGATTATTAAGCATTCTTAAAGTTACCCCATCTGGAAATTCGCCCCACTCTCCCCTATATTTTTTTATTTCTTTTTCACCTAGAGGGATTGGGTTAAAGCTCAAGGAAAAAAACTGTAAGGACCATGCAAATAAATAAAAAAAAAGTTGCAAGTAATGCTCTTGACGTTTACTTGACGGAGAAACGTTTTATACGAATAGAAGCTTGGAAATTGTATAATTTAACTTGGGGAAAATTGCGTTACCCAAAGAGGGTAAAAGTCATGCATATACGACTTTCTCTACACGTGCGTATATAGGCTAAGTTTTATTTTATGTGCTTGGTTTAGAAAGGATTTTTAGGGGTGGAGGGACTGTTGATAAATGTTTCGTAATTATTTGGAAAGAAGCTTTTGGTTATTCGTTTTCAAACCTTGTTAAATCATTTTTTTCTTACTGTATAAACAGAGTTTCAGTTATTTTTACTTACTAATAATAATAAGAACGTGTGTTAAAAAATATTATTTTTTTATTCTAACATTCCTACTTGCTTATCAAAGTTTTAATAGGGAAAGATTTTTATTCAATATGATAAAAGTCATTACAAGTAAAGAAACCGTTAAATACTATACTTTTTGCTTTCTCATAGAGAAAGTATTGTATCGATAAAAAAATTTTTTTTATATTTTTTCATTAATTTGTACATATTTGGACTCAGGGAGTCGAATAAAGTGGTTTCCAGGAAATGTATGTATGTATGTATGTGTGTGTGTGTGTGTGTGTGTGTGTGTGTGTGTGTGTGTATGGATTTAGTACGTCAATTAGATCTGGAAAACTACTCGATGGATTTGCTTCAAATTTTGCATACAATTTATTTTTTTGTCTAACCAGGCGGGAAGCTATTAAAAATTGTTTTTTTTTAGCGTAGTTTTTATTTTAGAGGTATTTTAAGAATTTTTAAAAATTTTCGATTTTTCATTTTTTTTTATTTTACGTACTTGATGAATTTACTTTGAAATTTGCATCTGTCAAAAGAAGTATGACTTTTAAAAACCGATTTTCTTAGCATAGTTTTAATTTTTAAAAAATTTTATTTTTTTATTTTTTATCTATTTTACGTAAACTACTCGATAGATTTGCTGTAAAATTTGTATACAAGTTATTTGCTACTATCTTTATAAAATAAGCTTTTAAAAAATAATTTTTTTGTCCTCAGGCTGCAAAATAAATTTTTGTATATATGGAGCACAAAATAATGTATTCTTGTCCTAGGCCGCAAAATAAAAATGTGTATGTTCAATGTATTATTTTAAAAGTTCGCAGAAAAACGTTCTCGACGTCGCTGATTTTTGATATTGAACTGAATGAAATGCTCGCTTTTCTTAATATCGCTATCCTTTTTTTACATATACTATACTGGGTATGCGTTAACGAATAACGTAGACTCAATGTATGTATATTATGTAGAAAAAGGAGGGAGCGAGAGAAAGACATAGTTACAAGTTTCACGTGTTAAAACTTTTTTTTTCTTTTTTAAATAATATTTTTTAGTTATAATTTTTATAGTATAGCTTTGTTTTATATTTTGTTGTATTTTTGTTTAATTTTAATGTTATATTTTATTAATTATTAGTTGTTTTTATAATCGAATTTTTTAATCCTATTTCTTTTAAACTTTTTTTCTTTTTTTAAATAATATTTTTAATTATAATTTTTATAGTTTAGCTTTATTTTATATTTTATTGTATTTTTGTTTAATTTTAATGTTGTATTTTAACAATTATTAGTGATTTTAATAATCGAATTTTTCTCATTGTATTTTTTTTATTGTATTTTAAGTTTTTCATAGGCGGGGAGGTTCCGTCCCAGCTTCCGCTTAACGGCCTTCAGGCAAAAAAATAGTGTATGCAGTCACGGCCACAAACGTATCATTCTTGCTCGTGCAGCTGGAGTGGAGCCTCTCAGCATGCACTCGCCAAGAATGATATGTTTTGCGGCCTTGACGCATAATATACTATTCTTAGCGTAGTTCTTTGATCACTTCTTTTGATTTCTGATTCAACGCTTTCACTAACTCTTTTCTTACGTCCTCACTTCCTTTCTATCTTTCTATCTTAGATTGATCCTCATTTTTACTTTATTTTTATCCATCCCTGACTCTCCCTATTTCCTAATCACTCTCTCACATTGACTAATTTTTCTTGAATAGAAATTATGTTTTTTACGTTGAAATCACATTTAAAAAAATAAAATCAAATTACTCTGATTCTATGAGCTCTATGAGAAAGCATTGCGTGAAAGCACTTGGCAGTGTTTTTTAATATACTTTAATGATATGCTGTCGTTAAAATTTATAGAGTAATAACATAAAAATAAAAATACGTTTTTTTTAATCTTTTAAAAGAAATTTTCAAGAATTTAGGGTACGGAGAGGATGTACGATCAGATCATTTCGTTATCTAAATTGTAGTTTCTTGAGCTTTTGAATAAAATTAAACATTTTTAAATATATCTCGATCTCGATTACGATACACTTCATTGGATAAAATAAAAGATGAAGCCTAGAAGTATTTTTAGAAAGTTTTGAAATAAGATTAAAAGTTATGAAAAATTACTATGAAAATGTACAATATTTTATATTTTCTTAATGTTTTTTGCATTTGAAAAATTGGAAACAAAACAATTTTTTCTTTATTAAATTTAAATCGATAATGACATTGCGAGCTTTTGCAGCTTTCACAATTCATCTTACTTGTACTTTAAATATAACTTATACTATCATAATTACTTTGAAAGAATAAGGAATTTCGTATTCAGTCTTCATCCTTCAATTATTGTAAGATCTCTAACAAAATTTTATGCAACTAGAACATTATTATGCACTTTTGTTCTTACCGTACAATTATCATTTCAGGAAGTTTTCAATTCAGAAATATTATAGCGTTAAATTATTTTTTTTTTATAAATTTAATTATATATACTTTTATTGATTGAAATTAATTATTATGTCAAGAAAAGTATCGATAAATG
Organism: Anastatus disparis; assembly: GCA_017163975.1. Lineage (NCBI taxonomy): Eukaryota > Metazoa > Arthropoda > Insecta > Hymenoptera > Eupelmidae > Anastatus > Anastatus disparis. The sequence goes on along the minus strand of JAFFSR010000330.1, from coordinate 403,451 downwards.
CAATATAACTTTATAAAATTAAACAGATGAAATTTTAACACACATAACTCTATCATTTACAATTATATAATATATAAAATCTTATAAAAAATTTCACAATATAAAAGAAAAAGTTTCTATATAAGATAAGTCCTATAAATTTTTACTATTTAAGTAATGAAGGTGGCTCTATGTAATTTATTGTTTATTTTATAAAAATTAAAAAGCTGTATAATTTTATGAAATTTTTAACAAAGTAAGTCTTTATTTTACATTCTATCCCTATTAAATTTCAGGTAGCCTTAACAAATGTTTTTCTTAGATATACCTATAACTTCACCTTTTCATTATTATTAGCGTCTAAAAGAATCGAACTTTTAATAAGGTTATCTCAAAGGAATGATTGGCAAGACTACCTGAAATTTGTAATGGATTGTATTCAAATGGAAATTCACTTTGCTGAAAGTTTTAAAACATTATCCACTTTTTTTTTATTTTTATGAATAAAGATATTGCTGTTGATAGGACCACCTTCACTATTCAAGTTAAAAATGAATTTTTCATCTTTGATGCTTAAAGTGGTATTTTTTATACTCAATTTCATGTAGTACGTTAATGGGAATTCGAATATCTGGAATATTAATAAAAGCTTGATGTTATAAAATTTTAATAATATTACTATTAAGAACTCAACTAAATAATTTAACTTCTTGTACAAAATTAGCATTTTGTTTCATTGTTAATGTAAAATCCGATGATACATTATGCTCAGCTATAATTTAAAAATCATTAATCACACTCCATATATATCATATTCACTTATTAGTTTTGCTTTTGCCATTAATATATACTTAATATTTTCCATCCCACCCCTAACAAGCGTAATATTACTTTATCGATTTTATCGGCAAATGTTTGACTTCGTAAAGTAATAACGATACCCCAAGGGTTTTTTTTGCCCACCAAAGACACCAAAAGAATTATAGCTAAGCGTAATAATAAATTCGGATCACATAGATGCTGTATATTAATTTTTCAATAATTTATTAGATATTGTCTCGCATAAATATTTCTTATGCCGTTTGCAATTTGTAAACGTAATTTTAAAATAATTTTATACGCGCATTATTTGAGAGTTTGAAAAAAGAAATTTTATTCCCATACAAAAATAAAAGGAGGATACTGACGAGTTCAGCTATTTATAATATAATTCATGAAATCTATATTATATTGTAATGTGGAAAAAAGCACAAAATAAAATTGATTTATTTACTTGAAGAGAAAAATTGAGAAAACTTCATCTGTTTCCACTTTTGACAGATGTCAAGCATAGAGTGTACATTAATAAAAATAGACTTTAGAAGTAAGCAGAATCCTTTTGTTTCTACAAGACAATCTTTCTATCTATAGACACAATGGAATTAATTTTTAATTTTTATTGGGTAGAAATTTTTAGTATCTTTTGGCCTTATTACACATTTATTTGATTTAAACATATTTTTTCTTGATCCTCTATTTTAAAAATGAAAATTAATAGCAGAGATTGCATTAACATCAAATTCATGTCATAATTAAAAAGATTATTCTTTTTATTTCTGAGAGATAACTTCTAAAAACTGAAAGATTTTCTGTTTATGCAAAAAAATTTCTGTTCTATTATATATAGCATACAAAATTCTATTTTAATCAGTGTAATTAAGTACATTCTTTCTTGAAATATTTCCCTTGCTAAAAGGGAGTAAAATATAATTTTTTTTTCATTTAATATCTTCGTATATTCTGTGAATAATAAAAGTTTTATATATATATATATATATATATATATATATATTTTTTCGCAATCACGATAAAAACAAACATTAATATTTCAACGTGCTTAAAAAAATATTAAAGATTATAAAAGAAACATAAAATTATTTACATTTTTGTATTATTAAACTAAAAATCATAAGATATAAAATTTTACTTTTTTTCACGAAGTAATAACCATTATCATTTATTATATTTTATTATCACATTTGTTCTTAGTAGGTGCAATCTGCATTTGACACAAACAAAATTAAAAAAAAAACTCATGCCACATAATCCGTAATAGACGCAACGATAAAATCCCCTTATTCTATCCAGGTCGCTCAACTTGTGTTTTAATCCTCTTAACCGACCGCAAATTCACTTAAAATCGGTTCGCAATTTTCCCTTTTTTCATAAATCACTTCTTGAGATATAAAAAAAAACTTATCAAAAGAAAAAAAAATGAAATACGCTTTTCTCGGTCGTCTTCAAGGCGTAAATAAACCAATTATAAAAGTTTCCCTTCCTCGATATTATCGATTCGTTTTCTTTAACTTTTTATACGTTGAGTACATATGTGGATTGAAACAATCTTTTGATGAAACATCGAACCCCACTTGATTTAAAAAAAAAGATTTATGCGACAATACCACTGGGATATGGTACATACGGAGCATAAAACTTGAAAAAGGCTAAAATGAAATTTTGTAGAAAAAAATGTTAATGATGACGCGATACTCCGTTTGTAAGAGATAATTCTTCAAGTCATTGATGTTCATTCGTGCAAGTAAATGATTTTTTTTTCCAATTTTTTATTTCATATAAAAAGTTTCAATTATAGTGGCAAATTTCATAAATGATGCTTACAGTTAATTTAAAAAAAAAACTTAATTTTTTTAAAGTTGTAGTTTATTTTTAAAGAATAGCTAAAGAATAAATGATTAAAATTTGATTATAGAAACTAGATAAGTTAAATTTTTTACTTTATTTACTTATAAATGCGCCATCATAATTTATAGAATTATTCATCAAAAGAATGTTTATTTTATTGACTTAAAACTGGATTTTTTCGAATTGGGAATTATTTATGTTCACTAAGAATACAGATGAAGAATCTTTGATATTCATATTCAATGGTACACTTTCATACAGCTGAATGAACATTTTACATTAAATTTATATCATTTTTTTTTTACGTTATGTTTAATGAATTATTACACTTAAGAGGCGGTCGGAACTATTTGCCGCTTGGTGGCGCTGCAGGTGAGAGAAGAATATAAAATATTTTTTATACACGGATTTACAATTTATTAAGACAATAATATACTTCTAACGTTGTCAATAACTCTTGCCATATATATATATGTAGAATAATTATCGATGCTAATCTTGTTTGAAAAGTCTAAAATATTTTTGTAAAGCGAAAAATGTTGCGCGTAATAGAGCCGATGTAAACATGTGTATTTTTCTTTAGTGCGACAGAGAAAGCAATACTAAAGAATGATGAATACATATGCTCACGCCGGCTCTATCTCGCGCTGCATTTTTCGCATTACAACAATATTTTAGACTTTTCAAACAAGATTAGCATCAATAATTATTCTACATATATATGGCTAGAGTTATTGACAACATTAGAGGTATATTATTGTTTCAGTAAACTGTAAATCGCTGAATAAAAATTATTTTACATTTTTCTCTCACCTGACCGCAGCGCCCCCAAGTCTCCCCGCAAATAGTCCCGACTGCCTCTTAAGGAATCCTCGTACAATTTTAGCAATACAGTCGTACATCAATGTCCAATATCATTCTGTGTTACAACAACGAAGTTACGTAAATGATCAAACATTAATTCATAAATGTTATACCAAAGTACCGTGCGATAAATTACTATGGATCGTCTTACAAAAATAACATAGATTTATGCTTTATTAGTAGGGTTTTCGTACTACTACGAAGTATTGTCTCGCATACTATTTTCTTTGTAACAACAAAGTTACTCTAATTTGGTGCAAAGCTTTCTTGTAAATGTGGTACAGTGCTGTAGTAAAATGATCATTCTTGCCCAGATATTTTCTAACATATTGCTTATTTAAATTTAATTTTCAAAATGTTAATTGTATGTATAAGGTAAAAGCTCCAGTGCAATTTAAGCAAAATAATTGCCTATTATGCGATTATATTGTTGTAATATTCTTTTATAAATTACTAATCAAAATTTTTATATCTAGATGATGTTAAGAAAACATGGAATTTTTCAAGATATTTGTACAGTTTTACAAGAAGATAAAAACTAAAATATTTATGCTTATTTTAATATTTAATTTATATTCAATTACAGAAACTGAAATAATTTAGGTATAAGATCAATCAAAATTAGATATAAAAGAATCATGTTTAATATTATATTTATAAAAGCTGACTTTATCATACAATTATTTTGGCATCTATTGCAATAACCGTTTAACAATTGAATTTACATATAAATACAAAAGTAGCTGGTTAAAATAAGTTCCTATTCATAATTAAAAATTTTAAGCAAATTTAGATATTCAAAAAAGACGATTTGCTTCTAAGAACGTTTGCTTATAAGAACGTTTTCAAGATAATCTACGATATTAGAATTTTAACAAATAAGAAACATGTTTTGTTTTGATAAATTGAAGTTATTAGCCAGCCAATAAGTTTCAGAATATTAAACAGTATAACTATAGCGAATTATCGTTATTATTAATCGTCTAAAAACTTAATAAAGATAATATATTTCAAATTTTATCCCTCCGATCCCGACACTCATAAGATAAAAATCATTTTCTTTTTTAAGTTGAAACATTTCTCATAAAAAAAGAAAGTTAAAGTATAAATACTTTGTAAGATTCAAAAGCATTTATTTTTAAGTTCCAAATATCGTTATCTATAATTTAGGATACGTATTTTTATGACCATTAATTTAGCTTAAATTTATAATGGAATTTTTTCATTCCTTTATATTAAATAAATCATTAAAAAATATGATAAAAAAGAATTCAAACAAAATTTACAAAGAAAATTGTATATTATCTAGTGTATTATATGCCGCAATAAAAAAAGGCTCTTCGACTAAATTCACAATAGCCTCAGACAAAGAGGCAGAAGATAATGAAAAATGGAGAAAAATATACGCAAATAGAACAATAAGTTTATTGTATACGTGGATAGGAAGAAAAGTGAGAAAATAAGAAAAGGAACTCTGCTTTTGAGAGCTAGTAGAAAATAAAAAGTATCAAAACCAGGAAGTCGAGCTCGGTATTGCTCAAAGTCATATATTTAAAAAATGATTTTTTCTCATCTCGTCTCGCGAAAAAAAAGAAATTTGTTCATATATAAAAATGTGAATTGATAAAAAATCAGCGCTGAGACAAGCTTTTTTTACAAGAGACTTTTAAGTATATATATCGAATGAAGTCTCGACGTTGATACATCATTCAAAGTGCCTCATAACACAATTTCTTGTAACATTTTTCAGATTCTGCATTTGCTTTTCAATTGATGAAAATTTTTTTGCTACTTCGAGTTCTTTTTCTTTCTTTATTAAATTACACTTTTTTTCAAAATATTTCAAAATTTTCAAAAGCATAAACTTTACAAAAAAGTAGTTGGAATTTAGAAAATTTTCTCATTCTATCTAGATTGAAAAGATCTTGAAAATTCAAGTTCTTTTTTTGTAAATTTCCTGGTTCAAAACCATAAAAAAGAGGATTTTCATGAAGTAATTTGTAAAATCTTATTATAAAACAGCTTTTATCTTTTACTTATAAAAAAATGTATAAAGTTATATAAAATTTAAACTAAATTAATTAACTAGCATTGAGAAAAAGAAAAAACATTTAATTATAATATTATTAATTTCAAATTTCTTAAAAAATTTCGACTTTCTTACTTATTTTTGTCATTTAAATTATTTGTTCTTTAACATTTTCTTTCATTTCTCCACACCAATTTTTATTATCATATTTTTAACAACTGTGAACGATAATAATTTGATATATTCTCTTGTTTTTCTTATTTGGTTTCCTTGTTTAATACATGATCATGGAAATCCTCTTTTTCATTAAAATTTTTCTATTTTATTAAGTACTTGATATTAATTTTGACTTTAATATGCATAAGAACAAAATTAAATGAAATCTATTTAATAAAAAATTTAAATAGCATAACAAATGACTTTGTAATAAATCTAATAGAAAAATAATTACAACTAATCCTATTAAATAAAATTTTTCATAAAAGATTTTATTAAAAATGGTATGCTCGTTTAATCGCTGTTAATATTAATTTATTTTTAATCCTGTTTATTAATTGTTGATAATTTTATAAACAAGTTAATGTTTCTTAACTTTAAGACAGTTGAAAAACTTAAAATATAAACTCTACGGAAGGTTGAAACTTTACTTAGGTTTGTACGTGAAAAACAAGCAAAACTTTTAAGGAATATCCAAGGAGTTTAAAGCTTATCAAAATTCATCAGTTTGAAGATTAATATAACAAATTTAAGCTCAAGCTTTTTTTCTCAAACTTATAATAAAATTTTGATATTTGCATGGAACAAATATATGATCATTTATTTATGTTTCTTTCAAACGATGTTTATTTTCATAGAAAAATAAACAGAAACTTTACTGCAATGATTTATGTAAAAATAAAAATTTTTTTTTCAAAATTTCTCTAACATGGACAGATATCTACTATATTTGAGTTGATTGAATTCACAATTAAGTATTGATTATTATTTAAAATATAGTATAACTTGATCGTTCCTTTCGCTTGCTTTAATCATGAACAATATATAAATGTCAACGCTATTAATTAATAAGGAAAGCTGAGAAGTTCAGCTTGCAGATTTCAATGAAAGATTATATCTTTTTGCTATATCAATCTCAATTTTAATATTTTATGCAAATTTTAAAGCATAACTTTATACCTTAATAATTATTAATCTTTAAATAAAACAATCAGTGCCGGATTTAGATTTGTTGGACCCTGGGGCACAATTGATGTGTGGCCCTATGTAAGAAATTTAAAATTGGAAAATAAATTGTACTAGTTAGTAAATAAAATATTTTTATTTATAACTCTTAATCTAATCAATTAAAAATTATTAATTTGATGTACGTAAATTTGTTGAAATATTTTAACTATGATAAAGAATCAGTATGAGTTGAAACATATTCTTACAAGGTACAAGTTATACATATAAATTTTTATATAGGTATTCTCATTTTTAGTAATTTCTTAGTGTAGCATATGCTATTCTCAAAAGTTTTAATCTTTAAATTCAATGAGTAAAGAAAAAATCAGATATTTATTAAAGATTTTACGAGCGAATCTCGAAGAAAAATTATTTTCAAAGAATGTTCTGATTTAATGACTATTCTGCTTTTTTACAGAACTGAATCAAAACCAGAGAAGAAAAAAGCTCACTTCGAAAAGATTAAAAAAGTATATGTTTTGAGCATGAGACTGTCTGTTAGCTCATCATCAGTAAGATACAGATGTTATAATCGAAATATACTATTAGTACCAAACGGCACATTTTAGTCAAGGCAATGGTTATATTTATCATTATAGATTGTAAATGTTGCTTGCAAAATGCGATACTTACTCTAGTTGACAAGGCAACAATTAATAATTTTGAAATAATTTGAAAATAATTTTTCTTTGAGATTTGTTCGTATAACCAGTAAAATCTTTAATAAGCATCTAAAATAATTCACGAATAGTAGATTCAAAGTATTAAAAAATCTTATATATTTTGTGGGGGTCCTTGACTGGTGAAGGCCCTGGGGCCTGTGTCTCAAGTAACCATAGGTAAATCCGGTACTGAAAAAAATTAAAATGAAAAACATATAATAAGATTTTTTTAATGTAAGCAATATCAAAGCCATCGTATTTTACATAACACATTGAATAAATGTTAATTTAATGTGTCCGTAATGGGAATATTGAATCGAATATTAGGAATATTGAATCTCGATGCTTACCTATGCTGGTCAATAATGTAATCAATCTACTTTATGATCGTAAAATCAAAAACCATACGTACTAAAGGTTCAAGGGGAATACATTGAATGGAAATTTTCAATCAAGCAATTCCCATCTATTGATTTTTAACGTCTTCGAAGCTTAATTTTATGTATCTGACGATAATAAAATTCATTTTAATGAAATACGGAAATTGTCTTATTGTATTGCTTTATAATAGGAGCAAAGATGTAAAGTGATTTATGTTAGGTAACCGAAAGGAACAGTCATTTTGTTTTAAGCTTTAAATTAATTCGTTAGGTTTAAACAAAAGTTTCTTAATTGGCTTTTTATTGAGAGGATGGATGGCAACATCTTGATATTTCCAGCTGCGACGTTTTAAAGAAAAGTTACGAGAAAGATGAAATATCTAATCGAAATTTTTTTAAAGAGAAATTTATTTAGAATTTTCTCTTTTTTTATATTTCTTTTCTTATCTTTACATGACTCTACTGTGCACAATCTATATTTCTACTTTCTTTAAATTTTCTTCCATTAATTTCTTTTATTGTTGGTGAGATGATTGACGAACGATTGCTTGATTGAATAAAAGTTTTATTATTTAATTAGATTTATACTTTTGTATTCATCATGATATAATGTGCGTTGAATTTAAAATTATTGAAAATTGTTTAATACTGTATGTAACTTTTAATATTTTTTATGCCTGAGATTTATCATTTGATAAAATTATTTTTGATAATTTATAAAAAGTATAGATATTATTTTTAATTAACAAATTTCATTTATGAGAACGAGATTACTTTGCATATTTATAGAAAATTTTAATTCTTTTTCTTGCAGAATACCGATGTACTTTAAAAAAGGAGTTGAGAAATTAATTCCACTTTAGGAAGATCGTCAAAAGGATAATAATTCAGCCAAAAAAGTATAAAAACCCTCATAAATTATCATTTCAATAGAGTTTGTAACTCTTTATTTTAAATATCACATGAATAATCATGTCAATTTAATGCATCAAAAAGTGAAATTTCGAAGCATGTTTTCTTAAATTTATAAAAGGCATATAGCTAACATAATTTTTAAAGTAGAATAAGGATGTTCTTGGCTTTAATTTTTAGTTAGCATGCCAAAAAATGAACGTGATAATTTATTAAATTATGCTCTAAAGTTTTAAGAAGTTTGCTTTAACGATATTTTCTAATAATAAAAAAGTTTAAATGAATATTAATCCGAAAATTTTTTTGCTTATTTATACTTTTTTTTTAAATGTATAAAACAAACTTACTTATATCAACATCCTGAATTTTTTAAAAACAACATTAACTTGATTATATTATTTAAAAAAAATAATTTTATTTAACGTCATTGAATTTATTTAATTACTGCTACGCTTACTGATGGAGATTTTCAAGGTATTTTTTAACAAAGTAGCGCTTGTATCAACCAGCGGAGATCGAAATTCGAATTCGGATCCACGAGTTATACTGAAGTTACACAGTATTATACCCCGCTAAATTTGGTAAAATCTTAAAAATTATGTAGAAATAGATATACATCTAATTTTTTTAGCGAGGTTAATTGCCGTGAAAGTAACAAAAATCAATAAAAAAGTAACCTCAATAGAGAAAATAGTTTTTTTTTATAGATCTTCCCAACATTGTACCCCGCTAAACTTTTAATATTACAAAAATTTAACAAAAATATACTTTTGCAATTTTTTTAGCTGGATAAATTACTGGGAAGGTAATAAAAGTGTTAAGAATACAACTGCCTATACAAACTTTATTTTTTTCAGCTCTTTCCAGCCTTGTTCCCCGCTGATCTTTTGGGATTATAAAAATCATAGAAAAATACATATTCATAATTTTTTTCAATAAGGTACACTGCTGGGTGAATAGAAAAAAGTACTATAAAAATATAACTCTTTTAATTTCAGTAAAATTATGTAAATTATCTCAAAATCATAAATTCTTCATTTATATATCTTTTATTAATAAAAAATTAAGGATTTAGTGAAATTTGACTTTACTCTGTAATTTAGTTAATCATGTATACAAATTATAAATATAACACAGTTCTTTTATAAATATCAATATTTCAGATTATTAATAATTTGTAAAAATGAAGGTTCTTGGATTTTTTCGAGATAACATACGTTATAACGAATGTAACTGAATTATATCACAGTAAATTTATAATGATGAGCTTTCACATAGCGATAACCCACCATATATAAATCATAAAAAATTATAATTTAACGCATTTAAAATTTCATGTTGGAATAATTAAAAAACCAAGAAAATCAATAAACTATGCTATATTTCTTATGATCTACGTAATTGGCTAATATACAGAATAAAGTCAAATTCTACTATAACCAATAATTTTTTATTAATAAATAGATATAAATGAAAAATTTTTCATTTTGACACAATTCGCATAATTTTACTGAAATTAAGGAGATACAACGTTGAAAGCTAAAAGAATTCAATACATACAGGGGCTATATTTTTTATAGTACGTTTTTCTACTCTCCTAGCAGTGTACTTAATCTCAAAAAATCTGCGGGGAACAAGGCTGGGAAGAGCTAAAAAAAAATTAAGTTTCTATAGACAGTTGTGTTTTTAACACTTTTATTACTTTCCTAGTAATTTGTCCAGTTAAAAAAAATTATAAAAGTGTATTTTTGTAAAATTTTTGTAATATTAAAAGTTTAGCGGGAAACTATGTTGAAAAGATCTGAGAAAAATATATTTTCTCTATTGAAGTAATTTTTTATTGATTTTAATTACTTTACCACCAATGAACCTTGCTAAAAAAATTAGAGATATGTAATATTTAAGATTTCACCAAATTCAGCGAGGTATAATGCTGGGAAACCCATAAAAAAAATAAAAATCTATTTAAGGGCGATTTTAACCCTTATAGAGGATATAGGGTGAATTTCATGAATTGGAATAGATTCTACAAACGATTTCCTAAATGTTCCAGTAATAAAAAAATTTCGAGGTATCCTCGAGATAGACTTCACCTACATCAATTTTTGATCTTTTTTTTCAGGTGTCGGAATTGTATGAGCTTGAGAATCAAAAAGTTATTTCATTTAATTACTAAGCATATAAATTACCAAATTTGTATAAAGAAATAACCGCTACGAAACAAAATCTTTTGATGGTGTAATATATAAATATGTACAACAATTAATTACATGTTACAATACATTTTCATTTAACTATTTATACGTATGAACTTGTTAATATTATATTACTTATGTGTACATTTTTAATGCATATTTTATATAATTAACATAAGAAATTATTCTGTATAAAGCTCACTTTTAGTTTACATATTTATGAATAAAAAAAATTTTAAACGAATATAAAAATTGATTTTCACTCAACTTTTTCTTTCCTTTAATAAACAATTAAAATAAAAAAAATATTTCTTCCTGCAATGTACCATATTCAAAGCTTTTTTATTAGCCTTCATAACAAGAATGAAAAACCTACTATTAGCTAAAGCGTATATAGCCTTCGATTAGTCGCGTGTGTTCTGCAAGGCGCGCTAATGACCCTCTTCTCTCGCTCTCCGTGTTTAATGCTTTTGCGCTAAAGGTGAAAAAAAATAAAAGAAAATAAAATAACATGCTGAGCTAGTCAGTTATCGATCGTCATGAGAATTTATTAATAAATCTCGTATATATATATATATATATATATATGTACTGGCTAAGCTGAATGTTGAATGAGTCTTTCAAGGGGACAGCATAACACGAGTTTGTAATAGAGAAAAAGTATACGCCCTTTTTTTTTACTTTCTCTTATGGTGACTTTTTATTTCCTCTGTACGTTTTGACGTGACGTACTTTCACAAGTTAACAATATGCAGCGTAAAAAAACAATGAATTACGGATATCTCAATTTGCTTAATTAAGTTTAACTGTATAATTATACTTGTTTTGTATTGATTTTGAAAAAAATAAAATTATTTCAACATTCAAAGAACGAATATTGAAAATTATGTTAGAAATATATTTTATCATTATAATTTAGATTGACATGTAACCTCCTTTAAAATTATATAATTAAAAAGAAAAACAGAAGATTCAATCTTTTCTAAAAAGAAAAACACGCACATTTAAAGTTGTAAAATCTTGAAAAATCTTCCTATGTTATAATATACTTTTGATGAAGAATTTAATATTTTCTAAAAATTAATTACACGTCGTTCTACATATTTAAAACTCTTGTTCACGTCAAACTTTTCCAAACAAATAATTATGTAACTTTTTACAAATGCAGAGTTTTAATTGAATGGATATTTACACTAAAAGAATTTGTTTGTTTCTTTCCTTATTTGAATGAAAACTCTCGTAAAAAAAGGCGTCACATGTTGAAAGTAAAAAAAAATTTGAAATAGCTAATATTTGATAACAAATCAAAACATATTTGGTTTTATGTTGTCACGTGCGTTATTTGACATAAACGTGCCAAGTAAACGTAAAGCTCAAACTTTATACCGCACATTAACTTGGAAACACAAATATCTTTGCGATCATAATATCCATCAAAAACTAAACTTTACATTCTTTTTTTTAATTCATAACAATATAATTAACATTCAAATCTTGCGAATCATCATTTTTTTATAAAGTACAAAGAAAATAAAGATATTTCAGTTGAAAATAACAGGTGCTAATGGCATATTAGAATAGATGGAATTATGTAATATAAACTTTGTAACAGGTATATGCAACAGTATGAAAAACCGTTGGCCATTAAAAATTAACTTTCTATTGCACTGCTAGAAATCCTTTTTTGTCAAGTTTTAAACTCTTCTTTTGAAATTTAAATCCTTCTATGCGTATACTTAAAAGCTTAATACTACAGTACTAAGTTTTTCGTATTATCCGACAGTTATGAATAAAATAAAAACTAAAAATTATTTTAAAAATTATGAAATTTAGTTGAATAAATTTAAATGTTTAATTATAATACTGTAAAATTTTTTAAATAAGAATTCATTCTTCAATAAATAGTGAATAAATATTAATAGAAAAGAAAAAAAATTGTGACAAAAAATACTTTTTTCAAGTTTTTAAATAAATACTATGAAAATACATGTAAAAATTTGAAAAAAAAAGATTTGGTTTTTTTTTAAATAATAAAATAGTATTTGAAAACAAAAGGAAACTTGAACGAGTAATTGAAATAACAAAAAAAAGTTTCATAACTTGAAAAATGAAATAATAAAAAACACTTAAAAAATCCAATTTCCAAATAAAAAAAAACAAATATATATGTATGAGAATGAAAATTCTTTTATTCGCTAAATCTCCCCAAGCATTGAAAATCATATAAAGAATTTCCCTTACGTCATCGCAAGTAAGTTGAGATCACCAAGATTCTTGATTGAAAAGGCACGTCATATATATATATATATATAAAATGAAAATCACAGTGTGGAAAAGCTCAGCTTTAATCTACACGACTATACGGATCGAAAATCATCCCTCAAAGTTGAAGTCAAAAAAAAGGAACTATCTTTTCTATACCTACTATCTGCACGTGAATGCGCAACTTGAACACAAGAATTTCTCTTCCTCCTATGTATGTGTAGAAACTTTCTCATTTATCTTTTAACTATATAGTGTGACCGTTTTCTTTTCATCTATTGTACGAAAAAGCCATCCACACTGACCGACATGAAAATTTTGTCATTTAGGTTATCCCTTTGGGTAGAACATTTAAGACAGTGGAACGAAATTTTTATGTTTATGGTTATTTTTAAGTTTAACACTGAATTAATACATATTTTTAAATGTTGCAGCTTTTATTTTTCTTAAATTTAAATTATATAAAATCGTCTTGTTTTAAATAACAAAAATTTCAGTCATGATAAAATTAATTATAATGAAAAATATTGAATAATGATTAGAAAACTTGAACTGTAACATAAATAATTCAATAAATTTTTTATGATAAAAATCTTCATAAAAAGTCATGAAAGGAATTAAATGTAAAAACTAAATTTTTGAAAAATATTTGATATTGCATAAAAGCAGCGGCAAAAAATTGCACGTTTACTTTCTGCGAATTCAATATTAGGATTCATTATTTTTACTTCAAGCTACAATAATTTTTATTTATTTTCAACGAAACATGCGCCAAATATACTCAGAAAATGGGTCAAAAAAAATTCTATTACCAACATATGAGCTTGTCGCTTTGTAAAGAATCGTAATAAAATTTTGCCAATGTTAGAAAATTCTTTTTAACACTCCGTGCGCGAAACACGGTTTCTCATGCTTGTTTTGCGTGTGCGAAACCTAATATTTTTTCATAATGTGCAAAACATGTACGCCATGTTGCTTTTTTTTAGACAACAAGATTCACAATTGTTTTGCGGACTTAGCCTCGATGTTTATGTCATATAAGGTTATTTTTACAGGTAATTCGAAACAAAATTTTTTATTACCAAAAATAAAAAGGGGGAATTGTTTCATATGTAAAAGAGTGGTTAAATGATATTTTTCAAAAAGATTTTACTTTTATCAATTATAAAGTTGATTTAGATAGTAAATATTTACTCATAATGTTTTTCACAGGTAGAATTGATGTAAAACATTTAGTCATTTTTAAAATATAACATATATCAGATATAAGAGTAACATATATATAACATATATGTCACTTTTACTATATAACATATATCATAGAATTAAAAAAAATTAAATTTTTCAAGTATGAATGTTTAATTTTTCTTTTAGAATTTTCTTGAAAAAAAATTCAACTTTTTTGACAGTTAATTCCAGAAACTGTTCTAATGAACAACTAATAGCTTTAGCTAGCAAATAATTAATTTTAAAAAATCTTCTAAATAATGAGCGTTTTAATTTGCTCTTTTTAATTTATTATAAATCAGAAATCTTCTCTTATAAGTAAATGTAAATAAAAGTTTTTATTCGCAAACATAAAAATATTTATTGTATTAATGATGCAGTTGTAAATATTTATGATTTATCATTTATTTTTTATTATTTACTCGTCTAATTGTCACCCTCGCTACGATCGGGTGACAAATTGACTCGTCTTGCTCCGCTCGGTAAGAAATCGCAAAAATAATCGTGTTTCGATCACGATGTGTTAAAAAATAGTATACGCAACACGTGCGCGGTACAGGTGATCCACGCACTAGTTGCGTAATGTACTATTTGAAATTCTCAAGTAGTTTTGAAAAAAAGACACCTTGAAAAATAAAATGTAAGAAAATTGTATAAAATTGAAGAAAATATTTGCTAAAATCAAATACAAAATGTATGTAATTAGAAAAAAAACTAATCAGAATATATTATAAAAGATATTAAAGAAAAAATAATCCTTAAATTAAAAATAAATTTTAGCACAATGTCACATAAAATCCTCATATCAAACATTAAAAAAAAGAAGAATTTAAAAAGCTTAGGTTTTCACAATAATCTGAAAATCGATCGTATATGTTTAACACCCTTATGTACAAAGTCTGGCGAAAAAAGCAAAAAAAACTTTACACAATCCTTGCCCTCTTCTTCTTGTTGAAAGTAAAGAGCATCGGCCTTTAAAAATAAAAGCAACACAACGCGCCACTCAGTGGTAGGGATGAGGTAGAGTAAAAATGCTCCACAGCAAGATAACAAAAGAAAAAGAGAAAAGTAGAAAAAAGATCGAGGTCAACGTTCTGGTACTGGTACAAGTTGCACAAAAATCTATAAATGCACCAACTAGGATTGTGTGTATTCACATATATATATAAGATCAGTGGTTTTTGAATCAATTTGTGTTAACCCAATTCTACATGAAAATAGTGACGACAGGAAGACGCCGATTATATGGATAAGGGATAAGAAAATAAGGCCAAGAGGAAAAAGATAATGTCTTTCTCGCATATTTCAAATAAAAAAGTATTAACATTTATTTTCAAGGGGATTTTCCTGTATATCAATTGGGATTAGTCTTATATAATAGTATATTCATTTTATTGAAAAATTTTTAGATTTATTTTCTTTTATAAATAGTTTCTGTTTAAGAAAAAAAAAGTACTGAGAATTTATATTATTCGCATGGCCAAGAAGTAAGTGTTTATTAGATGAACTAGTTAGATTATAGTTATGATTCATTTAATGTAATTAGATGTATTTAGGAAAATTTTAAAAATTAATATTATTCGTAGATATTTTCTAAGAATTTATTAGAAATAATATTTTTTTAAATTTTCAATCGTCACGTTCAAAAGTCACACGCGAATATTATATTTTCTCCTACTAAAAATAAAAAATTTTTTCATTTTTTTATTTATAAAATTATATGTTTAACTCGCCATTACTAAGCGAAAAGGAAAAATTCCAATATACAAAATGAATTCCTTAGCATTTTGCCTGCGATGGGTGTGAACTTGCAGCGTAGTAGACTTTTAAGCAACACACTTGCATTACGGAGCTAGACATTGATTTTTCCCTACAGCCAAGTTCCACGTAGTATATACCGCCAGGGTACAACGAACCAAAGGCATATTACATATATACACGTAGAGGTATACAGAGTTAGAGGAATGTCAAGCTAAAAATCCGAAATTGTAACGCTTGCTCTGGAATAACCTAAGAAACGTACCATAAACCAGTGGAAAAAAGATAAAGAACATTCAAAAGAGAAGGAATGGCCATCCCAAGGGTGTTTTCACACCACTGTGTTGAGTTCATACAATTACTTTCTTTTTTTATTTGCTGCTTCAGTTTAACTAGTTTTATCCTTTTTCTTTTTTCTTAACTTCCTTACAAAGTCAAAAGAAAATAAGTAATCTCAAAGCTTTTATTTTCTCAAGTCAAATGAAAAAGAGCTGAGTTTTATTTTACGATATGGATGTTCAATTTAATAATTTATGGAATAAAGATATTGAATATGATATTTCATTATATCGACGGTCTCGGGGAAGGTGTCATTTGATTTTTGGTTGTGAAGAGGTGTATTTTTAATTTTACTTGAAGAAAGATATCATTTAATTTTAAGTTGAAGAAGGCTGTCATTTCATTTTGGGTTAAAAATAGGCTTGTGTTTCTCAATTTATATATTTTATTTATTTATTTAATTTATTATAATTTTGTAATTAATTAATTTCTTTTGGAGTCTACTACATGATTAAATGAAAGAAGATTTTTTTTTTGACATAGCACTTTTCTTTAAATTAAAATTAAACGAAAGCCTCTTTTTAACACCTGACACCTCTCTACAACCAAAAATTAAATGACACTTTCTTCCCCGCGACCGTTGATATGCAGTTAGTAATTTTATAAATTTTTATAAATCTAATAAAAATAGTGTAAGACGTTTAGGTCTTAGATTATCTACTGACTACAAGATAGTTTTTCTTATGCAAAATTCTTATTTAAAAAATGCCACGCTCTTTAGGTTTCACGTTCGGCTTTGTTAAATTTATAAACTGTTTTGTTTAAATTTTTAGATGTTTTTAAAAAATTGGCATTGATTTAAATTAAATTATAATAATAAAATATTTTTTTATTAAAATTTGGTGGCTTCCACGTTCATCTTTACGATCTTAACGTATTACCCCACACCTTTATTTATACTTCCACTTTTGTTTTTTACCCGTCCCATTCCGCATTCGCCCGGAATAATGCCCGTGAAGAGGGGAAAACCCACAGGCAAACCCAGTGGGATAAACCCTGGGAAAACCCTCTCCGGAATGGGTCGGTGTATATAGCAGATTTGGTATTAGGCATCCTTGTATCAGGATACCTACACCGTATCTGCCACACCTCCCGCTCACATTGTCATGTGGTCAGCACGCCCAAACGATCGTCACACAAAGCAAGTCCAGATTGGACGCGCAGCGTTCCTTGAAGCGACCACCCATCCAAGTACTAACCGCGGCCAATGCTGCTTAACTTTGCAGGTCGCCTGGCGCGCGTATTATTATAAAATATAATTTTTGAATTAATAATTCCAGAAGATTTTATTATTCATACATAAGTTGTGATAGAAACCTTTGAATAATTAAAATTCTTTAGAAAATTTAATTTCTTTGAAAGTTGTGAAATAATAAAAAGTAAAACAAAAGTTACATAAAATTCGATATCAATTTTTTATGCATATTAGATGCAAAATTTCTACAACATTTTTATTCTTTTACTAGTTATAAAAAATTTAGTTTTAAGGAAATTTTTTTTCAAGTTTCTTTTTTGAGTTTTGAGAAGAGAATTTTATCAGAATGATTGTTGAATTCTATTTTTTGTAAACATCATATTCAATTCACCTAAATTTTTCGAACGTTAGTAATTCTTTAAGTTCTTTTGTTCTATTCTTAGAAATTATTCGACATTGGATCAACTATATGGTTTTGTATATTTTGTTGATTTGGTCACTAGAGAAAGTTTAATATTTACCAAACAACTGACACCTTAACGAATAAGTAAACTCATACCTCATTGTCACTTCGTGCCTTTTATTTGTTTTTTTAATATATTTTTTTTATGTTTAAGGCAGAACTAATTACATCTCACTAATGATGAGTAAGCGAGCAGACTAGTACCCAAATCACACAATTTTCCCACTACGTGCTTGTCTTTAATTTAATACAGACTTACCGTAAAGTGCCCGAAATCAGAATAGGAGTCTGGGTTCAATGTAATCAACTTTAAGTATTCTAATAATATGAAATTTTGTAGTGGTAATTTTTGTCACTTTATAGTATTATATCTTTTCATGATGTCCCAGTTTCTTAAGGAATTTCTTTTTTTTCGTAGAAGAAAATATTAATTCCAAGTGATCATCAAATTTTAATCTTTATGATTTTTATATTAAAAAATCTTATCATCAAAAGGCTTTGATCTCAACTTTGATATAATTCTCGTACAAATCTTCAAGAATCGTCTATTCAAAAACTATATGACATTAAATTCAATGCAGATTTTCTTGAAAAAGACTTTGATATTTAAGTAAAATAACTCATAAGCTAAAAAAAAGCGTTAGACATAATCAACGCGAATTTTTTTCAGAATTTTGCGTGAAACTAACTATACCAAAGTTAAAATTTGAGAATGAAGCTCCTTATATTTTTCTTGTTAGCATAACATTACCATTTAACATACTTATTGTTTGCCTATTATGAATGAAAATATAAAAGAATATTTATATTTTTCAACGTCACGTGCAATAGATTTTGAATTTTCCCCCGGTTGAAGAATTCATTGTAAGACGTTTTTGTATTGTTCCAGAGAAAAAAGTTTATACCTAATAAAAATTTAAATGGGATCTTTTAAAGCCGACCATAAAACTGTCAGCAATCAAGTCTAGAAATCCCCTTGAACGGTTAAATATTTTCTTATTTGCCGTTTATGGCAGATTGGAAATATAGAATACATGAATAGAAAAATGTTTATTTAATATGTACATTTTATAATGAAACACTTAATCTTTTTTAGCATTATTTTTCTTTTATTTTTAAATAAAACTTTTTGTTGGAACAAAAATTCAAGTACTTTTATCTAACCTATTTTTTATAACCATAATATTGTCGCTCGATCAATAATCCTCATTGTAATTTATAAATGAAGCATATTAATTTTCAATTATAAGGATATCGACGCTATAGATATCAGAATTCATTTGCATAAATATTGAAATATTGATATTATCGTTTAAAGACGTCGCTTCAAAAAATATAATATAAATAATAGTTTCAAATGATAAATTAATATTTAATTTAAAAATAATATAAGTTAACCAATATCTTACTCAACTTTATAAGGAAAAATACAAATTTAGTCGTTTTATAATTTTATTGTTCACCAATTTTTCGTACTAAATTTTCTAAACAAATCTATAAAACTGAATTTCAGAACATCATTGCAATATTGTGAATTTTCTTGATATCAAGTATTTATACGAGATAATGTGCAAAACTATTTCTGATAAAATCAGTAATAAAAAATCTCCTAAAGAATTACAAAAGTTAATAGCACGCGATAACGTTTTAAACACTGACTATAAAGAAATAGAATCGAATTAAGTAGAGTCGGTTATTAAATAGTTGACTTAACTGTTTCACCCAACGAATATTTTTTTATATTTAATTATCAAAATAATAGCATTTCAACAAATTTAGGCATGCAATAGTTTTCTACAAAAGTATCTTTAGTTCGATTTTTTGATAATTTTTTTTTATTTGGATAAACTCAATAAATTGATATCAACTTGAAAGTTCCTTTAAAAACATTCATATATTCTTTAAGAATAAAATAGGATTCAAGCAAATTCATCCAATTGAAAAAACTTGCAACGCTTTCTTCATTAAGATATTGAACTACATGATATGAAGTAGTTGCTTGATGAAGTGATGTGTAATTGTCAGTTGTCATTCTACTTTTAGTATTAATAAAGCCAATTCCTTTACATTTAGTCCACATACCTTGAGGTGTTTCCTGACCAATTCAAGAAGGAATATTTTAATTCTTATAACATCTTTCAATCTTTAACTCTATGTTGAAGATTAAATTTTAACATTATTTTCCTCAATTTCCATATTTATCACATAAGATTTACATTTCTATTCATTTGATTTTACAGATTAGTTTGTGAGAAGTTGAAAAATTCACTTCTTTTGAATAAATATTTCTTTTCAATAGCTTAATGAACAAATGAAAAAGAACTTCTTTTATTCTTATATCAGTTTTTAAAATCATCTTTCCTTATCATCAGAAAGAAACATATTTGCTTTTTCTTTCAACAATAACCTAATGGTTATAAAATCCTGCAATCTGAGCGCAAGTAATAAGGGTGTTGTGCTCCTTCGATCCTCAGCGAAACTAAATAATGCAAAAGCGAGTGTCCAGATCGATCTTTTACTGATAAGTTTATTTTTTATTTTTATAATATTTCGATCACTTATTGATCTGATGCATTATCCTATTTGCGTTAAGTCGTTCCAGTACAAGTTTATGTTTTGTAATCGTTTCAAATATCTTGATATCGCTATAAGCTGTAGCTAACATGGATGGTGAATGTTGATGAAATATATCTATGTCAGCACAATATTGAGGCGAATTTTTTTTACTCTTTATGTCAGTCAGTCAAAATGATTGCTGACTTTTTCATCATGTCAATTAATAGGATTGCTAGACTCTAACGTAAGCTTTGTAAGTTTGGAGTTTTTAATGTTTATAGCCTAATTAATAGGACATCCTACTTTTAATATTAACAGAGCTAATTCCTTAACATTTAATCCACATATTTTTAAGTGTTTCCAGAACAATTTAAGAAGGAAAACACTTTATATTGACTTTATGTATTTCTATTATTTTTCTGATTTTCCATATTAATTATATAAGATTTACATTTCTATTCTTTATTTAATATTATAAATTAGTTTGTAAAAAATTAAAAAATTCACTTCTTCTTAATAAATATAGATGTTCTTATGAAGATAAGCAAAATTTTTAATTAAATATAGGGTAATATATTATTTTTAATAATTTATTAAAATTTCAGAAATGCATATTTATATTTTTTATAACGAAGATACACATATTGAAGCATTAAACTAAGTAAACAATTTTTTTAATATTAAAAAGCTTTACGCATAAATAAAGAAAAAAATGATAACAAATCACATCTCTTCCTCAATCGGTAAGAGGATGAAAAATTTTTTTGAATAGAATAAAAAATATTACTACAAAAAAAAATCCGTGTTCCTAGTAAAAAATTAATACAGGTGAGTGTTTCCCTTTAATTCCCTTGTGCTACATTTTCAGCCTTCTAGCGACCAATCTATCATATTTCTTATGTAATTTTTATACGCACACACATACGTATAAAATTTTTATGTGCTCCTCCCTTACAATTTCTTTTATCCCTTATCTTTCTTTTCATCTGACTTAATGTATGATATAAAATTCATATTAATGTATTGGTTAGTATATAAAGAAATCAAAGGAAAAAGAAGAATTTATGAGAAACTATCTTTTTATAATCAAATTACAAGTAAAAAGACTATTTTTCCGGTAAAACTCATATAAAATTTTAAAAATTTTTGTTTTTTTTTTCTTTAATTTAGTGAGCTTTTCTTGAAATGTCTATAAAAAGTTTGCTATTTGAACTTTTTTTTAAAATCATAATAGAAAGAATTTCAATTAAATATAAAACAATGAAAGAAATAAGTGCACATAACTTGAAGAATAAAAATTTTTTTTCCATAACTTTAGTTGAAAAAAATAATCTATAAAAATAGGAATTGGCCTTATTCGTATTTTTTGATCGTATAAAAATTTGAAATATGTAAGCAAGAAGTCGAAAAGAACGGATATCGAGATCTATTGTAACGTATTCAAAAAGCAAACTGTCTTGAAAGCGGAAAATTGTTAGTACAAACCCTGACCTGAATCATCCGGTTTCTCTGTTAAATTTATTTATTATATAAATATTCGTCATGAACGTGTATGCTAGCATAGATAAAGAAAAAATATACGCAATGAATGAAGCAAAGCATGTGCTATTATTCCGAGCAGTAACGTATCACACATTATTTATCCCTAACTTTAAGCGAAAGAAAATTTTTATTTTTTGTCCAATTTCAAAATCAAAAGATTGCTTATTATTATTTTTATAAGATAAATATATTTTATTCTATAAATTGGTGGTTTATTCTATAATCCTATTTAATTCTTAAATGTATAGAATATAAATTTAAAATGAAGCTTAAATAACAAATTTTTCGTAAAAAAATGCACAATAAAAACCTGAAGTAAAAAAGTATTTTATCTGAAAGCATATTAATTTATTGAACAAACTGCGAAAGCAAACATTAAAATTTAATTAATTTGTCATAAAATTTAATAATTCTCAACCAATAAAATTTTACTTTATCTATTTAGACTTTCCGCATTAATGAAAAAAAATGTTCAAATACCAGGTATAAAAAATGTCACAATTTCAATAAAATATTTTACATTTAAATCTTCTTTAAGTATGAAAAATAATGTAAAATTGAAAAAAAAGAAACATCTATTCTATCAGTCAATACTTTTTATCAAGTAAAGTGTACTTTTAGCTACATAACTTATAGTAAAAATTCTTCACCGAGTAAGGTTGATTTTTAAATACATAACTTGTAGAAAAAATTCTTCATGTCGTTAACAATCAAGTTATACATATGCTAAATAGTATTCATAAGTTGGTAAACTTTGCTTTGATGTAGTCTATTTCTATTTTCACGAAAACTTCATACATAAAATATAGTCATGATTGTATCCCCATTATCATTTGTTTTAAAAATTAATAAAATTTTAATAGAAACGAAAAGATAAATTACAGTTGTTAGCTTGTACCATTGTGCGTGCGTTAAAAAAATGAAGTTATTAATAGATATATCAATCCATTCCCGTAAAGAAATTTGCATGTTTGAAAGCTCGCTTATATACGAAATAAACATCTTATTCATAAAAAAGTAAAAACATAATCCCAAATAGTACTAAGATGGCTAACCGGTGAAGCGTAAAACCGCTACCACGAATTTTTAAGAACTTTTTTATCAAGATTAAAATTCTTGATGGTACTTAAATGTTAAAAACTTTATTATTTAGATTGTTTAACAAAATTTATCAAATACCAAAAATAATTGTTTGTTATTCTACAATTATTATAAATTATTATTGTTAAAATTTAAAAATAAAATACATTTTAGTTTCAAGAGATTATTTTTCAAATTAGTTTTAGTAGTCTGATATAATTAATTGGTTTATATTTGTTCGTTGCTGCCAACCACTAATACTATTGTAATTTTTATTAAATCGTTTGGTTGAAAAATTGATGAGATAATATACGATTGCAAAAAAGAGTAAGTCATATATAAAGCTTTGCATTCCATAATGAATTAAAAAAGGAAAAATACTTTGTACATGCCTAATAAACTTGTTTTCTGACCAGTAGAAAATATAATGATTTTCAATGAAATATTTTCCTATGTACTTTTAAAAATTTGAAAAAAATGGAATCATTAAAATTAATTTTATTTAAAAATATGCTTTTCAAAAAATATTTTTATAACTAATTCGTTAATAACTATAAATATTTCTTAATGAAAAGAAATTCCAACCATTGGAAATATGTATTAAAAACATTAATATATTTATAAGAATTAAAAAATTTTATAAACTCGTTAAAGTATTGTCGTATTTTGGCACGCCTTTAATTTAAAAAGAAGTAATGTATAATTCTTTTCTCAAAACGAAAAAATAAGTCATGAAGAAAACTTTTTTTCACTTACCTAAAATCGAAGACGCCTGAATCAGAAAAATTTCTTGCTTCCTTTAATCCGTCCTAGTGCACTAAACTCCCAGAAAAGGCCTATATCACTGACCGGCCTATCGAAGCTCTTTTCAAGCTTTACCGTACAGCAATAGTATAGCAACACTAGCGCCGGGTAAAATCTTTTTTTCCCAAAGCCTTATACACTACTCGTATGTACTATCATACGATGAACAACAATAATAAAAAAACAAAGAAAAACAATGTATTTTTTCCTTATATTGGCTTTGTCTCTCTTTATCACGACGATTAAAAATATTTAAAAAATATAAAAGAATTTCAATTGAGTATTACAGCAACGAATGTATACACCAAAGTAAAAAAGAAAGAAAAAGAGAGAGAGAGAAAAAGAGAGAAAGAGTATATGCTAACGTATTACAAAGATACTGGCTAGAAAGCCCAGGTAGAACTGGTTTATAAACGAGTAGTACAAACTAGTAAAAGTGAGACGTAGCTAGTAAAAGCAAGTAAGCAAGGCAGCAGCAGCAGCAGTAGCAGCACCAGCAGCAGAAGCAGTAGCTTTCTCTCGCGCACACGTGTATGGGTTGTTCGCTCCCTTTTCCTCTATTTATCTCTCTTTAACTTATTATACATTTTTCGAATAACCCTCCTTTATATATACCATCTCTCTCTCCTTCCTTCTTTATGTTTAATTCTATACATGTATATATATGAAAAAGTATAGTATAAGCAATACTTTTCAGCCCCCTGTCTGACTTAAAAGCGAGTACGCAAACTCACCACTTTTGCTTGATATTGCTCTGGTGCTGGTGCTGCTGTTGCTCCCTCTAGCCGGGTTATGTATATGTATATACCATTACTCTTCTTTTTTTTGCTTCTCATACAATCAAGCTCTCTCACTCTTACTACAGAGAATTTATCATAAGCTATATGGGCGAGGGTGTCGCGCCCAGGGTGTCTTCGGTCAATATTAACGCGCCTGCGCCAACTCTGAGACGAAGGGAGATGTACAGAGGGAGAGAGAGAAATATATATGAGAAAAGATAGATCGAAACTAAAAAAAGAGAAAAATATGTAAGAGAGAACAAGCTATATACATATAAGTTTAAGTAAAGAGAGTTGACTTGAATGCAAGAATGAGTGAGGGAGAATAAGGAAAAGAGGAGAAAGAAGAAAAATAAAGAATTGATTCAGGATAAGAGGAGAGATAGAAAAAGAAAAGAAGAATGAAGCATGAAGTTTGATAAAGAAGTACGTGATGCAAAGATAGAGAGGAGGTCAGGAGGGTGTAGAGATGAAGAGGAGAAAGTTTGTGGAATAGCTTAAAACTCTTGTGTAAACATGTATGAGTGAAAGAGAGAAATAAAAGCTATGAAGAGAAAACTAAAAAGGAGAGCAGTGGTGTGAATGAAATGTAAGAGAAATCGATATCGCTATGCGCTTAAGAAGTCGAAAAAAAAATAGAAAGAAACTTAGACATAGCTAAAGAATGAGAAAAACGAAAATGCTATTAAAAAAAGGCAAAGTTTTAAGCATGACAATGAGATGAAAATTTATAGTGCGATAAGAAAAGTCAAAGTACTAAATATAGTTGCACAGACAAGAGAGTTTTTAAAAAATAAAACTAGATAAAAATATTAGTAAAATAGCGATCCTTTGATGTAATTTTATATAATATAATGTGTAAATTTAAACAAATAACGCAATAATAGAAAAGATAAATTTCATAATATTTTTCTTCACGCAAACTAATTTTTATAAAATTTTCATATTATTTTGTTTATAAAAGATTTTTTAATTACTATAAACAAATAAAAAATTTTATTAATTATTAGAAAAATAGATTATCAAACAAAATTAATTACAAGAAAAAGAGAAGAAAATTCATAGTATTCGAAATTATTAGGATTTTTGCATAATAGAAGTAATAGTTATAATATCACAACTAAATTACGATACGTTACAAACAGTAGATAGTGAAAAAAAGTAAGAGAAAAATTGTAAAAATATGTAGAAAAAAAGATTTGCGAAATATTTGTTCATGAGAAAAAAAGGGTCACGCAAAAGTCATAAAAAGGTATATAAGATTTTATTTATAGATTTTTGAGCAAAGAAAAGTAACATAATAGCCACAGTGTATAAAAGTCGATAGGGAAAAAATTCTTTAAAAAAAGTGAAAGATATTAAATGAAAATTCATTTTGTATGACAGACAGTAAAAGTTTATCTATTAAAAAATAATTTTGATTAATTTAATTACAACAGTCATAGCCACTTTACTTATTCGAAAAGCGGATTAAAAATCAAAAACTTCTCTTACTTAAAATCAGTGAGCAATAATGTAGCACATTACTGCCAGGTAACGGTTAGTTTTAGTAAATATTATCACACTATTAAAAATTTTAGAAAATTTTATTTTAAATTTTGCTTTTTTAAGACAAATAAAGTTTTCACAGTTGCGATGGGAATAAAGCACTGTGTAACCTAGAAGTAATTGGTCACGACCGACTAAAATAAAAATTTACGATTTTACTTCCTAGTTATGTAATGTATTATTAATTTTATAATTATAATTGATTAAAAACTATAATTTAGAATGTTGACTTCATATTAGTTATATACATAACTTGGGCATACTAAAGATGAATATGGACGAAGCTAATATTTATCGAGACCATGTTCATCATTCGTACGCCCAAGTTACGTAGATAATTTTATGTCGCTGTAGGCCAAATAAGGGACTATAACAAAATTGATTTAAAATAAAAACAAAATACACACAACACACTACACATTAAATTCAACATATTAATGCGTTCGATTGAATACTTTCAATTGAATCGCCACAGCATTTTTATTTGCGTAACACTTTTTTTTATTAATTTGATTTATTATGTTTTTAACATTAATAAATAGTATATTAATGTTTCTTCAGAATTTTTTGATCATATGTCACAATCAGTTGCTGTCACTCTTTCATTTGTTTTTCATTTGTAAACATGAATCTTCAATTTTTTCGCATCGCCGTTCGCATAACCCAAAATTTTTTTATGGTTAAGAAAATTTCAAAGTCAGCTGTGAGCATAAGTGCGCTCGCGTCATACGGTCTACCTAAATTGGCTAGTCAGAACACACATATAATCCATACGACTCCGGGTTCGTATGGAAAGCTTCTATACGTCACTGAAAATTTATAGAAACATTTGAACATTAGTTGAGAGACGAGCCAAGACGTACGCGATGTCAATACCAATTTAGCTGGGTCTATATATATTAAGCCGAATTTGACCTACTGCGACATAATAGATATATGCCATTTGGGAGTAAGAAGGATGAATACGGGGTAAGTTTGTTGCGAGAACAGTAGACAGTCGAGGAGGAACAAATTCGCCCCATATTCATACTTCTTACTCCCAAATGGTGTAGATAATTTTATGTCGTTGTAGCAGGTATGAGGGACTACAAAATTATAAATGTATACAAATTCGCAATTCTTCTTTCTTTTGATTTGAATTTCAATAAACGTATGCTAACAGTGTAGACGCAGATTGTGTGCGGAACCGTCATTGATGTGTCACAAATTTTACAAGCTGACCACGCATATCATCCAAGTTTTATATTTAATGTTTTTTCTTCACTGTCTCACTTTCACTATAATTATTATTTTTTTGTTATTTGTACAAATTTTTTTTCTTTATTTGCACTAAAATTATTTTACGATTAATTACATTTTTTTTATTTCATATTCTTTAAAAATTTATTAAGTAACAAAATGTCAAAAGAAAAAACAAAACACGCCGATAAAACTAACCAATTTTATGACTTTGGCGATCGCTTCATAGCTAATTACTATTAGTGTGACGTATAGATGACTCCATACGTCACCATGTGAGGTATGGAATTATCTATATTTTTTTATGTGAAGTATAGCAAACTGAATATAGTTGTGATACGAATTAAAATGTATGTTACCTCGATATCCATTTAACTAGCTTTGCACATACAACACCGAATACCTGGTACGACGACATAAAAGAATATATTATTCATAATATTTAATTGAAAAACAAATCCTGAAAATCACATTTTTTTATAAAATAAGTTGAAAAAAAGATGTTTTACATAAAAATATAAAAGTTGAACCAAACAAAATCCAATAAACTGAGAAATCAATATCTTACATAAGGAAATAAATGTTCGGAAACGGAAATTTCTATCACATTATTTTATTATAATGCAGAAAAAAATAAGGTAAATTTTATCAGTATGAATAATGTTAGTGAAATGGATTGTTGCTGTCAAATATCTATAATGCAACATATAGACCTGATACTGACACCATATTCTGATATCTTGCTCTATAAAAACGAACATTAAGATACCAAAAATTTTGATATTGCCAAAAATCATCATATGGAATAATGACTGCTATTTTTAAAGTTACATAAATATTTTCAATTATACTTGAAAACTTTAAAATAATAATAACATAAAAATATAGTTCGGTGTTATATTATTGTAAATGAAAAAGAATCGCGTCAAAGCGATTAGTGTTCCTTTGAAATTGGGTCCCATTGTCGACATCAAAGAGACATCAAAATGTTTACTTTTACTGAAACCGAAATCGCATAATTTTAAAGTACAATTGATGTCGACAAGTATATTTGCACCTTTGATATCTTCATGGATGATATCTCGACTATGTAAATAATTAATAGCTAGACATAATTGTTTAGTTAATGACAATCTCTTTGCAACACTAAGTTTATATTTTATCTTCAACTATTTAGGCAAGCAGCGTTCTCTTGAATGAAAAACAACTGCTGCGCCTCATCATCTCGTGAACTGCTGCCGAACAAATTTAACGGATTGCGTATATATGAACTCTTAGCGCAGTACAACCGCAGTTGTCCAAAACTTTTTACTTTATTCTCAAAAGACTGTGAGATGATAGTTGTAGCGAGGTGCAAATAAGTATCACTCTATCATTTGGAAGAGTTGAGAATATTGTATCCTCTCATCAGGTATTGGTTAGTATTTCTATGTTGCAGTTACTATTAAATTTATAAACGAACGTTATAGAAGTTTTATTATATTACATACAACTTTGGATGAAATTATGTCGATTAATAGCACTTTGGATGGAAGTTTGTTGATTTTTTAATTTAAGACTACAACGCTATGTGGAATACTGTAACTTGCTCCAGTTACAAGAAAAGTGCATTGCATTTGGATTTTCTTCTAATTTTGAGATATTTAGCTTTGTTCATTTTGTTAAAAGATTTGCATCTGCTTTAAGGTTGTATTTTTGAACTACTTATTGTATAAAGTTTCTAATAATATCATATTAAAGTTCAAACCTTTCGAAAAAAAAAATGTTCAAAAAGCTCAAGTTGTTCAAAAGTTATGAAGGGATGAAAATTAAAATGAATTTCAAACTAAAACGCAGCATTTATTTTCTATGCACAATTTCAGCTAAATATTTGCGCTATTTTTAGTCCCTTATAACTTTTAAACAACTTGAGCTTTTTGAACACGTTATTTTTAATCGAAAGGTTTTCATCTCAGCTTTAATACACTGTAAAAAAATTTGTGTATTTCTTTTTTGTAATTTAAAAATTTATGTGTACTTTTAAAATCAAAACAAAAATTTTTATAGAATTAACACGTGGAGTTTGTTAATTTTATAAACATGTGTGTACTTTATTGATATAAATAATTATTTCTTTATTTAATATCATAAATGGGAAAATAAGAAAAAAATAAAATCAATAACATTATTTTCAAAAGCCATATTTCAATTTCTATACCATTAGACGCAATTAACTTTTTTTTATTAAAAATCTTGTCATACCTTGGTTAGCAATCGTTAAGCAGATAATCGTTTGGGGATAAGAGATCAAGTTCAAGCAAACTAGCTAATAAATCTTCTATTATTCGTTGTGTCCAAGCGATAGCGCAGAAAGATCGTTTATGTCGGGTATTATTAGCGTTAGGCCATGAACTCAAAATCAATTCCATGTCAATGAAGTATTATTTAATTTTACTTCTGGATGTTTTTCAAAGTTTCCAGATAAGAGTAGAATAAAATTAGTGATATTTGAAAATTTGTAAACATTATTAATTGCATGAAAACATGATTTCAAGTTTAATTAAAAATATCTGAGAAAAACCCATTAATGCCTTGTTAAAGACAAAATGTCCTTAAAAAAATATATATTTGGTGATAAATCCCAATTTATTTTGTAGTTAATGCTTTGGCGATAATAATAATATATTAAGTTAAAATAAAAATTATAATACTAAAAATGTGATCTTTTATGGGGGAGTCAAAAAACGTAAAATGTATTAACTTTTGTAAGAAAAAACGTAAATTTAGATTTGTTGATAAAATTTTTTCATCAAACAACATTTTAACATCTTTTTATTATGTTAAAAGTGACAAAAACCACTTTAAATTTATGTTTAAAAAATATTCTATTTCATACTACGAGAATTTTTCCAGGATGAACTAAACCTTCTGTAAATTTACATTTTTGTGTAATTCGTCCAATTTTTTGTAATTTAAAAATTCCTGTGTACTTTTAAAACCAACACAAAAATTTTTGTAAAATTAACACATTTCGGAAAAATTTTTTAAGAAAGGTAATTTTTTAAATAAAAATATCTCCGGTCCTATTGGTCGTAGAATAAAAAACAAAAAAGGAAATTTAGGTAGAGATCAAATACTAACTTTATATGGATCGCAAAATTTTTTTAAGTCGTTTTTTCTAATTTTTATACCGTTTTGAAAATTTTCGAAATTTTAAAATTTTGTATAATCACTTGTATCTTTTTAAAAAATGAAGCTATGTAAAAAATTCAAAAGAAAATTGAAAGATATCAACGAAATCTAAAAGTTTTCACTAAGGTTATTTTTTGCTATAGGATGACTTAATTTTGGACTCAATTAAATGGATTATTTGAACTTATACCATTTTTATAAATTATTTTATTTAATCTATTTTTAACAAACAAAATTACTTAAAAACAAATTTGGATTCATATACTTAAAGCTATAATAGTAGTCTGATCACATTTTCTTAATTGATATATGGTTATTTAATAGTCGAATGTCGAATGATGATATCAACACCAAATAAAACCAAAATCTTTATATATCTTAACTAAGTACTAAATTTTTTTAAATATGGAACACATTTGTACTATGCAGATATTTCTTTTTATCTTAACTTGTAAAATTTTTTAAATTTCACTTATAACTATTTTATATTTTGCGATGTGAGAATTTAATTATATGAAAATTTCAATAAACAAGTTATCAAATAAATTAATATAATCTTGCCCGTCCCCGCATGCAAAGTTCGGCCTGTCGAAAAGAAAAACAATCTTTAATTTATTAAGAGCGCCAGACAGGCCACCGGCTTACTCGTCGGCAGCATGAATCTCGGGCTGTCTTGGCTGGGAGGTGGGCGACCTCTGGTGTCAAATTTTATTAGTTGAAGTTGGGAGAGGTGTTACACAAAAAAAATTTTAATCTCACTGGTTCAATTTACAATGCTTGAATTACTTTATTCAATGGAAAAAAAACAACTATATATATATATGAAAGAAGAAAAAAAAATTAATTTTTAACTTAATTTCGCTCGGTCTATCAACTTTAATTTAATCTAATTTTCTATCAAATCTGTTAAACCTACTACTCGCGTACACTCATATCCCATACCTCCTGGTCAATGTAAAATTTATGTAAATTTTATTTAACCCTTTTTCTAAATTAATAATTTAATAAAGAAATATAAATTAATATATTTGAAACAACTAGAATTTATAATCTGGTCGCCGTAAGCGACTTCGCTTTGCTCTTTCAACAATATGGCTGCCAAGAGCCCACACACTTATTTCTCTCTCTCTCACACACACTAATCCCACGCGTCTATCGATTCCAGTACCGGTCAAACAATAAAGAAAAAATATATAAATAAAAATTTAATCACTATCTAATTATTCTTTTAAATTTCAATTTAATTTTAAATTAATTTTGTTTCACGGTCACCGAAATTATTAGACACGTGGTCGCAAATTTCACTCCCGCACTCTCGAAATTTAATCTATAAAAAAAATGAAAATTTCTAATTCTCTTATTTTCAATTCACAAATTTTAAATTGGTTATTAAATATCTTCGTTAACGCATACAATTCGCAAAGAAAAGAAAATCTAATTCACAAAATGGCCGCTAAGGCCCGCGTTATGTAATATGCCACGTTGTCCACCGATCTCAAGTTTATTTCTTCCCGGTCAATCAGAATAATTTAATGTCGAATTATTACTTCATGAATAAAAAAATTTAATTGTACGGTCAACGAAATCGTTGAACAAGTGGTTTATTTAAACTTCGATTCTTTACTTTATCTTTTACAACTTAAAATTTCAATACAAATTTTCCGCACTCTTACGATGTTTCGCTACAAATAACTTTCGAAATTTTTCTAATTTACACGGTCACAATCACTTGAAAATTTAGTTTTTCGCACGCACTGAATTTAATTTTCATCGGCGAGAGCCGTTAGTTTACAAAAGAACAATTAATAATTGTTGATTCGGACTACAGTCCACTCACCGTTGTAGAAATCTTGTTGACGAAGTTCTGGTCGGCGATGGCGACAAAAAGCTGGTCAATGATGGCGGTGAGGGCCTTCGGTTGTACTTCTCTTCCTCTCTCTTTCTTTGCACAAGGCAACTGGTCGGCGCCGGCTGCGGAAACAGTTGGTTGACAGGTCAGGGTGGCGAAACTTCCTTCTGGAGTTTTGGCTGCTCACTGCTTCCTGGTCTATCCACTGCAATTTCTACACAGCTATACGAACGCACGAAAATTTTTAAGTTAAACTTGTGAAGAACTGAGGTTTTCGAGTTAACTTCCGATGCGGCACGAGGACGGTAATCGAATGAATTCTTTGATGCTCACTTCCTTCTTCTTCGGTCTATTTCTCCCTCTTCTTCATCATCTATCTCTTTTTAATTTTTAACTCCTCCAATAACAAATCATTTGTCCGAATAATTGCTTTCTATTCGTGAAATTTGCCTTCCGGTCCTCGAACGCAAGTCTGCAACCTGCGCGCCACCTTTTCTATAGCAAATTTTATCTTATTTCTTCTTTTTAATCTTCTTTTTATCTACGTTCTCTTTTTATCTGTCTTTATTCATTAGAGAGAGAGAGAATCATTACAGGCATGGCTATCTATACATATATATATACACATATACGTGTATATATATATATATATATACGTATGCGTATATACAGGCTACTCAGTGCAGCTGTACTTAAGCAAGAGCAAGAGTACTCTCCCTTCTCCATGCTCTCTCGGTCTCTTTTTATCATCTAGCTTCTCCCTCTTTCTTCACTGCGCGAGAAAGAGGCGCGCCATCACTCTTAATTCGCTCCCATCGAATATAAATCTTTCCATCTCTTTCTTTCTTCTCTCTTGTGTTCCCTCTCTTTCTACATCTTCTTCGTCGTGCGCCACTCCTAGCGCACGCGCGGTCGTTGGTATGTAGTGGTAATAAAGATTCCCTACCTACGGTCTGCGTAAGCAGCACTAGCGCTCACACACATGGGCTTTGAGTGTGTAAGTAATGGCTGCCGCGCGCGTCTGCTAGTCGTGCTCCTCGTGTACCGGTAAACAAAAAAAAAGTTCGTTCGATTAATTATTTATTCTTACTCAATAAATTACGCCCGGGTCGGTGAGTAAGCCGGTGGTGTGTTGTAGTGCCCCTGGTGATTTACAAATTAATAATTGTTGTGACGTGTCGTGGAAACGTGTATGTGAGTTATACAACGTACAAAAATTTTTAATTAACAAAAAAAATTTTTGTTGGGACGTACCACGTCACAAACACTCCCCCCCTAAGCTGGACATTCGCCAGAGTGGACTGCTTACAATCATTATGCACGTAGCACCGCACACCAACGACTCTCGCCACCGAGCCGCTCGTATTATATACGTTATCTATTAATTGCTTATAACTAATACACATTTAATATCACCATTACTATTCCCAGAAATTACATACTCATATCTTAATTCATACTTTGTATTTGATTCTTATTCAAATTTAACGCGTTTCATTTTAGGTTAGATTAGTATCAGTGGAATGGATTAGGATAACTTTCAGATATCAACTACGAACAACACATTTATGAATTTATTATATAGAGAAAAATTAATGTATAACGGGGTCAATACTAAATTAGGGTTTAGGGTTGGGGTTTCCTGTCAGGTTTATTTCTAGAGGGTATATATCTCTTGAGTTCTGAAACGTGTACCTTCGCATTGCGCTTACCGCCCTCTGTTTCGACTACATATACTAACGGTGATTTGACTTCTAAAATCTTAAACGGACCGTCGTATTTCGGTGCGAGTTTCGCGGAGAATCGGTTAGCTGCGTTCGAAAGCGGGTGAGAACGTCGCATGACTATATCCCCTACATTAAACCTAATATCCTTCCTACCTTTATTATATTCTCGTGCTTGTTTTTCTTTCGCTTTTTCGATGTGTTTTATTACTAAATCTCTTAGTGCGTCCAACCGTTTTACTCTATCTGCCCAGTCTTCAGGATTTATTCTAATTATTGGTCTGGTTTGTTCCACTTCTCTTCGTAAGCTTTTTACCGGACTGGGATGTCTACCATAATTCAAGAACGCTGGAGAGGTCTTAAGTGTCGACTGCGTCGCTGTGTTCACTGCATGTCTAAATTCATGAAGATGCTGGTCCCAAGTCCTATGATCCTCTTTTACAAAGGTTGCTATCATGGTCTTCAAGGTCCTATTCGCACGTTCAACTGGGTTAGCCTGCGGGTGATATGGCGGTGTCGTAACTCTAGATACTCCGTATTCTTGTAGCACTTGGTCTAGGTATTTGTTATCAAACTCCTTTCCGTTATCCGTTAGCAAGTACTTAGGAGTCTCCCACCTGAATAAAATCAGCTCTTCGAAAGCTTTAGCCACTGCTTTTCCATCAGCTGTTCTTAGTGGTTTCAACTCGATCCATTTGGTGAAAAGGTCCTGGAAGACTAGTAAGTATTTATTTTGGCCTTTACTCGGAGGAAATTCCATCATGTCAGCTGATACTACTAGCCATGGTCTCTCAACGACACGGTTTCCCATTAATCCTTGAGGTCCAGTTTGCTTGGTCTTATATCGTTGACAGTCATCACACTCCTTCACAAACAAAGTGGTGTCATAGTATACTCCTGGCCAATAATACTCTCTGATAACCTTATCATAGGTCTTTTCTAGTCCTAGATGCCCTGAGGAAGGATGACAATGAGCATCTTGCAGTATCCTTTCTCGGTGTTCTGCTGGTACTACGAGTCGCCATCCTTCTTCTCCGTGGGTCACTGGGTCGAGTAATGGTTCTTTCCTAAATCTATATAACAATCCATCTTCTAATTTCCATCCAGGGTATTTGTGAGGATTGGTCTCTATTTCTTTGACTCTCTCGTTGTATTTTTCGTCTTTGATCTCTTCGAAAGCGCACACATGTTCATCTTCATCTTGACCTTCGTACATTCTCGAAAGGGCATCAGGTACGTGATGTAATGCTCCACGTCGGTGTACGATCTCAAATGACCATTGTTGCATTTTTAATGCCCATCTTGCTAGTCGTCCTGTTGGGTCTTTTAGCTTTTGGAGCCATTTCAACGCACTATGGTCTGTGATAATCTTGAAGGTATAACCTTCAAGATAAGGTCTAAGTTTCTCAATTGCCCAGATTACTGCTAACAACTCCTTCTCTGTGGTAGTATAGTTCCTTTCTGCGGCTGTCAGTACTCTGCTCACATAAACAATTGGATGCTCACCGTCTTCGTGTTCTTGGGTCAATACTGCTCCTATTGCAAAGTCGCTGGCATCACATTGTACAGTGAATGGTTTATTAAAGTCAGGTCTGGCGAGTACAGGAGCAGTTGTTAAGGCTCTTTTCAGGTCTTCGAACGCCCTCTGTTGCTCGTCTTCCCAACTCCATTCTCTACTTTTCCTTAACAGCTTCACTAGTGGAACTTTCTTTTCTGAATCATGTTCAATAAATCTGGAGTACCATCCTACCATCCCAAGAAATCGTCGTAGTTGTTTCACAGTACGAGGTGCTGGATAGTTGACGACTGGTGCTACCTTGTCTGGATCCGGTCTTAGCCCCTCACTGTCTAATATGAATCCAAGGTAGGTGATCTGTGAGCAGCAAATCTCACACTTTTTCTTGTTCACAGTCAATCCAGCATCTACCAGTCTCACTAGTACCTTTTCTAGCCATTTTATATGATCATCAAAGTTCTCAGTAGCAATTATAATATCGTCGAGGTAACCAAACACGTTAGGTTCACATTCAGGTCCAAAGAGGGCGTCGATGAGCCTTTGGAAGGTCATTGGTGCGTTGGTCAATCCGAAGGGCATTTTCTTGAATTGCCAGAGACCTGAGCCAGGTACTGAGAAAGCAGTATACTTCCTACTATTCTCCTCCATGGGGATTTGGAAGTATGCTTGCTTCAGGTCAATTTTGGTGAGGTATCTGGCCTTTCTTAGCTTATCTAGGATTGAGTCCATACTAGGTATTGGATATGCGTCCTTCCTAGTGACCTTATTCAATTCCCTATAGTCAACACAGAATCGGTAATCCCCATCAGGTTTCCTAAGTATCACTGGTGGACTGCTCCATTCACTTGCTGACCTTTCAATTATGTTGTTTCGCAACATCGTCTCTATTTCTCGGTGAGCGATCTGCAACATCATCGGCGACATCCTCCTAGGTCTCTGTTTTATCGGTGCTGCTCCCATTACGTCTATGTGATGCTCCGACAAGTCAGTGGTACCTGGTATATCTGTTGGTTGAGGTATGATCTTATTCACTAGATTTTCGATTCTTACTCTTTGCTCATCATCTAATTCTACAATTCCAGCACATTCTCCGAAAACAAAGGTTTGGGTATGGTTTCCGTTATTGAATTCTCTCCATTCACCATCTCTCATTCTCCATAGATTTTCACTAAACTTCGTTTCTATTTCCCAGAGTCGACAGAAATCTATTCCTAGAATGACATCATGGTCTAAGGCAGAAATAGCTTTCATTTCTAGTCGTCTCACACATCCATCTACTTCCAAGTCTACGGGTAATTTTCCGATTAATCGAGCAGATCCTCCTATGACGCTTCTGATCACTGTGCGGGCTGGAATTAATCTATCTTGGAATCTCTGGGCTACTCTAGGTCCTATCAACGACACCATTGCTCCAGTGTCGAATAAGGCCTGGTATTGTCTCCCTCCGAGCACTACATCCAGGAAATTCCGATTTTCATTACACATGCCTGCTATAGCATCGTTATCGTCTTCAGGTTCAGGTCTGATTTCGGTCGTCGCAGGCGGATATTTCTCCCCCCCTCGACTAGACTTACTCTCTTCTGCACGAACCTTGGTCATTGATATAGATGGGTGTTTCTCTTCTTCTTTATCTAATATACTTAATACTTTGTTTAACTCTGCTAGTTTTCTAAATCCATCTGTCTCTTCGTTATCAGACTCTTCACTCAGTTGTAATGTTTCTTGCTCTAATAATGCTAATTTCTTCTTTCTCTCTTGCAAGTGCTCCATGATCCTCAGAATCCCTTCTCTAGAGTATTTCTCTGCAAACTCGAGTGGGGAGAGTATCTTCATGGGCTCTTGTATTTCGCTTGTTTGGGGTATTTTCTCTTCGGTGGGGGTCTCTATCTTTACGTTTGGGTTTAGGTACTCTTTCCGCTGTTCTTGATCTAATTGTTCCCAGTCGGTGGCCAAGTCGGAGGCATTAAAGGGTTTTGCATCAGAGGGGGGGGTTGAGCTAAGTTCTGCCCCCCCGCTGCTCCGTTTCCCGGTGATTGTTGCTGGTTCGCTGTCCTTTGTTGATCAGGTCTTTGTGCCTGATTGACTTGGTTTGGGGTCCAATTCGCATTTCTTGATGTATAATTTTGATTAGGTCTATTCGCTAGGGTCGACTGGGTGGGGCAAATACTCATCGAATGACCCATACCTCCACAGGAGCGACAGATTCTTCGTGGACAGTCCTTTGCTCTATGTCCCACAGTCTGACATGTATAGCACGCTGAATACTGCGGTTGGCCTCTAGCTGCCCCATTGGCTCCACTAGCTATGTTTGCTGGCTGTTGATATCGCCTGCTTACATCATAATGTGGTCCAGCTGGTGTACTCCACCAGTTAACCGGCGGTATTACATTTTGTGGCCATACTGTCATAGGAATCTGTCCAGGTGTCACTGCAGATGTACTCTGTGTCACTGCGGTCGGGGTCTCTGGTGGGGTTTCCACGTTCGTTTGGGCCTGCTTTACTTCTTGTACTCCGGCAATCTTAGGTTCTCGTTGTTTATTATTTTTCTTGCGTCGTCGCCGTTGTTTTCGCTGGGTTGGTCTAGGAGTTTCTTCTGGTTCGCTTTTACTTGTGCTGTCAGTCTCTTCGAATTCTTCTGCATTCGC
This sequence comes from Anastatus disparis, assembly GCA_017163975.1. Lineage (NCBI taxonomy): Eukaryota > Metazoa > Arthropoda > Insecta > Hymenoptera > Eupelmidae > Anastatus > Anastatus disparis. The sequence continues at coordinate 364,827 of JAFFSR010000330.1, read as the reverse complement.
TATTCGGGGTCTATCTGTCCTCTTAGGCGTTTCAAACGCTGCGCCTTGAATTAACATCTTCTCGCGTGGTGGTGGGGGTTGATATCGATTATCGAGATCCTTCTGTCTTTCCCAACGTCGACCTAACTTCCGGAGCTCTTCGTACGTGTCTACTCGTCTACCTGCCATAAATTTGCGGTATTCTGGTAGTAAATTTCGATACGCCGTGTCTACCTGGGTTCTCATCGACGGTGGGTTTTTAAAGTATCCCACGATGCATCTGAAGCAAGATATGAAGTGAGCTATGCTCTCTCCCTTCGCCTGAGTTCGCCTTTTCAGCTCGTCAAGAAGGTCGACTCGCTTGACATCGCCAACGTATTGATGTCTGAAGGTCCGTTTGAAGCTCTTCCAATCGTGTACTTCTAATTCCGCGGTCCTATACCAGACGCTTGCTGCGCCGGTAAACACGCAGGGTATAGACCTTAGAAGATCTTCATCTGGAATCCCAGTGTTTCTCCGGCAATTGTTCAGCCTGGCAAGAAACTCTTCCGGTCCTTCTCTGTCATCTCCGCTGAAGGAAATCTTCCAATTCTTCAGGGTTTTGTTGACAGCGTTGTCTCGGTCGGTCATATCCACCGGGTTGCTTCTAGGTCTTCGATAATCCTCATCACTACTGTAATCTTCTGTGTCGCTGGAACTATCTGAATCGTCACTGTAATCATCATCTCGTCGATTTCTTCTGTGACCTCTGGGCTCTCTATCTCTTCTATTTCGTCTGTTTTCTCTATCTCTTCTATCTCGTCTATCCCTTCGATCTCCGCTATCTCTTCGGTCTCTTCTTTCGTTTCGCTCGTTATTGTCTCGTAGATTTTCCCTTGGTGTATCCCGTCGTCGATCATGGTTGTCTCTTAGCTGGTTAACTCCATGGTCTCTCGCACCTCTACAACCTCTATTGCCACTGTTGCCACATCTTGGCGTTTCCCTGGTCATGCCAGCAGTGGTTCGCTGATATTGGTCTCTGCCAGCATCTATGCGTATATCTGCCTGGTGGTTCAGTGCCTCATCTTGAGTTTCACTGCGTACCCTTTGTCCAGGGATTTCCACGTTTGACTGGTTGAAGAAAGTAGCATAGGCATCTTCAATCTCTTCCTCATCGAGCTCTTCTTCTTCTGGTATACAGAGGTCCTCCATGGCTATCAATTCGTCAATAGGAACTTCGCCGGGGGTCTGTGATACTACTGGTGGCTGTTGGCTTCGTATATCTGGGGTAGTTGATGGCGTCTCCGGTCTCCAAGTATTTGTGGTGTTTACTGTCCATCGTGGGATCTGTGTATTCCTGGAATTCCATCCTACTGAGCCTAAGATGGACGTCACGTCATGGAAGTAACCTAGAGGTGCATGGTTGGACATGGCGATATACCGGGCGGCCACTCCAGTCGCTGACATGGCGGTTCTTGCACTGGCTACCGTTTGTAACGAAGCACTATTAAAAGTACCGGCCATGGTAGTAGTAGGAGTCGTGGAAGTGGTGGTCGTTACTACGGCCATACAAGCGGTCGTTTGTACTACACGGGTCCTCGCCGGTGGTGCATTCGATCCTGCTGTCGAAGCTGGGGTTGCTTCTAACCCATTCCCACTTTGGTCGGTCCACCTGGTTCCTCGCCTGTCGAACTGAGCCCCCTGATTAGCTTCTGGGTCATCTTCATCTTCTGACGGCGCCATTAAGAAATTCCTCGTTGTGGCTGGGATGTAGCTTTGCCTTTCGTCGACCATTGGATTCCATGGTACTCTCTTATGTGGTTCTATCTCCCGGGTGCTTGCCCTGATTAGCCTGCTTCGTAGTACTGGTAATGATCCCACGGTGCTACATGCCATACTATCCAATCGTTGTGACACTTCCCACGGGTCCATTTTCTTTATTCCTGCTACTAGAGTTGGGTGATAATGATCTAACGGGTTGGTCGTACGACGACCTCTTGTACTTTTTGTTGGTTGTGCCATTTCTGTAATCTCTTTTACCTAATCTCTATAAATTCTAACTATCTTCCTAACCCAAAGAAATTTCGCGAGTCTATCTCCCTGGAATCTTCAAACAGAGGTCACGTATTGCTAGGTACACGCTTCTCGGGTTTCGACTAGTAAGGTTAAGGTTACGGTTAAGGTTACCACTGTGCTTGGGGTACGTTTATAAACTGGTACGAATAAATATATATATATGTATAGGTAGTATAAATAACGATATTAATACAGGAAATAAAAAGGGTTTAAGTTTTATTTTTTTTTTTTCTTGATATTCTTATTTCTTTATACTTTTACTCTTCTTTAACTTTTATCTTCGCTGATTCCTTATTTTGTTCAATAATCTTCTTATTCTCAATTTTCTTCTTGATTTGTTATAAATTTTCTGTTTAATAATTTAGTTCTCTTTTTCCGAAAATTTTTTTTTTTTTTTTTTTTCTTTTATTTTTATTAATTTACTTCTTCTGTATCTTCTGGTCAATATCAATAGATATGCACAAGTGGAGAAATAGATAATAAATATATGTATATAAATGTTTATAAATTATTATTATATAATATATACGGGTGATTTATTGGATCAGCTTCCTATAGCACAGTGGTCTAAGGCAAGGGTGGGGGTCAGGTGATATTTTTGGTGCACTAATAATTTATTTAATTATGCTAATGCAAAGAATTTAATTTTACTGAATTTGAAATACAAGAACTCTTACTTTAATTTATTTCTCTGTTATCTTTTACTTTACCACAATAAAAATTCTTTACCAACTTATCAAAAAAAAAGTTTTTAATTACTAATTTGAATAAATCTCCAAAAATTACAATAACTCTTACGTTAATAATTTATTGTTCGTAGTTGGGTGTGGGAGGGGGTAATGTGGAAAGGGGAAAATGATATATAATATATAAGTAAATTAGATATATATATAAATGTGTAAAATTATATATAGAAATTTTTAAATTATGTAATTGACGCAATTTCTGGGGATCCTATTACACTAACACGCTCGCTTTAATTTGTTAAGTGATTGTGACACTCCGCTCCTAACCAACGAAAAAGGAGGTTACTCTGATCTACTTATACACAAAAATTTTTACACGTCTTAGTTAATACTATGCACTAATATATTTTACTTTTCTCACGTTTTACTCCGGTCAAAAAATTTGAATTTACTTCACTCTCCTTTTTCACTTTTTCTCTCTCAACTTCTGTCTAAAAATTTTCACCAGAAATTTTTCCGAACCAAGCCCCACGTTCTGGTGCCATTTGCGATGTGAGAATTTAATTATATGAAAATTTCAATAAACAAGTTATCAAATAAATTAATATAATCTTGCCCGTCCCCGCATGCAAAGTTCGGCCTGTCGAAAAGAAAAACAATCTTTAATTTATTAAGAGCGCCAGACAGGCCACCGGCTTACTCGTCGGCAGCATGAATCTCGGGCTGTCTTGGCTGGGAGGTGGGCGACCTCTGGTGTCAAATTTTATTAGTTGAAGTTGGGAGAGGTGTTACACAAAAAAAATTTTAATCTCACTGGTTCAATTTACAATGCTTGAATTACTTTATTCAATGGAAAAAAAAAAACAATATATATATATAGAAAGAAGAAAAAAAAATTAATTTTTAACTTAATTTCGCTCGGTCTATCAACTTTAATTTAATCTAATTTTCTATCAAATCTGTTAAACCTACTACTCGCGTACACTCATATCCCATACCTCCTGGTCAATGTAAAATTTATGTAAATTTTATTTAACCCTTTTTCTAAATTAATAATTTAATAAAGAAATATAAATTAATATATTTGAAACAACTAGAATTTATAATCTGGTCGCCGTAAGCGACTTCGCTTTGCTCTTTCAACAATATGGCTGCCAAGAGCCCACACACTTATTTCTCTCTCTCTCACACACACTAATCCCACGCGTCTATCGATTCCAGTACCGGTCAAACAATAAAGAAAAAATATATAAATAAAAATTTAATCACTATCTAATTATTCTTTTAAATTTCAATTTAATTTTAAATTAATTTTGTTTCACGGTCACCGAAATTATTAGACACGTGGTCGCAAATTTCACTCCCGCACTCTCGAAATTTAATCTATAAAAAAAATGAAAATTTCTAATTCTCTTATTTTCAATTCACAAATTTTAAATTGGTTATTAAATATCTTCGTTAACGCATACAATTCGCAAAGAAAAGAAAATCTAATTCACAAAATGGCCGCTAAGGCCCGCGTTATGTAATATGCCACGTTGTCCACCGATCTCAAGTTTATTTCTTCCCGGTCAATCAGAATAATTTAATGTCGAATTATTACTTCATGAATAAAAAAATTTAATTGTACGGTCAACGAAATCGTTGAACAAGTGGTTTATTTAAACTTCGATTCTTTACTTTATCTTTTACAACTTAAAATTTCAATACAAATTTTCCGCACTCTTACGATGTTTCGCTACAAATAACTTTCGAAATTTTTCTAATTTACACGGTCACAATCACTTGAAAATTTAGTTTTTCGCACGCACTGAATTTAATTTTCATCGGCGAGAGCCGTTAGTTTACAAAAGAACAATTAATAATTGTTGATTCGGACTACAGTCCACTCACCGTTGTAGAAATCTTGTTGACGAAGTTCTGGTCGGCGATGGCGACAAAAAGCTGGTCAATGATGGCGGTGAGGGCCTTCGGTTGTACTTCTCTTCCTCTCTCTTTCTTTGCACAAGGCAACTGGTCGGCGCCGGCTGCGGAAACAGTTGGTTGACAGGTCAGGGTGGCGAAACTTCCTTCTGGAGTTTTGGCTGCTCACTGCTTCCTGGTCTATCCACTGCAATTTCTACACAGCTATACGAACGCACGAAAATTTTTAAGTTAAACTTGTGAAGAACTGAGGTTTTCGAGTTAACTTCCGATGCGGCACGAGGACGGTAATCGAATGAATTCTTTGATGCTCACTTCCTTCTTCTTCGGTCTATTTCTCCCTCTTCTTCATCATCTATCTCTTTTTAATTTTTAACTCCTCCAATAACAAATCATTTGTCCGAATAATTGCTTTCTATTCGTGAAATTTGCCTTCCGGTCCTCGAACGCAAGTCTGCAACCTGCGCGCCACCTTTTCTATAGCAAATTTTATCTTATTTCTTCTTTTTAATCTTCTTTTTATCTACGTTCTCTTTTTATCTGTCTTTATTCATTAGAGAGAGAGAGAGAATCATTACAGGCATGGCTATCTATACATATATATATACACATATACATGTATATATATATATATACGTATGCGTATATACAGGCTACTCAGTGCAGCTGTACTTAAGCAAGAGCAAGAGTACTCTCCCTTCTCCATGCTCTCTCGGTCTCTTTTTATCATCTAGCTTCTCCCTCTTTCTTCACTGCGCGAGAAAGAGGCGCGCCATCACTCTTAATTCGCTCCCATCGAATATAAATCTTTCCATCTCTTTCTTTCTTCTCTCTTGTGTTCCCTCTCTTTCTACATCTTCTTCGTCGTGCGCCACTCCTAGCGCACGCGCGGTCGTTGGTATGTAGTGGTAATAAAGATTCCCTACCTACGGTCTGCGTAAGCAGCACTAGCGCTCACACACATGGGCTTTGAGTGTGTAAGTAATGGCTGCCGCGCGCGTCTGCTAGTCGTGCTCCTCGTGTACCGGTAAACAAAAAAAAAGTTCGTTCGATTAATTATTTATTCTTACTCAATAAATTACGCCCGGGTCGGTGAGTAAGCCGGTGGTGTGTTGTAGTGCCCCTGGTGATTTACAAATTAATAATTGTTGTGACGTGTCGTGGAAACGTGTATGTGAGTTATACAACGTACAAAAATTTTTAATTAACAAAAAAAATTTTTGTTGGGACGTACCACGTCACAATTTATATAATTTATGTAACGTATATACACGGAGCGAACAAATCGGGAATACTTCCTTGCGCCCTCTACTGCTATAGTTCCGTACACATGTTTTTGGAAATAGACCTTGTGTATAAGCAACGATTCCATAACCCATCGGGAAAAAGTCCGAACGGTTATAAGAAAAAGTCCGAACGCATATAGAGCGTTCGGACTTTTTCCCGATGCCTTATGGAATCGTTGCTTGTACGCAAGGCCTATTTCCAAAAACGTGCGTACGGAACTGTAGCAGTAGAGGGCGCAAGGAAGTATTCCCGATTTGTTCGCTCCGTGTATTATTTCTTTATAATCATTTCACGTATAACAATATTACCATTTTAACTAATTAATACTTGTTAATTATAAAATATGAAGAAGATATAAAAAAAGAACTCGTAGAACATAGATAAAAAAGCACAATTTTCCTTAAGAATTGTCAAATTATTTTTTAATATTTAAATTTGAATAACCTCATTTAACATTAAACACTACTTTTGTATCACTCTACAAAATCACAGCTTGCTACTTTTCCATTAATTAAAGGACGTAACCTTTTTTGTCTTAGGGAGATGACAATTTAACTTTCATGTTGAATATTAAGCTAATATCATTTCATCAATCATTAATAATAAACGTGAAATTATTATTCTATCAGTCGGTTTTTCTTTAAAACACAAAGGTATACATTTCTGCATATATATAGGTAATTTTGAAAAATCAGGACATTTAATACGTGATACTATATCTTGCAATTTCATTAAATATCCTAATGGCGAATAAGGGATATCACATACGTTTGTTTCTGTAAAAAGTTCATATAGAATACATCCAACATTCCACACATCTAAACATGTTGTTGCTTCTTTTCCATCAATTAGTATTTCAGGAGCCATATATATTGGTGTTCCTTTGAAATTGGGTCCCATTGTAGACATCAAAGAGACATCAAAATGTTTACTTTTACTGAAACCGAAATCGCATAATTTTAAAGTACAATTGATGTCGACAAGTATATTTGCACCTTTGATATCTTCATGGATGATATCTCGACTATGTAAATAATTAATAGCTAGACATAATTGTTTAGTTAATGACAATCTCTTTGCAACACTAAGTTTATATTTTATCTTTATCTCTTCATTAAATAGTATTTGAAATAGATTGTGTGAATCAAAAAATTCCATTACTAGAAAAATTGATGGAAATTCAAATGAAACAGCCATTAAAGAAATTATATTTGGATGACGAATCTTATCCATCATTATGATTTCTCTTTTAATATACTTTTTTAATTTAGAAGTACACGTCACTTTTTTTACAGCTACAGTTGTTTTGAGCCATTCGGCTTTTACAACACTACCAAATGCTCCTTTTCCTAATTTAACTGTTGAAAATATACACACTCATACTAGGTGTCGCCACCTATTGAGAATATTTTAGTAGACAGTTGAAGAGAATCAAGTTGCGTCTCGTCGTCGTTCAGTTCAGTTCAAGTCCGTCTGTTAAAGCCAGAACTTGTATTTCATTATTAGAATAGAGAGATCATTTAATTTAATTATTTTTGTGTAGATTGAATAAAGACTTTTTATTTAATATAAATTGTGCTCTGCATTTATTAATTATTTAACAGGTTATGAGCCCAGAGTGCTTCTAACTGCGCGAATAGTAAAATAAAATTGAAAAAGGGATTTTTATAGTTTGGTGTGTGCGTCGGTTTGTTTGGTGGTTTTGTTTTTTTGTCTCCTGGTGGAAGCGTCGAAGATGGCGAGTGGAGGAGCAGGAAGACGGGATGAAGGACAGCAGGGAGGAAGAAAGGAGTTGACTCCGGGTAAGAGTTTTACTTTGTTTTAATTCTCTCTCAATGCTATACGGCAGTAATGGCGTCGTATGTGCGCTTGAAAAAGAAAGTTAAAGACAGAGATAGATAGCGTCATGCGCTAGTCTATAGTGAGAGAGAGTGAGAGAGAAATAAAACGAGTCGCCATGTTGGGTGCTATGACGCGAGGTAAAGCCGGAAAGCGACAGGTTCGTGCGAGTTTGTGCGATATTCTTATGTTGTATACATGCATGTATATGTATACGTGTATGTATATGTATATACATAGAAAGAAGAGGACCGTGCACGCACGAAATAATTATGATTATTAAAATAAAAAAAAAAAATGAATGATGATGATGAACGACGGCAAGGAGTCGGAGAAATTTTTTAGAGAGAGTGAGAGAGAAATAAAATAAGTCGCTATGTTGGGTTAAATGACACAATGTTTGTCAGTATGACAGATTTATGCGTGCATGAGAAAATTTTGTATGCTTTATGTGTGTGTGTGTGTATGTATATAGAATGAGAGGAGACCATGCACGCACAAAATAAAATTGATAAACTAAATAAACGACAACACTTAGTGAAAAAGGTTTTTTACGTATGAACGTATTATGTGTGTATATATATATATATATATATATATATGTGTGTGTATATATATAGATGTGTGTATATATATGTATGTATAGTGGATGCACGCGAGTGATCTGAATATATTTATGACAGTATAGACAGAAATAAATAAGAACCGGTTAAAAACTAATATTTGCAAAAAGTGCCGCTCGGATTTGGTTAAATTTCGCTATAATTAAAAATAAATGTAAAAACGGACGCGTTTTTATGTTGAAATACTAAGTATGATTGCTGAAGGAAGAAAGGCATTGGTCTGACTTCTAAAAATTGAAAGATAATAATGCACATGGCGGCCATAGGCCCAAGTCGAGTTGATGAAAAGACATCGACGTCGTGTACAATAAAAGGACCGTGAAGACGTGCGCGCGCAATTAGAAAAAGACAGAAAGGCGGTGACTGCTAAAAGGCGAGAATAAACTCGCAGGTATATATGTATACATATGTACGTATAACATGGTTATAGCATAATGAAAAGAGACAGTATATAAGTGTGATCGTAAATGTATAGAAGCGTGCGCGTCGTTGCAATAAAATTAACAGATTAAGAAAGAGACAGAATTAGTGAAGCGAAACAAACTATCTCAAAGCGGACAAAAATAAAGTTTATGTAAATGTATACAAAAGACCGATTAAAAAAAAAGAAAAAGACAGAAAAGAACGACTTTAAGAAAAATATATTTAAAATATTTTTTAATAAATATATCCATGGTTTTAAAAATAATATTGATCGATCATAGTTGCTGCTTTCACATACATAATAATACTTGTGTTCAGTATATTGTGTATGGAAATAATAGCACATATGTATTATTATAAACATAAAAATATACATAAATAACTGGCAAATTTGATTGATTTAACAATGCTTGTGTTCGGCATGTTAGATTGATTCTCTTAAATTGTCATAAATATGAATGACCTAATATTGCTTGTATTCGGCATATTAGGTTGATTCACTTTATTTTATAGTTATATTGAGCTTGAAGGGCTTGTGTTCGGTCTATTAAGCTCATATATATATATAACTAACTCTAACGTAAACTTTCTAGTTTTGCTTGTGTTTGGCAAAATTACATGAATTTTATTTATATTGGTTTACTATTCCTATATAGTTGACAAGTACGTTATGAGTGAAGAATTTGACCTGGTGATAAGGACAGTCACAGAGATGAAGACAGAGTGAAGACAGATTATATATGCCCTATTGTACGACAGGTGGCCACACTATGACTGATAAGAAAGAGAGAAAAGACAGAATAAACGACAGCAATGAGACTGAGAAGACGGAGGGGCTATATAACGAGACAGAACAGAAAGTAGAATAAAGTGACGGTTTTGAAGACGGCTCTGTGAAAACTGTAGTCAAATTAACTGCAGGAGGTCAAATAGTGACAGATAAGGAAAGACAAAAACAAATCAAAGGTTTGACAGCAAAATTGAATGATGTATTTGAAAAATATGTATACGATGGAAAATACAGATGAAAATAAGAACGAAGACGGAACTAAAGACAGAGAAGAGCGTATGGGATTACATTACGATTGAAACGACAGAAATAAAGATAGAGACAGAAAACAGAATGAATGAAATGATTAAATCAAAATTGGCAGGTAAAGTCAAATAAAAAGTTAAAAAAAAAAAAAAAAAAATTTTAAATAAATATTTTGTTGTTTTGTCAATAGAATAAAAAAAAAAAATTTATGACAGAAAATTTGACGATGAGAGTAAGATTTTTAAGCATGATTATTATAATGAAAATTTTGATTTAGACCTATCTGACAAATTGGACAAGGTAATGGATAAGCTTAATACAGTTAAGACAGAAATGGCAAAGAAAAAGAGAAGAATAAAAAAAAAAAAAAAAAAAAAAAAAAAAAAAATTACGCTTTGATGACTTTGATGATAAAGGAGGGAAGCGCCACGCGGGTCTTTGGCAGCCAGACTTTGGATTCGATGAGGAAGGATTTTGAACAGGGAAAGGAGGATCACTACAGGTAACGAGGCAGAAAGGACAGATAAATCCAAAGACAGCAAAACGACATATAAGGTTGAAATACATCAAACGACAGCTATAACGGCCATATTAAGGGCGATACAGAAAGTGCGATATTTTGAATACGACAGCTATGGAAACTGTGCCAGTGACTGCCCACGACAGGGAAATAGCATAAAGAAGTGTTTCTTTTGTCAGAGATTTACTCGTGACCATGTGATCTCAACATGTCCAAAGCGTCAGGGACACTCGAGACAGAAAGACAGAAAAAGGTATGAATCAAAATATTATAATAATAAAAATAAAGAAAGTACAGGTCGGACAGCATTCATAAATAAGATAGCTAATTTAATTAATAATGTTAATCAAAAACGAGCAAAATCTATCAATAAAAGGAGACAAGAAAATTATGTAAAATATAACAGAAGAAAATATCAAAAAGGAGGCAGTTTTAACCAATTAGAATCTAGAAACAAGAAGACTAATGAACCGAGTGCTGACAGTGGTGCGACAGAACGTTTGACAAATTCAAAGTTGATTTTCAGGACCTTTATTGAACAACTAGACGGAATCCAATGCGCAAATAAAGACTGCAGCGCAAATCTTAAATCTAAGGAAGAAGGAAGCGTGCAAACAAATACGACTCATGGAAAATTTATTATTTTAGACAGAGTAATCTGCATGGAAAACTTAAATGAAAATTTTTCATCCTTACCAATATATAATCAGCCATATTGGTTGACTGAATTTGAATCAGAAGCGACAGATAATTAAAAATAAAGACAGGTTCTAGTATATGTAACGACAAGTAGAATGAATGAAGAACAGAATATTGAAGAAAATAATCAATTTAATGAAAAGCAAGAAAATCAGACAGTCAAAGAAGAAAAATATTTAGATTGCAGACAGAAATATTTATAAATCGCATGATTTTAAAGTCAGTGAAGAATCTTAATGTGAGATTGAAAATACAAAATTAATACAAACAACTACGCTATGTTGTGGCATTTTCGAATGGGCCATTCATCAGTTGATTATTTAAGAAAATTACAATTAAAATTTCCTAATATCAAAACTTTAAAACAAGCTGTATTTGATGATACGTTGAAAGACTGTGAAGTGTGTATGATTGCAAAGTTTAACAAATTGCCATTTAAGACAGTCAAGCATTGAACAATTGAACCTTTGCAAATAATGAATTTAGACACAATGGGTTTTATGTAAACTATAAGAAAGCAGAGATGTACGATTCAACGAAAAATTAGTCTACAAGGACAGATATGCAACAACTGATATACAAGACTGGAAACAAATTGATGAAAAGATAAAGATACATTGTTTGTGAATTTTGTATTCGAAGACAGAGAAAATGAAACACGAATACAAAAACCGGAGGGAGAGAAATTCAAAAGATCAGTTAGACGACCAAGAAACGAAAATAATAAGACTAATAAAAAGTAACAAGGATTGGAGGGAGAGAAAATAAAAAAAAATTAGTAGGACGACCGATAAAGGTTAAGAAAAATACTGAATATGAAGTGCGAGAATCGGAGGGAGAGAAAACAAAACGACAGATTCAATTACCAATGGAAACACAAACAAGTATAGAAAATAAGATAAATGAAGAAACTCATGTTTTATTAGCAGAAATAAATAATGATCTGGCACACACTTGGAAGCCATGGAGTCAAAAGATAAACAAAAAATGGACCAAAACTATTATTGAAGAATTAGAATCTATGTATAAGAATAATGTATGAAAATTAGTTGACAGATTAATTGTAATGAATGACAGAAAAGGATCAAACCTTATATATTCAAGATGGGTATTTAAAAGAAAGAAGACAGTAAAATAAGATATAAAGCCAGACTAGTAATTTGTAGTTTTAAAGACAGAAATAAGTATGATATTCAAGAAACATATGCACCGATTTCACGATTACATTTAATCTGATCTATACTGGCAATGGCAAACAAACTGGATTCAGAAATATGTCAGATGGACGTGAAGACAGCTTTTGTAAATGGATATTGAAGCAATGAGATATATATGGAAATACCTGAAGGGATGACTGCTTATGAAAGGATCAAACAAAACAAGATGTGTGTATTGGAAAATGCTTTATACGATCTGAAAGTCAGTTTAAAATGTTGGAATGAAAGACTTAAAAAGACAGTAAAGAAATGTGGACTTAGATCATTCAACAATGAGTCTTGTCTATTTACTCAGCAAGAAAAAGACGGATTTCTTATCTTGATTTAGTATGCAGATGACATTCTGCTAGTTTGTAACAAATGTAAAGAAAAAAAAAAAATTTTTAATGACAGAAACTGGTAAGACTAAAAGTTCTTTAGGCTCAGAAATAAAATAAGACAGAAAAAAAAGGATACTGAGCATTAAGCAAGAACAATAAATAAACAAAATGCTAAAGAAGTTTAGTTTGGATCAATCACTCGCCCAACGAACACCTATGGTAATCAATCAGGTAGCCAATAAGAAGAAAAGACAGCGTGAAAAAAAAAAGAGAAATCAATGCAAGCAGGCCAGAAATTGCATATGAGGTAAATACTCTATGCAGACACCAAATCAACTTTACTGAAAAATGACTGGTAGAAGATTGAAAGAGTATTTGAATAATTAAGAAGAACAAAAGACTTTGAACTTAGATATAAAGGACAGAACGACTGTTTACAAGGATTTTCAGATGCAAGTTTTGACGACTGCAAAAATTCTCTTACGACCAGTAGCTTTGTGATCAAGTTTTTCGAAGACACAACATCCTGAAGAACTCACAGACAGAAATATGTTTCTATAAATGAATGCGCTCAAGAATTGATATCCTTATATCAAATTTTAAAAAAAGATTGTTAAAACAAGAATTAGCTCCAATTCTATTATGGTGTGATAACAAGGCAGCAGAAGCAAGCGTTAAGACTGGAGGTGAAAACAAATTAAGACATATGACCGAAATAAAAGAACATTATGTAAAGGAATGTGTAACTAGAGGTTTAATTAATGTCAGTTGAATTTCCTCTAAAAGTCAGATAACTGATGTATTCACAAAACCTTTGTCATTTGAATTACATGAACGACTGACCAAACAAATATTTAACGACTGATAACATTGACTGATTATATTTCTGATATGTATTTTAGTTAAGTTATTAACAAACTTTTTCTCTATATTACAGGAACTAAATGAACGATCAGAACAGAAACAATAAGAACGAGAGAGATGTTACAACTCTTTTAATTAAAATATGTATGAGTGTGGGAGGGAGTGTTGAAAATATACACACTCATACTAGGTGTCGCCACCTATTGAGAATATTTTAGTAGACAGTTGAAGAGAATCAAGTTGCGTCTCGTCGTCGTTCAGTTCAGTTCAAGTCCGTCTGTTAAAGCCAGAACTTGTATTTCATTATTAGAATAGAGAGATCATTTAATTTAATTATTTTTGTGTAGATTGAATAAAGACTTTTTATTTAATATAAATTGTGCTCTGCATTTATTAATTATTTAACATTAACTTTGTTAGACATATCAATATATGATTTTTTAATGACAGGAACTGAAAGTTTGAGATTTGAAAAATAAGTTTCATCTTCAATATTTTGATTTTGTGGTTTGTCTTTTGATGGATGTGGTACTTTAAATAGCACATTTTCTTTTATCTTATAAGATTGTTCTATATCATTATTTGCATTAAGAGCAGGCCGGATTCGCTGTCCTTGTCTAATTGGCATTTTTGTTATTTACTCAAGTTTTAATCGGTGTATCTTCAAATCAAAGGTCGAGCGCAATAGATATTATTATTATGAACATCTATGCACAAGAAAAAAAATATCTACCGGTTTGTTTTTGAGAAAAGTAAGTAACGCCAAAGTAAAAGTTTATGTTTGTAATATTTTCGCGTTACTTACTTTTTTCAAAAACAAACCGGTAGATATTTTTTTTCTTGTGCATAGATGTTCATAATAATAATATCTATTGCGCTCGACCTTTAATTTGAAGATACACCGATTAAAACTTGAGGAAATAACAAACAACTCAATTGTTACTCGGTCGGTATCAGGTTCTACTCCGGCCTACCGTTAACTTCATCTTTACTAAGATCAATGATTTCATTGATTTGTTCACTTATGTTGATGGACGTTGATGCTGGAAACTGTTTATCAAATTTTATGTCATCTTGTAAGCCTTTGTTTTTAAAATTATTTGGTATAGTTGGAGGTACTTTTGGTGAGCTTTCACAACCTTCTTTATTATTCAAGGACAATGAAGTGTTTTCATTGAAATCTGAGTGAGTTTTCATAATAAATTCTTTTGTTGTTAATAAATATAGTTTCTTTCCATGCCCTTTTGGTTTTAATGGTGGATAACTCCAAAAATTATAACATTTTCCATTTTTATCTTTGAAATCTGTGTATAAGTCATGTCTAAATGATCTTAGTTCTGCTGTTGAGTCTTCAAAAAAATACTTGTTTTTCTCATTCTTCATAGCAGCAATACACATTTTTTTTATATCCTTATATGTATAATTAATAAATTTATCAACAACAATTTCTTTGGCTCCACCTATTGGTGCTTTCATTTGTACATAATCAGCTAAATCATCCTCACGGTGCTTCCAACCAACTGCAAGCTTTCTTAATTCAGATTTCACAACTGGCTGTTAAGTATAAAAGTTATTTTAGAATTAAAAAAATTACTTTACTATATTTTCATATATATGTATATATATATATATATATATATATATATATATATATATATATATATATATAACACAAATTAATTAACAACTTATATATTTAAATAAATCATTTTTTTACTAACCTCTGTAAAATTTTTTTTCATAGGAACACTATCCTCATTTTCTATGATGTTCATTATTTCATCGAATCTTCTTTTTTGAGCTGGTGACTGATAACATGCAGCTTCTATTAAAACAAAGATTGAAATATAAAAACTAATTACTAAACTTTAATAATACTACTTACTTTTCTCTGTTTCTGGAATGTATGTTTTGTCTGAATCAACATTTGGAATTAATATAAACTCGTCATTAACAGACTCTACTCCACATAAATCCCCATTTAATTCGTATAACAAGCCTGTAGTTCCTGGGAAATACCGCTGTAACGTTTCTAGCCTTAATTTTTTATCATTAACTTGAATACTAATTTTTTGATTTGGTCCTTGAATTTTTATTAAATTCATCTTTATTAAAGTTTTAACCTTAAAACTGCTTCAATTTTTTCTTTTTTTCCATCCAAAGTGTGCCAAAATAATTTATTTTTAACAAAAAACCGTTTTGCAAGCGATTTGAAAAATTGAGGTTATGTACCAACTGGTGCATCAACCAGTGCGCTCAAGTGACTTGAGCATGAACCATCGACACGCTTGCGCATGGGCTGTACGGGCTTCCGTAGTATTCCCATTACCACGTTTGAATCCCGCGCGCTCTAGTACTTATAACCGCTTGGCGTGCTGTCACGAGTACCGCCGTAGGCTAGTATGGTAAGAGTCATTCTAGACGAGCGAGAAAGAAGGAAGCGTCGGTGAGGCAGAAATTTTTTGGTGCTCGCGGTGTACACATCGTGGTGGTTACTTGCCTGATATTCTATAGTTTGTTTTAATCGTAATATTAGAGAGATCGGCTACGGCATCCGGAGGAGACTACAGACACAAGGAAGTCCCAGATTAGGTTGGAGTGCTCCCCGTAGGAATCGACATTTCCAAGTGTTCGGCGTATATCGGCAGCCGTCTACAAGTCTCGCCGACCAGGTCGCAGCGTCCCGTTTCTTTAGTTGGCCAACGACGTTATATATCAAGCGTACGTATTTTGGTTGTCATAGAAGCTTCTACGCGTATTCGTAAGTTTATCTTATTTTATACACTTGGCTAGGATTTCTTTCCTCGAAGAAATCTTAGCATAGAGAGTGCGCGCGTTCATTGCAATATCTTGCAATAATTTAGTTCGCGTCGCGTCCCCCCCTCAGAATTATCTTTAGTAATAATCACTCTTCTTACTTTTTTACATCTAAATCTATTTTATTGTATTTCTTTTATTATTAGTTCAATAGAGTCACGTTAAGTTAAAGACCTAAATCAATTTGCTTACTCCGACGCCTCCGCGGTCCTTATTTTTAATATATCATATAACATATATAATTTTGTATGAAATAAGGAAAGCTGTGCTGCCGGCATCGCGTCTCTCGTTAAGGTAAGAGAGAGAGAAAGAGAGAGACGCGTAGCGACGAATATATAGGATGAAGCCTTGTCGCAAGTCAATATACATTTGACTGACTAGCACATTGAGTTTGCCGCGTAATATATATATATGATTATTTTCTTACGAGTTGTCGGCAACTCTATTTATAATAAGATTTCTAGACTTAGCATTATTTGATATTAAATTAATAGCTATTTCTTTTTTTGTAACGGGCAAAATAACCGTTACAGTATACCAATGTTCAATATTGAAGAAAAAAGATCAGCCAAATTTAGAGGAAGGAATGGAGGTGAATTTTTTGTGGCCAAAAGACGGTAAAGAGTATACTGGATGCATAGTTAAAGAATCCAGTTAAGTATATTTGATTATAAAATTTAAAAAAAATTAAAAATAGAAAATAATAAAATAAAAATTGTTTATTTATTTGTAAATGAATAATTTATTTGTAATATATGCATAATTTATAGGTGATGGAGATTTTTTGTTCAATCTGATGTATAATTTAGTAGAAATAAGAAAAAAAAGGTAAACAACGAAGAAATGGAACAAGTAAACTGGAAAATAAGTATAAAGCTGTAGATGATAATCTATTGGTAAAAATTCTTTTGTGAACTTATTTATTGTTACAGTATACAAATGAATTATATTTTAATGTACAATTTCACTTAATTATTTAAAGGAAGAGAAATCTCCAAAACGTCAACGAGAATAATTAAGAAAAAAGATTCAAATTACTATGGAAACTAATATTTTTAATGATTTATGCCAACTGGAACCTCAAGTTAAACAAAAATCAAGTTGCCCAAGCGATATTCAATTAGAGATAGATTCTGGTTTTAGTCATCTAACAGCGACACAAGATTCATTAGGATCGTTGAATAAGGTTAATGTTTATTGTCAATCTATTTTTTTTTTTTAAATTAAACTATTAATTTATTAGAAATATTATTGTTAAAGAAGTTGGGTTCCTTAAGTAATGAAATTAATGATGGTACATTACAAAAATTTGAAAAAGAAAAATCCTACCTCCAAGAAACAATAGACATGCGTAGACGATCTTTGCCGCTTGGAGAAAATTTGCAAGACAAAAGTTCCAATAATAAAGAAATTCTTAACCAAAGATGGTCTTTGCCTAGTCCACCTATTATGCAAGAATACAATAAAAGCCCTGATGATGATTTCGAACTAGATATGCAATAAGAAGACTCCTTGCATAAGGATGAAAGTAAACTTGAGTCATTTTCTGGAACAACAAAAAATAACTTGCTTACGGAGAAATCTTCTGTACTATGAATTATAAATTTAATAGATTATTTTATTTGATACATACATATACAGAGTTGTCATTAAAAATAAATTTGATTTTCCACACAGGCATCAACTAGCCAAAGCACTGTTTATATTATTTCCAGCGATTCTTCTGACATTTATTTAGAAAAATGAACTAAAGTATGTACAATAATTTATTTCAAAATTATTTTTTTAAAAAAGTGTTTTAAAACATTAATCATTTGATATATTTAATATTTATTGTAAAGTTTACAAACGATGGGAAAACTGAAAAAAAAGTGATGTATCAGAATGTGGAATTAAGAAAAATTCAAAAAGTATCGAAAATAAAGAAAAAGAAAAAATGAAGAAAATGAAGATAAAGAAAATGAATATGATGATTTTCGGTGGACTTTAAAATATCAAACTTTTAATAAAGATGATAATGTGCCCTTCTAATTTACAATTTGTTTTATTTTTAATTAATTGATTTAATTATTTAATTAATTTAAATAATTAAT
This sequence comes from Anastatus disparis, assembly GCA_017163975.1. NCBI lineage: Eukaryota > Metazoa > Arthropoda > Insecta > Hymenoptera > Eupelmidae > Anastatus > Anastatus disparis. The sequence goes on along the minus strand of JAFFSR010000330.1, from coordinate 346,446 downwards.
TTTATATAAAATATATTGAAATATTTATTAAATTTTAGTTAAAAAAATTATTAAAAGGTTCCGATATATATGTGAATAAAAACGCATTAAAAAATGCTACTCTGAGCCAATCAAAACAAACAACTTTAGCAAGGTCTCTCATGAAAATTGTATTTACTTCGGAAGCTCTGAAAAAATGTACTATTAGAGGTAAAAAAAGGGCTCGGCCGGGTCTAGATCAAGACGGTGTAAATGCGATTTTATGTAAGTTTTCAATTTTTTCAATATATTAAAAAAAATAATGAAATATGTGATCCACACAACTAAAACTTTCAACAGCATTTATTAAATTATACGCTAAAAAAATAATTGGAATCACATGGATGAACAAAAAATTATAAGTAGTTTGAGCCATCACGATGTCGAACAGAGGCAGACTATAATGGCCAACTAAATCAAAAGAGAACCTGTCAGTCCTCAAATCATTAAGGAAAAACTAACAACGCCAATTTGTAAAATCAAACAAGAATCGTTATAATTTCATTTATATTATTGCAATAGAGTTAATTGTTCCTCTTTGAGTTTAATGTAAATTTTTTTATTTTTGAATCGATGAAATAAATAAAATCAAAAATATTCTTATTCAAATATTCTTAAATTCTTATGAAATTTTAAATATTATTATTCAATTTACATACACTTTTTATATAATTTTTATAAAAAATATACTTTTTATAAAAATTGTATAAAAAATGTATTTTTTATAAAAGTTTTATAAAACCAATTTTTTATAAAAACTTTATAAATAAGGTTTCATAAAATTTTTATAAAGTCTTTACAAAATTTTTTTACTTGGCTAGACCCTTTAATATATATACTTTTACTATCAGTAGTATTCATATTAGTGGGGGCAAGCATTTCTTGCTTGGTCATCAAGCCATTATTAGGAATAATCTTATCTGGTTCACACCCTCCTTGATTTTGTTGTAAAGCTATTGGTTGGTTTGATTGTGATGGTATTTGCTGTTGAGATGGAGCTGGTATTTGTTGTTGTAACTGTGTTGGTGCTCGTTGTTGAACGCACGGTGGTTGTATTTGTTGAGCATTTGTTGATGGTACTAACAGTTGAGAATATTGTGACTGTTGATACTGTATAAGAACTTGAGAATATGAAGTTACTTCATTACCAAAATATTGTGGTTACCCATCAGGAGCCGTATAATAATTTGGTAAATAAGGAACATAATTAATTGGCGTATATGATTTCATATATTGCTGGCTTAACTCAAAAAATTATGTAACAATCAGTGTATTAAAATTATATATCTGTGTATTAATATTGATGAATATATAAATATTATATTACCATCAATAAGTTCTGTTTTAATTTCTTTCTTAATAAGTAATTCGTTAAAACTTTCTTTTGGACTAGATTTAATATTGGTTTCGATAACTACGCAATCATCTAAAATAATTAAAAATTGGATTTTCATGTTTTGAATAACTAATAATTTATAAAGAAGCAATAAATTATATTGATTTTGAACTCGCCATCATCACTTGATGTATCGTGGTTTCCTTTTTTTCTTTTAGAACAGATACCTTTTTTGCATTGTGCTTCGGATGAAGCTTCATAAGTTTTTGTAAAGTCTTGATTTCTAATAGGATAGGCAAAATCCAACACTAGTTGTTGGATTGTTTGCTGAAAAACGAGTTTTTCGGATTCTTCAATTTTACTCATATGAGGCAACAGTGATTTAAAAAAGCCTGAATCTGTATTATTATCTTCATCGATATCATTTAAATTATCTTTTATCGAATGCGTTTTCTCATTCTCTGAATCCTCGACGCATCTTGATTATATTTGCTAAAAGTAAATTAAATAATTTTCAACTCTTAAGACAACTTAGTGTGTTAGGTTAGGTTTTTTTTAGTTCACAAATTACACTTTTAATTTATCAAATTTTTCAGAACTTTTAATTTTTCACCATTTTTCGAAACCCAAAAAATCGTAGAAAATTGGAATATCAACAAATTTTTATACATTCAAAGCGTACTTTTTAAAAATTAAAATTCAACTCAACCTCTGTAGTTGCCATGACATTTTAAAAAATAAACAAAATAAGATTACATATTCATATATATGATTGCTATAACAAAGAAATGAAACATCATCTATTGGCAATCCAACACGGGATGTATCGTCATCAATATGGTGATGTGTACGTCTACTACAAACGTAGAGAATACACGTACGCTATAGGAAAAATCTGAGTTTTTACCGATTTTCTAATTAATCCTAAACGTGATGAGGAAAGTTTTTTATGTTTTCTGAAGAAGAGTAAGTTTTAAACAATAATTTGAAAGTTTCGATAGCCAAAAGTAACGTAAATATTTTTAAAATATCAATTATTGTTGTAAAGCATCAGCAGCTGATCAGCTGTTCATATATAATTTACATTATAATCTGTAATATAAGTGGTAAATAAAAAATTTATATTTTAAAATGATAAATTATACAATTTTAAAGGAAAATGTTTTTTTTCAGAGACATTTTACAAATAAATATTACATAACCTCAATGCGTCACTGCTGTTATTAATGACAAGAAATAAAATCTGACAGAAATTTTCAAATTTGGAGAATGTACGTTATCAAGCAGAAATTTTGTAAAAGGTGAAAAAATATTACAATAAAATCATATATTAAAATGTGGCAAAACAGGAATTACTCCTCTAAACAATATGAGTATTGTAGCATCTCATTCTTGAATTGTTTTCTGTTAAAAAAATTAATTTTTTAAATATTTTTTTACATTTTTAAAATATATTTCTTTTGTGTTATACTTAGATGAAACTTTACAATATAAATTATATTGTAGACTTTCCAAAATTTGAAAATTTCTGTCAGATTTTATTTCTTATCATTAATAACAGAGGTGACACATTGAGGTTATGTAATATTTATTTGTAAGATGTCTCTGAAAAAAAACATTTTCCTTTAAAATTGTATAATTTATCATTTTAAAATATAAATTTTTTATTTACCACTTATATTACAGATTATAATGTAAATTATATATGAACAGCTGATCAGCTGCTGATGCTTTACAACAATAATTGATATTTTAAAAATATTTACGTTACTTTTGGCTATCGAAACTTTCAAATTATTGTTTAAAACTTACTCTTCTTCAGAAAACATAAAAAACTTTCCTCATCACCTTTAGGATTAATTAGTAAATCTGTAAAAACTCAGATTTTTCCTACATCGCCATATTGATGACGACACATCCCGTGTTGGATTGCCAATATAAATGTTAGGAATAATATTATTATAAATGTTCGTCAAAATAATTATTTTCATTTATGCATGACTCTTGGTGTAGATTTGGTTTTACAATAAGCATATAATTCAATGTAATTGTTAAATTTTCAACTAATTAAATAATATTTATTTGTTTATAAAAATCAAGCAAACTTATATAATAATCCCAGATGGCATTGGAATTGAAAATGTATTTAGAAAATATTCATCATTCGAATTCATAATGAATATTTCCAAATGAATTAAAAAAGAATTAAAAATGTATTCGCTGAATTCATAATTAATTCATTATGGTTTATGTTAAAGTTCGATAAGTATTCTTAAATAATTCATAATGAATGAGGGGATTCCTGAAACACAAAAAATTTTTTACTTTTCAACAAAAAATATTAATTTAATAAATAAATTTTAATTTTTTTACCTTATTTTTGGATTTTTCAACAACTTCTTGTCATTCGATTTCAAAACCCTCCATTCACGCGAGAATGATTTAATACTGAAGTTGAATCAGTTTGGAAAAGTCAAATCCATCCAGCGGCTCAGCTCAAATCTTACCGGGCAGCACCTAAAATTTTAAAAATTCAATATTTGAGAAAAACAGCTTTAAAGTTTTTAATTATTATATCTTAAAATTATCAATGCTATACTTATCTTTCATAAAATAATTCTTTCCTGGTATTTCTTATTTATATTAGCTAACAATATAAAAAAGAGACACCAGACAAGAGAACCTTGTCATCGACTGGATAAAGCTGAAATGCAAAAAGATATGTTATTAAAATAATCAATAAAAATAATCTTTCTAATTATAAGATATTTTGTCAATATTCACCCTTATTCACCAATGAAGCTATGTATTTGTTGTAAGAATCAACATAGTTACTTGTTACTCTGATGGTTGTTAGAATCACTCGTACTAACCTTGAATCAGCTGGAAACTAAGAAATAATATTTAATATGGAGTATTCATTTTATATTTTATTTTATAGTTCAAATTCAAAATTAAGAAATAAAATCTAAATTTAAAATTTATATTTTGATTAATATTAAAATTTATAAATAGAATTTATATCTAAATATGTAATAATAATTAGAACTATACACTTACATGAATTTAATAGCACTCGGTCTATAGAAATCCATCACACCAATTCGTACTTTTCTTTTCAGAGTATGTGCTTCTTTGAGACTAACTTGATCACTCTACATTGAATTATCTTCTATCATTCAAAGTCCTGACCCACGTGACAGATACATTTCCATGTTCGATGTTCAATTTCTCCAACATTTTGAGAAAGTTATATCAAGATCAGCACTATTTGGGGAAGTCGATTCAAGTTATTTTTTAACAGCTTTAGATGTAGAACCTTTTGCGACTTGTTCGTATACTTTTGTTATTTAACAACTTATAGCACTGATCGCTGACTGGGCAACTGGCTTTGATAAATCTATTAAACTACAAAAACTAGACAAACTTGCAAGTCCATGGCCAAGTACAGGAACAGCAAGAACATCATATCTGTTAACTTTATACGTATTGTCCATAGCACTTTCTCTCTTGTTAGAGTTTACAGTTGCTTATTCATCACAAAAATCACAAATCATATTAATTTTGAATCCTTATCCTCCAAAAGAGGTTTCAATAAATTTCATCTTATGATGGCATACACTGCAACACAATTTTTCTAACATAGAAGATAGAACGTTGATATCAACATTTCTATTTTTTGCCCTGGAACTTGAAAATTCTATTCTTTTCAGTTTAGAAAAAGAAGTAGAGGGTCTACTTCTCTTAGCTTCAGGAGAATTTTTTCCACTCTTACTAAGAAATTTCCTTGGCCTCTTTTTAGATCTTCCTGTAGATCGTTTTCTATTTTGATGTTGGTTATGAAATCTACCTCTTGTATCTCTTTCATTATTTGACATTTTTGAGATTCGTATTCTTAATGTCAATTTAAGCTTTTTACATTTCAAATACACTTTCTATTTAGATAAACGTAGAATTTAAGGCGCACATAAAAAAATATGAAATAACTCGCGAACGTGTAATTTATTAAAAATTAATAATTTTACGTAAATTAAACCACAAAACTTACTAATAATTTTTTAAATGCACTTTAAGTAAACAAACTTACTGCAAACTGACCAAACAATCAGCTGAGACTGACTGTTATGTAGCGAAATGATACGAGCAGAAAGCGCCAACGCGCGAAATTCAAATTGATAAAAAATTACATGAATAACTATGTGCCACTCGTTTCCTTACAAAATCAAAACGGAATAAAATATGGATGTAAAACTTTATAGAACTTAAATCAAGATAAATATTTTGTTAAAATTAAATAAATAAACTCTTTTTTTTCAATTGAACCTAAAAAAAATCAATAAAAATTAAAAAAATTTAATTAAAAATAATTCTTAACATTTTTTTAATTTGTAAAAATTATATCATTATAGACTTAATAAATAAAAACAAAATTAAATCTCTTAAGAAAACTTTTTGGAGATTAATTAATGATTTATGAATTATTGAATCAAGTAATAAAAAAATAAGTTCTCATAGTGTTTTAATAAGATTAGCTAAAAATTTGAGAAAAATCTCAAAATAGCAAAATTAACAAAAAAATCAATTAAAAGTTTATTCTACTAATTTCTTTATAAAAACGAAACTAAATAAGATAGGGTAAAAAAACTTGTTGAAGCTTATTCTACAGTAAATTTCCTATAAAAAAAAGCAATAAACCCAAATTCGATGGTGGGACTGAAAAAAAGGTGTTTTGTGCCCTTGAAGAAATGCCATTGAAGAAAAAAAAATCTATAAGTGTGTATTTAATAAGAGACAAAATGTTTTCTCCTTAGCTTACTATATTTTTCATCATTTGTAAAAATCATCGATTGTAACATGAACAATATAAGCGCCTCTCTAGATTTTGCGACGATTGTATTATATCGCGCATTCAAAACTCCCGCCTTAACGAAGCCTACTACCAAGTACGGTAGTACTAGGCTCAGCCGCTATGTGACGCTGCTCCCGCAAGAAGAACAGCGAGCTCCAGAGTATATAAGAGCCAAGGCTCAGTGAAGAAAAGAAGCAGTGCAGACTATGCTCTCCTCTCACTCTTAGCCAAAGGCGCACCTTGACTAAGAGAGAGGGAGACAGATAGTAATAGGCTGCCTTTGCTTGCGGCGCTCCGCAAGTAAAACCAGACTCGCTTTCTCTCTCGTTTTCATCGGAGATCAAGCAGGGTTGCCCGTTTAATCAAAGATGCGACGAGTTACAGTTAAATCTTAGTGAGAGGCACTCCTATACTTAGATAAAATGTAGTACAGAGAAAACTGCACATGCACTGCTGTAACGCCGTACCGACCGCGTTGTAAATAATAGAGTTAGTTTAACTTAATGTAAGATTGTATTAGTACTAAGGGTGCTTCACACCGTACTATCGTAACACGCGCCGTTGTACTGCTGTACCGGCTGCTTCATTAATTTAAATATAAATTTGCATTAATATTAAGGGCGTTCCACGCCCTTTAGTTTGTACCGCTAAGCCGCTGCACCGGCTGCTTTGTAAATAAGATCTTGATTAATTCGATATAAAATTCATATTAATATTAAAGGTGCTTCACACCGAACTGTTATAACCTGAGCCGTCGCGCCGACCGTGCCGACCTGCATATAAGACATTTTGCATAAATATAAATTCATAATAATGTTAAGGGTGCTTCCCACCCATTATAGTTATATTTATGTTAGCTTTCAAGGTGCTTCACACCCACTGCCGTCGTCGGAACAAAGTTAGGTAAGACTGCTCTATCCATGTGCAGTCTAATGCTCGGCATCCGCCGAGCATTAGAGAGTCTTAGGCCTTCAGCCGCATTTCGCTCGACCACAGTAAGGGTGTCGTCCACCCACTGCTATTATAATAATTAGTCTATTAATATTACATTTTGATTGTTCATTACACAATTACAGAATTAACCCAGCAGACCGTCCAGGCCGTTAGCTGCCGTATAATCCGGTTTGATTTATTATTAAAGACAAAGTTTATTTTCATTAATAGAAAGTAATATAATTCAGTTCAAACTATTTTAATTTCATTTATTTTGCCGTCGAGTGGCTTATAGTAAATTCAATCTTTATTTCATTGTATCACGTGCAATTATATTAGGTTAGTTATGTGATTTATATAATTTAGGTTAGTTTACCACTTTCTACTATTATTGTTATACGTCGTTGTAAGATATGAGTAGTTAAAGTACAATAAAGTCCAGGTACTCCCTAGCATAAACAAACGTGTCAACCTGTTTACTATCCTTTATCATTCCACCATCCATTCTGACCCACCTCCTGCCTTCGAACCCTGGTTACTCACTGATGCTTCCGGCAACAGGAGGTAAAAACGTCATTTTTCTACCCGCGGAAAATAAAAACGTTACAATATAAGTCTCATAAGGCAAGACGATTTTTCGTTAGCTTTTAAATACAATTGATTCTACATAAATTAGTATTAATAATCAATTTTTATTATATTTTAACGATACCGCGCGATATCATCATTTTGTTGGTATTTGTAATGTTTTAAAGAAAACTTTATAACTTATTCTTTTATACGTAGACTTGCCTGTACATATTATTTTTAAAATTTTATTTATATTTAAAAATTTTCTCATGAAAATGATATTAGTTATGTATTTAATTACGTTTATGATTAATTAAGAAAAAATTAATGAAAGAAAGAAATACTTGATGATTGTCTGAATGATTTCGATACTTTTATAAATTCAGATTTGGAATTAAATAAAAATTATATACTTTACGATTTTAATAAATATCGAACTTATATTTTCTGTATGTAAACTTACCTGAAATATACTTTTTTCATAGTCTCAATACGTATCCCAATAGTTAAAAATTAAAATATATGAAATAAAATATATTAATTGTTAAATTTTTATGAAAAGATATTACTTTTAAGTTCAATAAAAGAAAAAATAATTTGCATTTGCAAAGTGGTCCAAAAGTTTTCAATGTTTATCATTTATAATACTATGATAATTTTTACAGCCGAAGACATTTTTAAAAATAAAATTTAATACACGTTATTTTCACACATAAACTTGTCGAAAATATACTTTTTTTAAAGTTTTGTAGAGAATATATAATATTGAAATGAGTTTCACAATAATGAAAAAATGATTTTTTCTTTTACCTTCTCAATACAATTAATTCTACATAAACAATCATTAATAATCAATTTTTCTACGATTTTTTAAAATGATTATTTTTAAAAATATCGCGATGTAATCATTTTGTTAGGATCGTTGAGTCGTCGAACAGTAAAAATATTTAAAGGCATTGAATAGAATTACGGGCAATACTGTTCATATTAAATAATGATTTCATTCAAAACAACGTTTCAACCATTCTCAAAATGATCCTTTTCAAGTTAAAAAATTATATTTATATATTAGCAGCATCTTAATAAATCAAAAAAATATTGGGAAAATTCAATAATGTTAAAATAAAAAACTTAAGAATAAACTGCCATATGCAAACAACAATATACATATTTATGTTATCTAACCATGCTTGGTAGATAACAAAACCAGGTGTGGCAGTCGTGGGGACTGGCCGACAGAAGTTAATACTTCTTTTGGTTTAGTGACAATCTTGCTTCTCATAGAATGAACAATTTTCCATCATACTTTGTTTTAAAATATATTTTATATTAAATAAATATGTATACGCACAAGAAATTCTCAACTCATGGAGTAGAATGATGGTAGTTCTGTCTCATTAAAATAGTATTATCTTTGGTTCTTCTTGTCACACAAAAAGAATCAAAAAAAGTATGTTAAGGTGAATAAAATTTTATTCTATTTTTACCCTCTTTTGAAATTTGTAGAAATTTCAAATTAAAAAAAATTTGTTTAATTGTATATTTTTCAATAATTACTAAAAAAATTCAAACAGAAATGAAGAAAATTTTAAAAAATTAAAAAATCAACTTTGATGATTTTTTTGTTTTGATGCTTTTTAATAAAGTTATAAACAATTGAAACATCAAAAGTGAAAATTTTATCAACATTACGTTTCACATATTATTATATATATTATTATCATTTTCCTAGAAATAAATTTTAGTTTTTTGAAGAAATTTGAAAAAAAATATTTAAATTATTTGAATAATTTTTATGAAAATTTGATTGTTTACATGCTTAACAATAGACGATCACTTGTAACTTATTGAAAAGTCTCATAACAGAATTGTTTAATATATATTTGTACAATATATATGACACATATTTGTTTAATATATATGACGAAGCACCTTGCACATGTTCTTGAATGCGAAACAATGCATTTTGATCCACTGTTTTGACTGGTCCTAGTTCATAATCTTTTTCTTCATATGTAAATGTAAAGTTTCTAATACACAATAATATTTGGTTCTATAGAGCTATGGTATAAGGTAGATCTCTTGAAGAAGATGTTCCTGCAGATACTTTTCTGGCGAAACGATATTTTCTTTCGGTATGCATAGACCAAAAATGTACAAGTAGTCCGCTTTCTTTCATTATAAGTGGTATGTTGGTTATAAAATGACGTTTTGGGTTTCATACGATATAATCTTGAAAATGAAGTAAGGTATTTTGCGATTAATATCCTTAATTCCTGTAAATCAGATTCGACGTAGTGAGGTATTGTTGTCAGTCCAATAATTTTTCTTAAATAAACGTACAGTTTCCAATAGCCACTCTCTGTCGGAATCAAATCATCTAATATGAATCCTAAGTAGCGCAATAAATAAACCATTTGCGACGCTGACTGTTTTGCTTTGATTTTTATTTTTAAATCATAACAATGTTCGTCAGATGGTGAGCATCTCTCAGTCTCCAAACGTCTCGGTCGATTTGAGGTTTCATAGCCAAAATCAAATTTCTTCAATCTTATATTAAAGTCATCTAAATCTACCGCTTTATTTTTAATGATGATTTCTGTTAAGAGCATTTCAACAGTATCTTTACCTTCTCTTTCAAATAAATCATGCATTAAATCTAAAGTGCGATTCTTTGTTATATGGGATGCAGATAATTTATTGAAAACACATTCTTCAATAACACTTCTTTCTTTCTTTTGCACATCAGTGGCCTATGATTCTTCAGTTCGAAGAAGATCGATATTTTCAATAAACAAAGACTTACATTCTTCAGATATTGCGTGACATATTCTACAGTAGTACTTACTATTAAATGAAGATGTAAACCCGCAATGCTGATTTAGTCCTAAGTTATTCTCAATAATCATTACACAATTAAAATATACTATTTTATAACTCCCATTTACGTAAATGCTAATACCTTCTTGCGATAACTCTGTTAACTGTGCTATAAGTGGACTGAAAATATTACTATTAGTTACATGAGCTTTATATTTAGCTAGATAAACCAATGCTAAAAATATATTATCTAAGTTCGACTAACTAGGAGAGTTTCACACCTCCGGATCACAGATTTTGCTCAAACTTCGGGATAAGTTTTTAGATGATAAAATATGGAGAAAGTTAAAGTTACAGTCACAAACACTCAATATTTCCCTAGTTTCAGGCAATTAAGGAAAATCACTAAAAAAGTTACTAGATTTTTAAACGCATATATTTCTTTAGCATTGAAAGCTAGAAGCTTGAAACTTTTTAAATTAAAGCTGAGCTCAAATCTTTTCGAAACAGTAGTTGTAGCATATCAAAATATTATTTTTTCCCAAAGTTAGAGCGTAATAAAGATTGGACCTAATTTCAGCCTTTATTATTAATTAATGTTTTAAAATGAAAATTCAGGTCCAATCCTTATTACGCTCTAACTTTGGGAAAAAATAATATTTTGATATGCTTTAACTACTGTTTCGAAAGGATTTGAGTTCAGCTTTAATTTAAAAAATTTAAAATGAAAATTCAGGTCCAATCCTTATTACGCTCTAACTTTGGGAAAAAATAATATTTTGATATGCTTTAACTACTGTTTCAAAAGGATTTGAGCTCAGCTTTAATTTAAAAAAAAGTTTCAAGCTTCTAGCTATCAATGCTAAAGAACTATATGCGTTTAAAAATCTAGTAACTTTTTTAGTGTTTTTCTTTAATTGTCTGTAACAACACTGATATACCTTTAAGCACGATTTTCTCTTTAACGTATGCGCATCGGTCTTACGACAGTGTAAACCGCTTTCTGAACCCTAAGAGGGCGCCTCTTTCGCTGTAAGAGCGTATACCCTTAAGCGGGAACGCTGCCGTCTTACGTTATGATGGCGTTTTTCTTACAGTGGTATTTCTATATTCTAGGGCTTAAGAGCTATACGCTCTTAAGCACAAGAGAGGGGCTCATTAATACGAGATCGCGGGGCGCTTGTCTGAAACGAGAGCGCTTTGAACTGTCAATGATTTCTTCTTAGGTATAATAACGCATTTTGCTTGTTAAAGAACGTATTGCCCTTAAAGGTCTATCAGTGTAGGGAAATATTGAGTGTTTGTGACTATAACTTTAGCTTTTTCCATATTTTATCATCTGAAAACTTATCCCGAAGTTTTAGCAAAATCCGTTATCCGGAGGTGTGACACTCTCCTATTAAGTGGGGTTTAAGAACTGGAATAGTTAAATATCTGAGCCCAAGTTTTTCTTCCCCTGCATGACTTGATAAAGGATTACGTGATTCAGCATCGTCAATTGAAAAAAAAAACATGGAATAGCAGTACGGCCATTATTTTTTGAATACCTTCAATATAGTCTTGCTTGTATAATATTTGAAGTCACGTTTGTACCTTCTACTTCTTTTGTTTTTGAAAGTTGTTCTATGTTTTCTTTTATACTATTATATATTCCAGACAATTCTAAGAAGCATTTCAAATTCTGTTTAATAGGTAAGTAAACTATTTCTATATCTTTATCTGTATCTGTATTTTTACCAATCACTTCTGATTTTGGCATGGAAAGACCACATTCTTTTTCAAAAACTCCTGATCTTAACGTTTCTGTTCGCAAATCATGAAATGGGAATTTATTTTCGTCTAAATGATTTTTAATTTTACCTATGATATCCATCCCAATGCATTCTTTTAAGTTTAATTATAATTCATTCATTAAAAAAGGAATAAAATATTGGAATATAAAGTCCGACATAAGTTTAATTATATTATCAATATCTGATCGCGGAATTATGGGATTTTTATATAATGATAACAATAATTTTATTACATTTTTATGTAAGTCTAGTCTATTATTTAGTAGCTCGTGATTAAAATCCATATAATACATTAAATGTTTACAAAAACTCATGCAAGGAATGAATTTTTTTTTATTGGTACTTAATTATAGATTCTCAAGTTTAATACAGAAGTTTGCGATCTTAAACTCATTTCGAATGAAGGGATGTTTTTATTCATCGCTTAAAATCGTTAAATTATTCTAATAGATATTATTATTAGCTTTTTGTTACCTAAATACAAAGCATCTTCTTTATTCATTTCTAATTATTTTTTTAGAGTTTATGAAATACGAAGCCATGCAATCATCATTACTATTTCATTACACATTCCTATTTTCAGTTGTAAAATAAGAATCTTCTTTTGTTGAAGATTTATTCCTTTAAGCTTCTATGGATCTATAAACTTTGTTCTTGCGTTTATTATTTCTTAAAGTAATTTCTTTTATGGAAACTGCCAAAAATTGGTATTCTTTTTTACAGTTTTCAGAGAAAACAAAATACCAAGTATTTGCCGCAATAACAGATAAAACGATCATTTTGAGATGCCAGAGCTGATGAATGTAAAAACTCTCCTACCTGAAATTTAACGAATTTAATCAATTAGCAGACCACCTATAGACCTTTGTTGTAAAATATCATGCTGTTATGTCCAGTCACTTTAATTAGTTTACTCGGACGCATTAATCGTGAGATATTTCTTGTTGAATTGAAATGATTATTTTGTTCTTTTAGTTGCGAGGTGGAGGAACTTAATCGCTTACCTTTTTTTGTGCGTTGGCTGCGTGATCGAAAGAAAGAGAGTTTATTCATACTTTTTTCTTGTTGAAGAGCGTAGTGCTCCTCCCTGGTTGCCCGCTGTTAATTGGATTAAGAGGAGGTCGCGTATCTCTGTCCTTTTCTAATCAAAGAAATGATTTTTTTCACAAAAACTAATAATTTTAGCAAAAAATGAAGAGAAAGCCGCATCTTGTATCGAAAAAAGCAATGTTTTCTTTGATAAGAAAAAATTAATTTTATTGCTTCGTTCTCAAGAAAACCTTGAAAAACCAAATTGTCCACCCTAACCTCTATGATTTAAGTTTTTCAAGGTTTTCTTGAAAACGAAGCAATAAAATTAATTCTTTCTTATCAAAGAAAATATTGCTTTTTTTATTACGAGATGCGGCTTTCTCTTCATTTTTTGCTAAAGTTATTAGTTTCTGTGAAAAACTCAATTTTTTTATTAGAAAAGGACAGAGATACGTGACCTCCTCTTAAGGTGGTCGTAATAACACTTTCGTTCACAAAGATTAGATTGACTTTTATATATAATGTTTATTTAAAAGTGATACACAAAAATATCATAAAGTGAGTCGCGCAATCTTATAATGAAAACCTTGTTGACGCTTTGTCTACTTAAACTTTGTAACAATAAATTTTCTATTATTTTTAAGCAGTGGGTCGCGTAAATTTATGATTAATAGTAAATAGACTTGTTAATTTAAGCGCGCAATCGAGTTTGTTTTACTTAATTTGGTAAGTGTATTTGAAAAGTAAAAACGCGAGTTTACAAGTTTATTCTAATATTTTAATTTTTGTTTGCTTTATATCGCGAGTCAAGAATGGTACTCTTCTCGAGAGATCTAGCTGCGGACTAACTGACAAAAATTATTTTCTTTGCAAGAAAGGTACAAATCTAGAAAAAAAATGCTAGTTTATTAAAATTTAAAAGAGTCCCATTGGTCGGTTCAGCCGTGAGAAACTCTTTAAAATCTCACACTTATCGCACGTGAAAATGCTGAGTAGCAACCGCGCCTTGCAAACTTGTTGCTTGTTCTTAAAACTACAAAGAGAAATTAAAATTTCTTAATACAAAATATTAACTAGGAGATTAATTTTTTTAATATCAATATATATGTTTAGAAACGTTATTGAGAGAATGAACTGGAAATATTGCATACATGTTTACATGTATGCATATATATATATATATATATATATATATATATATATATATATATATTTATGTCGTCGTAGACCAAATTCGGCTCAATACCCATAGACCCAGCTAAATTTGTATTGACATCACGTACGCTTTGGCTCACTTTCAACTATGTTCAAATGTTTCTATACGCTTTCAGTGGCGTATAGAAGCTTTCCATACGAACCCGGAGTCGTATGGATTATATATGTATTCAGACAAGTTAACTTAGGTAGATCGTATGACGCGAGCGCGCCTATGCTCACAGCTGATTTTGATATTTTCTTAACCATAAAAAAATTTTGGGTTATGCAAACAGCGATGCGAAAAAATTGAAGATTCATGTTCACAAATGAAAAACAAATGAAAGAGTGACAGCAACTGATTTTGACATATTATAAAAAAAATTAAAAAAAAAACATTAATATATTATTTATTAATGTTAAAAACATATAAATTAATCGAATTAATAAAAAAAAAGTGTTACGTAAATAAAAATGTGGCGATTCGATTGAAATTATTCAATCGAACGCATTAATATGTTGGATTTAATGTGTAGTCTGTTGTGTGTGTTTTATTTTCATTTTAAATCAATTTTTTTATAGTCCCTCATTTGGCCTACAACGACATAAAATTATCTACGTAACTTGGGCGTACGAAGGATGAACATGGTCTCGACTAATATTTGTCGATTGAGCAATAGTAAGTCTTGGGCGCGCTTTGCGCTTTGCGCGCCCAAGACCAATTACTACCCAATCGACAAATATTAGCCTCGTCCATATTCATCCTTCGTACGCCCGGATACGTATATAACTAATATATATATATATATATATATATATATATATATATATATATATATATATAAAGCTAATAAAAGATTAATAGAAGAGAAATAAAAGAAAATCAAAAAATTTTATACATCCGCGATTATGCAGATGTAACACATGCACCTTATAAAATGATAGCCTATGGATACAAATCGTGAAGGTTTTGAGACTGCAACTTTTTACTTACATCTGTGTCATGCACATTATAAGTAATTTTTTTCTTTAGTGGTTTACAAGGAATAAATATTATATACGTATTACCAAATAACACACAAAGAAAATTCAAACTATGGAAATTATTTGAAAAACAGATGCTTTCGATATTTCATTAATTTCATCATCTTTCCGTCGCATGGAAAGTATATAATTAAGAAGTACCCGCTTGCACAGAAGTAGTCTATAAATACAGAAGATAAATAATTGAATTTATAAATGCAAACGTTAGACGAGTCCCTAAATTCGTTGGATAAATCCGTAAATTCAAATAGTTTAGTACTCAGCTTAATGTATTGTTTATTTTTTACATAGAGTTGATTCTTCATTTTTCACTTGTCTTACTTCCTCAATGTAGAATTTTCGCCGAGAATCTTGTCATATGTTTAAAAGCTTTAATTAAAACAACTCTAAAATTATAAAATATATTTTATAATAATGCATAAAAATCTTTGAAAAATGAAATTTAATTTACCTACCTAAATAAATTTAGTTGACTGTATGAACTTCATTATGTATTTTTTTGCTGAAAAATCATTAAAATTAATTAATAAATAAACAATAATTGTTTTAAAAAATTTTTAAATATAATATTTCTTTAACAAAGTTTAAGTTTTGTTTCAAAGTGATAAAATTATTATTTCATATAAATTTATAAGTTAATTAAATTTATTTAAATTTAAAAATCAAATTACACTTAACAATTTAAAAGAATTTACCAAAACTGTCTGATAGAAAAACATTACAAAATTAAAGAACATGGTTTTAAAATGTAAGATATAAAAAATATTATTCACCCTAGTCTGCGTAGAATATAACACGGTAGCGATGGACAATGATGTTTGGAAAATCTAAAATATAATAATAATAAATAAAATTTACAATTAGAAGTAGTTAATTATTCAATATTTAGTACCATTCGAAAATTTCGGAAAGATAATACCCAGAATGATCCTGCAGTTAATAAATCAGGCTTCGATGCTCGAGTCATTATCATAATTAATAACTTTCGAGCTTCGATAGAAATTAAATGCCAGTCAATCATATACCTAAAAATATTAACGTACATACATTAGTGTACTATACAAGTTATAATTATTTCTAAATGTGTTTTATGAAATATAACTTTTTGTATATTGGGTAGCCGCAGCAGTAAATGAACATAACTCGTGACATATTTTTTATTTGAAACTAATGTATTTGAAATAAAAATATATTATTTCATTAATTTTTTTTTAATTTAAAAAGTAATAGTACATTATTCAACTAGAAAGTAAAGTTGCATATTTCTCCCGAGGGAGAAATAGACTTTCCTGTCTTCTAACCTCAAAATCGTAGTTTTATTACTCATTTGCAGCTCTCAGACAGAAAATGATATCTTTAACCTGATCAGGGAAGGGTTCTTTTCGAACCTCGGTACAGTCCTCGCTTTCAGTTCGTCCCGTAAACTCCTCGTTTCCAAAATAAACCCTTTCCTGACCTGGTTAAAAATATACTATTACTCTCGTGTTGTATATTTTACTTTATTCCCATAACCACGGGCACTTTATTATTAACTTAAAAAAGCGGGCCTAATAATCACATATCACTGTGAATTATGAACATAAATTATCTTAATAAATATTTATTGAGAAAAAATTCGTTTCTACTTCAATTATTTCAAAAATTTAATAATGAAATTTCATAATTTTTTCAATATATTAATTTTTATTGAAATATAGTATTTTTTAAAATTTTATTAATTAATTTGATCATTTCCCTGGTAGAAAATGAAACGCTTTTTTTATCATTTTATGGCCATTGCTTTGAAATGAAGAGCTGAAAATGGGCATTTTCTAAGATTAAAATGTAAATCTTAGAAACAAAAAAAAAACTCATAATTAAATCTCTATAATTATTTGTGCTTGAGACAATTTATTTCTTCATTTTTTGTATTCATTAAATATATATTTTATAGTTTAAACGCGAATGGAACGATGTATTGGATTTATAGGTTAAAATATTTCTAGGTACTTAAAATGCTCACTTTATTGACAACATATTTCTATTAGTATTTTTCGTCTATACAAAAAATGAAGGCTCTGCAAAAATTGACTATTTATTAGCCAATATTGATATGACAAAATATTACTATTAATAATGCCCATAAATTGTATTATACACCATTTTTAATGTTCAAATTTCTACCAGGGTTGTTACAAATTTTAAGGAAAATTATTCAAACTCACAAATTTCTTATTTAGCGCGAATAAAGTATATTGTTTCTGCTAGTATTTTAGAAGTCAGTAATATCTTATTTTTGACCCGCTTTTTGAGTTAATAAAGTGGCCATTACTGTTGGGGTAGGAATAAAGAAAATGATAGTTCGCTTGTAAACAAATTGAAAATGTATTTTATTCCTACCTCAACAGTAATGACCATCTTATTAACTCGAAAAGCGGGCCAAAACAAAGATATTTTTAACTAACAAAATTTTGCAGGAGAAATAACCATTTCTCCCGCTAATTTTAAAACTTATAAAATTGAATAAATTTGAGTTTTTTTATTAGATATTAATATTAGACCATTGTTGAGGTAGGAATAAGGCACAATATGCAACTCGGGAGTAAAGTCTGATTTCTCCCTCGGGAATTGGCTGATCCCCGCAGAAATATGGGACTTTACTCCTTAGTTGCATAATGTATGATTTTTATTTTTTACGAAAATTTTCATACAGATATTATTATTATTCATCGACTTGTGCTTCTATCTTTTAAATAATCTATAAAGTGACTTACGTTTTTAAATGAATTTCATCGCAAATTGTAAGAACTTGTTGACCAGTCCAATTTAAATAAAAAATATATAGACTAAACATTAAAAATATTGCAGAATCTCTTATGATCAAGATCGTATCTTTTTGGTTGTAAGAAATCTAAAAGATATTCATTCAAATTAAAAATAATATTTCTAAATATCATTTTATTATAAAAAATCAACCCATTATGAAATGAAAAAAATTTTAATACCAAATTGATTTTTAAATGAATGGAAGCGCTTTTAGGTGCCTTTGTTCCTACGCCAATTTACAACTAATTTGATATTTTAAAAATCTATTTAATTACTTTTTTGGACTATTATGGTTTAGTATTTCTGCAATTTCGTATAAACTTTATAATCTTCATGTAAATTGTGACTCAAAGGCATTAAATTCATATGTTTAGATCACATTATGTTTTATTTTTTTAACATATTAAATATATTACTGAAGAGTTGATTGGGGCAAAAGTAGTGCCATTTTTCATAGCAAAAATATTGCTAAAAGCATGAAAATTTATTTATTATTGATTTAAGAAAAAAAATCTTTATAATAAAAAAGTTACATTTTTTCAATTAATTTAGAAATTTTAACAAATAAAAAGCAATATTATATATAAAATTTTGAAGTTGATATCAAAACTAACTTATTTGATTCATTGTTATAAATAATAAGTTAATAGTCCATTAGCATCACCTTTCTTGCGTATGAATGTTACCAACTTGCCTCAATCACTGGTTAAGGAGATATAAAAGAGGGTTAAAATATCTACATTAACAACATAGTGGCAAATCTCAGGTATTATATGAATTATTTACAGTAACCATCATAGAATTTCATAAATAATATTTTAGCAGATTTGTATAAGTATAAAAAATCTACATATTCTTTAAATTTTTTATTTTATTGAAATAAAAAATTAGCTTTCTGTAGTAACAACGTTTAAAATCTTTACGTGATAATCTGTCAACTATGGTTCCACAATATCGGTATATTGAAAAAAACTATTATTTTAATTTTATTTTTAAAAAAACAGCCAGAGAATTCACAGATATTTATATATTTATACCAATGTTGAATTTTCAAATTTATTTAAAATAGTAATATTAAAAAAATTATTTGGAAAATTTCAAATAATAAAACTATTTTTCATAAGAAAAATATTTTAAAATTTACATTAAATTTTACTACGACGTTGTTCAGAAAATTTAAAAGTTATTTTCAGAGATTGGCAAATATGTCGGCGAAATTCATATTTTTAATTCGCTTTTATGTGACCCTAATTACTTGAGAAAAGCAAGAAAAGAAAAAAAAACAATTTTTAATATTTATATTTACCTACATCAAATAACAATATACCAAAAACTAATAATGCTCCAAATTGTATAACAAAGAAGATTTTGTAGAATAATTCTTCGATCAAACGTACTTCACTGAAAATAAATAAATTATTATTATTATTTATATTTCTTGAGATGATATCAAATTTTTTTAATAATTTAAAACTATTATCAGATCATAAATCAACATTTCTTAACCATGTGGCTTGATTGTGTTTTCGAATCACACTGATTAAATTTGATATTATATACTCATTGTCTTGTATTCTATAGAACGACGAAAAAAATTTAAACTTTATAAGAACAGGTCTTGTTGTTTCAACCAATTGATTTCTGAAATCAGAAATTATTTAAAACTAGAAATACAAATAAATCACTTATTTTACTCCTAATTTTTACATAACATTTGTACCGTGTAATAACGTATAATCCACATGCGTGACTAACGCATATGATGTATGTAGCACTTGTAATAAAATAACCAATTCCCATGTACGCACTAACGATGTAGAAATGGAAAAAAATTTGATAATGGGTAAAACGATTATTTATTATCATTTCACTAAAATAATAAGGAAATACTCTTCGACTATCATTTGGACTGGAATTGTTAAGCATTTGTGGAATAAATGAAATGCCGAAAAATATAGAAAATGATGGCACGCCATAAACTAAAAGAAATTATGAAAAATTATTTTTGTTCATTTCAATATTACATAACTTACTTACTTAAAATGGAATTTGCAACACGGTTTCCTTTACTTATATATGAATATAAAACTTTTTTTTCTGCATTATCCGTTAACTGTAGATAGGCATCTATAAACTGTTCATATAAGCTTTTTACCTGTTCAAAAAATATTTTTTTAGTAATTGAATGAACTTAAAAATAATTTTTTACAATATTGATTTTAAGAAAATTTTTAAATACTAACCTTTTTTTCGCTAAAAAATACTAATGCATAAATTATTAGAGCACCGCAAATACATATAACAATTACTGTGTTTTCAAAAATAATTATGTGGTTTGTATTTAAATCTTCAGTTAAGCCAACAATCTTCAAAAAGAATAGATTTTATATAATTCAATTAGCTATATATTTTGCATGAATTTAAATAATAAATTATTCTATTTGACTAAAACTTTTGAAAAGTTATACTTATTGCGTTTTTTAGTAAATATTTGTTTCAAATTACAATTCAAAAATAAATTTTATGATAAATTATTAGAAAAAGACAATCAAAAGAGACTTCTAAACTATGTGTTTCTTTACAAATGTTTATGTGCAATCGATTATTTTATAAACTTTCTTATTAGCCGTTTCTCATAACTTGTTATTTGTTCTTTTGATTGTATAGATCTTTAGTTTAAACAAAAGAATGATAAATCACTTACCAGAGGTAATATAAGTGATAAAGCGACAGTATTATATATGATAAAAATAATTCTTTTTCCCAAAGTTGATTGATAAGGCCATAATCCAAGCACTGTAAATATTAGTTTGTAAAATTTAAAATAAAATTGATTCACAAATGTCACATCTCTAGCAACCATTTCAGTTATATGTACTACACTACTTCACCGTCACAAATACACTATCTAATGATTACTGTCTACAAATAGCTTCCCTGAAGTAACTTTGATTCATTAAGTCTCATTCGCTTATTGAGTTATAAATATTTAAAAGATTATTATTGAGTACAAACAAAATTTATATAATAGGAAACCCTTAATTACAAAATCAAAACATTATTTAGTCACTTAACGAAAATTGATCCTTTATTTTCTTACGTAGTAAATAATTTTTAATAAAAATTCTTTCTAGAATACGGAAATATGAAAGAAAATAACATTTTTACTAAATTATCATTATAATCACTATTATGATAATAAATTAATATAAGAAATACATTAGCATGTAATACATAACATAAAAATGATATAATTCAGTACTTAAACAAATTCATCGATTAATCATGGAAATTTTGGAATTTCATGTATAATAAACTCTAAATTTTTGGCATTATTATTTCGATAGAAAGACTAGGTGTTTAAAAAGATCACATAGTCTTCGTTAATAGAAAACTTTTTAAAACGACTCAGAAACAAGTTTTTATTTTAGTTATCAAAAAATATATAGATTTTTTTTTTAATTTTAGAAGAAAATTTTTTTGGGCTTCAATTTGAACAATGTAGTTTCGTTTAGTTAAACTGAATTTAGCTAGATTAAATTGAATTAGATAAACCTATATGCATTACATAATGCCCTGATAGAATGTATGTCTAAGATATATCTAAGCTATCAGAAAAATTTTTTTAACTACACTGATAGTGCTTTCACAGTAGCGTGGATACAAGAGTAAATTGAAATTTGTTTTTGAATACTCCAGTATCTTAAGGTTCCGTGTAATAATGCGTTGAAAGTGTGTATGTTGTGCATGCATGTGAGGAAAGACCGAGTGTTCGAATGATGCGCTCATGAATTCACACTGTCATCATGTATTATAATAGAAGAGCAAGATAGGGGCGACGGTAGCGCAGGGGCTTAGGCTCTTGGCTCGTGCCCTAGTGGACCGGGGTTCGATTCCCCGGGAAAATTTCTGAAAATAATTTTCGAATTTTTCTACGGGTAGTAGAACTCGAAGGTCACCAAAAATCAATTGGAAAATTCGTCTAGGCAAAATTGAACTATTTTAAAAAGTCCCACTGGGCAAAAATGAAAACTATGATATACCTGGACACGGCCTAAGGCAAAAAGCTAAAAGGCTAATTAAAATAGGAAAAATAAGAGCAATATGTCATCTGCATTTGAAAAAAAAACCAAGAATCTTAATGCTTCAGGTAAACTCTAAGGAAGACGGCAGATACTAAGCCGTAACTAAGTATCCTAGAGTAACCTTAGGATATATTGTGGATCCTAGGAAATCACTAAGCATCCTAGGGTGACCCTAAGGTAGACTGCAAACCCTAAGTGATCACTAAGTATTCTAGGGTAACCCTTGAGTAAACTACGGATCCTGAGCGATCACTAAGCATCCTGAGGTAACCCTAAGGTATACTGTGGATCTCAAGCAATCACTTAGGTGCCCTAGAATCTATCTTAGGGTCACTCTGGGATGCTAAGTGATTGCTTGAGATCCACAGTCTACCCTAGGGTTACCTTAGGATGCTTAGTGATCGCTTAGGATCCGTAGTTTACTCAAGGGTTACCCTAGAATACTTAGTGATCACTTAGGGTTTGCAGTCTACCTTAGGGTCACCCTAGGATGCTTAGTGATTTCCTAGGACCCACAATATATCCTAAGGTTACTCTAAGATACTTAGTTATGGTTTAGTATCTGCCGTCTTCCTTAGAGTTTACCTGAAGCATTAAGATTCTTGGTTTTTTTTTTCAAATGCAGATGACATATTGCTCTTATTTTTCCTATTTTAATTAGCCTTTTAGCTTTTTGCCTTAGGCCGTGTCCAGGTATATCATAGTTTTTATTTTTGCTCAGTGGGACTTTTTAAAATAGTTCAATTTTATCCAGACGAACTTTCCAATTGATTTTTCGTGATCTCCGGGTTCTACTACCCGTAGAAAAATTCGAAAATTATTTTCCGAAATTTTCCCCGGTCCACTAGGGCGCGAGCCGAGAGCCTAAGCCCCTGCGCTACCGTCGCCCCTATCTTGCTCTTATATTATAATACATAATGACAGTGTGAATTCATGAGCGCATCATTCGAACGCTCGGTCTTTCCTCGCACGCATGCACAACATTCACACTTTCAATGCATTATTACACGGAACCTTAAGATACTGGTGTATTCAAAAACAAATTTCAATTTACTCTTGTATCCACGAATTGTCAAAGAGCAATCATAAAAAAATGACTCGCGCTTCGACAGCAGCTATAATCATTTCGAAATGTCAATTTAAGAGACAAAAGAAAAAATCAATAGAACTAAAATAAAATTTGAAAAGTATTGAAAAAATATTAATATTTTCAACTATTAAGTTATAGTTCCTTATACGGCCTACTTCTGACAAAATCATCTAGAGGATAGGGACATTTATATTAAAATCGTATTTAAAAAAATAAAATCAAATTACTCTAACTCAATGTGCTCTATGAGAAAGCATTGCGCCAAAGCACTTGGCAGCGTTTTTGTAGTTGCCACAGGATTTCTCAGCCAATTTTCAACAAATCGACTTCAAAATTTTTATAGATCTTCAATTTATATATCTTCACAAGTTAATTCAGTTTTTTTAGAAAACTGAAACAATAAATTTGTGAAGACATTTAAATTGAAGATCTCTGTAAATTTTGAAAATAATTTGTTGAAAATTGGCTAAGAAATTCTGCAGCAACTACAAAAATAGATAAAATTAAGTCATTGATAAAAGAAAAGGATTTTAACCATCGAATAAGGTTTTTTGAAATTGTTCATGGATTAAAGTCTTATATTAAATATATATTTAAAGTAAAAAAAGGTTTCATCAATTGAAGCGTCCCACAACATACGTGGCTAAGTCACAACTAACGCATTTTGAGAAAAATGCAAAAAATCTCTATCTTCTGAATGATTCTAAATCGCTTGTTAACCAATATACTATTGAATTCACCGATGAAAAATAAGATTTTTAACACTCCGTGCGCGAAACACGGTTTTTCATGCTTGTTTTGCGTGTGCGAAACCTAATATTTTTTCATAATGGGCGAAACATGTACGCCATGTTTCTTTTTTTTAGACAACAAGATTCACAATTGTTTTGCGGACTTAGCCTCGATATTTATGTCATACAAGGTTATTTTGACAGGAAATTCGAAACAAAATTTTTTATTACCAAAAATAAAAAGGGGGAATTGTTTCATATGTAAAAGAGTGGTTAAATGATATTTTTCAAAAAGATTTTACTTTTATCAATTATGATCAATGTCCCAATCGCTACTCACGAACCTATTACTAACAGCTCAATGTTATTTAGATACGAAAAAAAATTTTTAACAATGAGCGGCTAGTAATAGGTTCGTTAGTAGCAATTGGGACATTGACCATATAAAGTTGATTTAGATAGTAAATATTTACTCATAATGTTTTTCACAGGTAGAATTGATGTAAAACATTTAGTCACTTTTAAAATATAACATATATCAGATATAAAAGTAACATATATATAACATATATGTCACTTTTACTATATAACATATATCATAGAATTAAAAAAAAATTAAATTTTTTAAGTATGAATGTTTAATTTTTTTTTTTAATTTTGTTGAAAAAAAATTCAACTTTTTTGACAGTTAATTCTAGAAACTGTTCTAATGAACAACTAATAACTTTAGCTAGTCAACAATTAATTTAAAAAAATCTTCTAAATAATGAGCGTTTTAATTTGCTCTTTTGAATTTATTATAAATCAGAAATCTTCTCTAATAAGTAAATGTAAATAAAAGTTTTTATTCGCAAACATAAGAATATTTATTGTATTAATGATGCAGTTGTAAATATTTATGATTTATCATTTATTTTTTATTATTTACTCGTCTAATTGTCACCCTCGCTACGATCGGGTGATAAATTGACTCGTCTCGCTCCGATCGGTAAGTAATCGCAAAAATAATCGTGTTTCGCTCACGATGTGTGTTAAAAAATAGTATACGCAACACGTGCGCGGTACAGGTAATCCACGCACTCGTCTTTTTTTTCGCCCTCGCTTCGCGTGGGCGAAAAACTCGACTCGTGCGTGAATCATCTGTTTCGCGAACTAATTGCGTAATGTACTATTTTTCACATGTTTCGAAAAATCTAAATTGATTTTTTAAAGAGAAAATAGTACATTTTGTAACGGGTATGAAAAGGCTTTATTTACGAAACGAGAAGTTTACGACCCGAGCCTTCGGCTAAATTTCTCGTTTCGTAAAAAAGCCATTTCATACCAGTTGCAAACCGTATTTTTTGCCATGAGAGCCAAGAAAGAGCAACGAAATTGCGATTTTGGGGTTAAAATGGCAAAAATAATTTTTGAATATGGACTTAGCCAACTTTGATGTGACTATGGACTTGGCTAGTTTTGAAAAAAAATAGAAGGACTTTTTTATGCGAAATCGGGACTCAGTTATTTTTTATTCAAAAATGTTATCCGGACTTAGCAATTTTAGATTTGTAATTTATTGATTTGTCAAATAATATAACATAATGTCGAAGCGTTCCACAACAAAAATGGCTAAGTCCATTTTTTTCGAAAATTCAGTTATTAAGTCATTCATATTTTTTATCTTATTTTCTACTATATTAAATCATAAAATTAAAAAAAAAGTCTTTAGCATTTAAGGATGTTTAATGGTTACGTAAAAGTTAACAGAATGCTTTGAAATTTTGAAATATGATTTATTATATTAAATTAAAGTACCTCAATTTTTTTCCATATTTCATTCCGCATGTTTTTTCGAGAAATTTAATGTTAAAAATACGAAAAATAACATGGACTCTTATGGCGACTTCGGATTTTAGGTTAGGTTTTATTTTTGAGTTTACAAATTACTCTTTTAATATGTAAAATTTTTCAGATTTTTTAATTTTCCACCATTCTACGGATTATAATAAATGGTGGAAAATTAAAAAATCCAAAAATACTGAGATAATTTTTAGAAATAAGAATAATTTTAAATACAAATAAAAATCGAACTTCCGTAGTCGCCTTATGGGCGATCTGAGTTTTTGGGGGGGGGGGGGGGGGGGGGGGGGGGGGGGGGGGGGGGGGGGGGGGGGAATCGATTGTGTTTTATATGAATTTCTGTCACAAAAGTTAACAGATCAAATTAAAATTTAGATATTATGAAAGTATATTATCTAAGGATTCATTTCATATAGTTTTTTATATACCTTTTCAGGAAAATTGACAGAGATTTCCAAAGTTAAAGTTAAAGTAAGAGTTAATTTTTAAAACCCGTACTGCTACGTAAGAGATTTGGCAACGTTGCGTATATATAACATAAGTTTTGTATTGAAAGAAAATATTTTTCTGCTAAATTTAACCTAGAAATAGAAGCGCTGCGTTGTCAAATTTCATTCAACATATTACCGAACTTAAAATAATTTATAATAAATTAAATAACATTTTAAAATGTTTTATTTATTAAATAAAAACGTTTAAATGTAATTTGAATAATATATTTCATCTCTAAGTGCCATTCAAAAAACTTTTTGTTGAAAAATATTTCATTACTTTAAGTTGGCAGCGATCCTTCTTTCCTATGTTAAAGCATAGGGTACCCCTCTGACTCTTCACCTCCCCGCATGACACCATTGAACATCCTTAACAAAAAATTGTTTTTTTTATTTTTTATTAATGTTTTTTTATACAAGAAAATTAATTAAACAATTTATGAACATAATATTGACATAATAATTATAACAATATAAAAATGTTATAAATTTTCAACAAAATAATAATAATAATAATTATTATTATTGTATATGCTTACGAGTGTGTATTATGTGTATATGTAAGTATATGCGTGTGTATATTCATAAAAATACACATAAACTCTATTCTTAAAATTAAAATTGGACTTGAACATTTTTGATAAGCAAGTTCAATGGACTTAGCGCTTTTTTTATTTTCAGCAGTTTTTTAACATACGAAAAAAAAATTAAAAAATCAAATTTTTGAAAATTTTATAATTAAATGTAGTAGGAAATAGGCAAAAAAATATGAGTTACTTAATAACTCAATTTTCGAAAAAAATGGACTTAGCCATATTTGTTGTGAGACGCTTCAATTATTATTAGAAAAAAAAATTTACCATTACATTTAAATTTAATTTTTTTTCAGACTTTAAACCTGATACCTTAATAACTTAGTTTTAGTAAATAATAAGTCCACACAAAAAATCATGCAATTTAAGCAATTGTTAAAATAAATCCAAACCATTAAAAACAAATAAAGTATAAGAAATTTCTTAAAATTATTGAATATGGTACACTTGCATGCAACTGCATGCACTTGTCCTTAGTTCTCAGTGTATGATCAAAATTTTATTTCTCATACCTCCATAGCGTATGCGAAATATTACATTTACGCATACTTATGGAAAAAAATTTTATATCAATCCAGCTGATAATTGCAGTATATTTAACTGCAGTAGAGTGGTGAACGCGTATCGAGTAAGCTTAACTTAACCAACTGCAGTAGCTTTAGCTGCACAGAGTTAAATTCTACAAGGGGTAGTGATTTATATTTAACAGAAATTATCTGTAGAATTCACTTATTGAATAACGTTTCATAAAAAAATAATACACTTATGTTGTACCTTAATTTTAACATTTAGATAAGTATGCTGTAACCTCTTCCCTTTCACCTATTAAATTACTCATGAAGGATTGCACTTCGTGCACATAAATGAGGATAAGGAATAAGGAAGGTGTCTTACATTAGACCCGTTTTTAGCACAGACATCATGCTGTGACTATTCCGGGGTCTTTATGTTTTTGTGTGTTAATTGTTAGTAGAATTAAAGGCCTCTTATAAGCCATAAAGCTCCAAAGACTCACAGTCTTATAAAGAGCATGCTACTCAAATTTCAATTTAATTAACACTTAAAGTAATCATAAATTATTATAAATTACTATTATTATATACTATAAATATCAAATAAGTAATATTAAGCTTGAATTAAAATACTTTAATAGACATTCACGAAAAAATATACAAGTGAATGTGTTTATTTAATTTAATTTTCATTAATAATAAAACTTTGACTTTAACTTTAATAAATTTATTTCGTTGTTACTGTTACCGGTACGGAGTTGGTGATTATCCAACTCCTCGCGGACCTGCAGAACAAACGAAATAAGAAATACTACATTACGACTTATTAATTTTAAGATAAACTTTATTTGAAGAGAACAGGCCAAAGAGTGCCATGCAATGATTCGGCTTCGATCTGCAAGCCGCTGCGGCCGCAGTTCTCTCCTATACTGTTAAGTAGAAGGGATACATTTACATATTCTACATGATACTATTACAGGTACGCTTAGATGTGTGCTAGCGTACGTCACTTTATAGGCGTGTATTGACGCACATCTAAGCGCGTACATATCTTCTTATTTCCATCTTGCGCGCCGGTATAACTTCTAATTGCCACGCTGCGCCGACGCACAAGATAAAGAAAGACACAATTATAATTTGATTGTCTACGCTTTTAACGCGATGATTCAAATTCGAGAGAGAATATAAGTTTGTTGGTAATTATCTATTATTTTATTCTTTTTTCTAGCTTATTCTCTCTCTTTTCTTTATGTTATATTTAAGTGAGGTCACAATGCGTATTCGTAAATGCTTTGTTTCAAAATTTTTCATATTCTTATTAGAAAATGAAGTCAATATAAATAAATAAATTAGAAATTTGAGAATGTTTAACATTGATAATAAATGTTATATATGTATAAAATACAGATGTATGTACAGTTTTGTTAACATTTTAATAATTAAAAAAATTGTGATATAATTATAAAATTTAACAAGTAAGCCTAGAATAATTAAAATTCGCAATATTCTTTAATTATTGAATACTTTCAATAATGAATTTTATTTTATAATATATAATAGATCTTATACTGCATCTGGAATTTAATTTAAAAACTTAACTTGTTCGATAAACCTCAATAGTTCATAGATGTATGGCTTGAATTTGTATTAATTAAAATGATATAAATTAGAACATAAATCTTATGGGCAAAACTGTACATTAAAGCATTTTATATATCAAAAATAAATTCTTAAAATTTTACAAAACCACATAAATTTCTTTCACATAAAAATCCATCAGTTCGCAAATTTATTAAATATTTAAAATTACTAATAGTTATAATAAGTACTTTAACATATGGAACTGTCAACTACACAAATAGCTATTTAAAGAAAAATTTACGTGAATACTGAGAAAAATGTCTGTACAAAATTTACTACAAACATATATAAAATTACTATTTAATATAGTAATGCTGTGACATACTCGCTTTGTAAGAAAAATTACTATTTTATATAGTAAATTTTAATTGAGCAGATAATATATAGAAAAAAATTTTTAGCCGTTTATTTTTTTATCTCAAATTATTTTTAATTTACTTATTACATGCGAAACAATTTTTTTTTTAATTATTAAATTATTTTTTAAATTTATTAAATTAATTTAAATATTTGAAAGAAAACTCAGAAAAAAACAGGAGTGGCAGTCGTGGGGACTGGCCGACAGAAGCTATGCTTCCAGTATATATACATAGAAATTAGGAAGTGTGACATTTGCAAAATTATAATTAATTTTTTAGTGAAAACGTTATTTTTCATTCGATGTATTATGTATTTAAAAATATATTAATAATGTAGTTTTTTATTAATATCAATTATTAAAAAAACATATTTAGGTAAACGTAATTTTCATCATGTGCATTGTAAACAGAAAAATACAAAAATTTTATTAAATTTTATTAAATTTTCATTTTTTGTTATTAATGTAGTAATTAATAACAACTATATAAATATACACATATTAATAAACGGAGGAAGATAATGAGAGAAAATAAAAAAATTCTTGCCAAAAAAATATATTAAGATTATAATATTATAAATACAAACGCATATTTTCATACGTATACTAATTTTAAAATTTAAATTAAATAAATATTATTTACATAATTTATTTATTTAATCATCGTATTCTACGTCTATCCTTCTCTGTCCGCCGGCTTTAAGAATTGACTCTCTCCCTCTCTCTTTCTTTTTCATAAAGAATAGAGAGGGTTGCGTCTATCCTTCTCTGTCCGCCGGCTTTAAGAATTGACTCTCTCCCTCTCTCTTTCTTTCTCTTATATGTACAATAAAGGTAGCCGCGAATGGAGGGGGCTATGTCTAGCCTTCTTTGCCGGTTACAACAAGGCAGTCTCTTTTTCTTTATCTTTCTTATATGTATATACATGCATATTCTTAAGCGGAATGGGAGAGAGGGAAAGAAAGAAAGAGAAAAAAGAATGTTTGTATGTTGATAGCAATAATGGCATCCTGTGCCGTATTCGTTCATTCACGCTGGGTGACATTTGGGACTGTCGATTTTTATACATTTAGTGCCCCTGCCGTAACGTCGCGTAAGAAGCATAGCTTCAAAAATCTTACTTTTGTTGGGACCGAACCGCCGATCGCGAGGACGTGAAGCGTGAACGTTACCGACTGCGCCAAGCTAACATGTTACGCAATATACTTCGAATCGTCTTCATATGTTATAGAGGATACTTTTAATTTAGTTAAAAATTTTGAGGTTAAGTTTTCGAATTAAAAATCAGACGAATCAAGTATACTACATAAAATAAAACTTTTTACTATATATCTTCCAAGGACTTTTTGCTTCTCGATTTTACATTATTATTTACTATCAAGGCAGTGAATTTTGGTATCTTTATAGATAAAATTAATAGGTTAATCAACAAAATTTACTAACTTATGTAGTAAAAATTATTTCTACAATTTTCACTTATATTATGTAGCAATTTTTGTTGAATATCAATACTACTTTTTTATGTATTTTCTAGTAAAAAATATTACATGCATAAGAATTATTTGTCGAAATAAAGTAATATTTCTCATAATATGAGTACGTCACAACGTTACTATATTATATAGTAATTTTACATATTTTTGCAGTAAACTTTATCCAGACATTTTTCTCAGTGAATAAAACATAATACGTGATATGCACACAACTTCACTGCCCTGCACTAATCACAACTCAAGACCGCAGTAAATTCTATCGCAATCTTCATTAGATCGCGATGCTTTACCGTCTACAATAACTTCATAAGCTGTATTTGATTTAACATAAAATTTTTTTCCACGCACTGAAAAAAAAAATCAGCAAATATGACGCGGTAAAGCCATGCTAAAACAGTATAGTGCTTGTTATGTCATTTTAATGTAATAACTATTATGAATCTATGGAGATAAGTTATTGTTGTATTAAATATAGTAATCAGTGAATCTTCATGAAAATAATAAATAACAAAAACTATTTCAGGAAATAGTCCAATCAATAAAGACATTTTGAGGACATTAATTAAAGGCTTAATGAAACTTATATGGAGTTGTTAAGGGCGATGAAAAAACATACTCTGTATAAAATGTAACCAAAAAAAAACGGTAGAAAATGCTCCAGGAGGCTGCAAAGTTGGCCAAAACAGCTTTTTTAATTCTCTGAAGCAACCTATGCATTTAATCGAAAAAAGTAATTAATAAAAGTATTAGAGAATAAAAAAACCTACAATTTGAGTACTGCTGCGATTATTTTCATCAATTAGTTATTGCAAAAAAGCCAAAAAACCATCAAAAATGGCCATTTCTTGAATATCAATTATTTATTGCAAAAATAATTTTTTAAATATTTTTAAACTTTCAAAAGGAAGCCTTCATCAAAAGGAACAGAAAGAGAGGTTGCAACAGCAAATTGGTTAATTTGTTGCTGAGATATTCCCTATTATTTATCCCAATGCGTTAAATGTTTATTGCTATAATTTTTTTTTGGCTGAACATATTGAGTTGCATAAGGGCTTAAACTCTTCATGAAGGTTCAAATTTTCATATTTTGTTAAGAGCAAATTAGAAAATTCAATTGCAATATTTTTATAACGCTTTAAAAAGAGGGTGTTTTTTTTTATAAATAAATAAAGCTGGGGCTTTATTTATAACTTTTACGAATTCGCTATTTGAATATTCTTATAGCTGTGTTCGAAACGAAGATTTAAAAAAAAAAAGAACCCTCTAAGGCCAATAGGAGCCGAGATAAGATTTTTTTTTTTTTAAATCACAGGCACTTTGTTTATAACAATTAAGAAACGAATCAAGCGTCATTTTGTAGTTGAAGACTTATATTTTAAAAATCTATGATTATATTTTTAAAAATAAGACTCTTTATTATTATAATTAAAATAATACTAACATACAAATAATAACGTCAAAGTCGGAGTCGTGGTGGGGATGCTTATCTTTGCGCGTGAGAAAAAATTAACGAAGGACCCCGTCCCAATAAAATTCGTAAAAATTAACCGTATCTCCGAAAATAATGGACCGATTTTGATGTTTTTTTTAATCTGGGGTATCTTGAAAAATTATCAATATTGGTGCAAATAGTTTTTCAAAATAGGGTATATTTAAATTAAAACAACTGTACCTATTACGGACACCTTAAACGCAAATAATTGGTGTGGCTCACTAAATCAATATTTTTAAATGTGTAATGTCTCATTTTAAAGCTAAAAAAAAGAACTTTAAAATGAGATATCATGAGTTTCATTACGATTAATATTTACGAAATGCGCGCGGATTAACGTAAATGTTGTAAATGAACTTACCTTATTATTCCTCATAATTATTACATTTGGAACCTGGAGATAAATTTGATTAAAATTTTTACTTTTTCTATATTTTAACTAATTATTATAATGAATTTATAGTTTAAATAAATAAAAAAATAATTATTAATAATTGCAAAAACTTTAATAGTAATAATAAAAATTGTTATCTCATTTTTTCTTATTTTTCTTTGTTTTTCATACAAAAAATTTTTTCATTATTAAATATATTTTCATTTTATTTTCTAAAGTTAAACTACTGAGATTTTTATGTAAGAAACATATTTAAAATAACACAATAAAAATCGATAAACAAAGGGTAATCAGAAAATATAAATTTGTATTTAAATAAACATTGAATTTCAGCAACAGCTTCTCATATATTATATAGATTAAAGTTATTATTTCTAGCAATTATAAGATTTGAAATATTTTTTTGTATGAAAAACAAAGAAAAATAAGAAAAAATGAGATAACAATTTTTATTATTACTATTAAAGTTTTTGCAATTATTAATAATTATTTTTTTATTTATTTAAACTATAAATTCATTATAATAATTAGTTAAAATATAGAAAAAGTAAAAATTTTAATTAAATTTATCTCCAGGTTCCAAATGTAATAATTATGAGGAATAATAAGGTAAGTTCATTTACAACATTTACGTTAATCCGCGCGCATTTCGTAAATATTAATCGTAATGAAACTCATGATATCTCATTTTAAAGTTCTTTTTTTTAGCTTTAAAATGAGACATTACACATTTAAAAATATTGATTTAGTGAGCCACACCAATTATTTGCGTTTAAGGTGTCCGTAATAGGTACAGTTGTTTTAATTTAAATATACCCTATTTTGAAAAACTATTTGCACCAATATTGATAATTTTTCAAGATACCCCAGATTAAAAAAAAACATCAAAATCGGTCCATTATTTTCGGAGATACGGTTAATTTTTACGAATTTTATTGGGACGGGGTCCTTCGTTAATTTTTCTCACGCGCAAAGATAAGCATCCCCACCACGACTCCGACTTTGACGTTATTATTTGTATGTTAGTATTATTTTAATTATAATAATAAAGAGTCTTATTTTTAAAAATATAATCATAGATTTTTAAAATATAAGTCTTCAACTACAAAATGACGCTTGATTCGTTTCTTAATTGTTATAAACAAAGTGCCTGTGATTTAAAAAAAAAAAAATCTTATCTCGGCTCCTACTCGGCCACGTTACTACTTCTATTTGACTTTAGTAAGGCTTTCGACACGATCTGCCCCTCCAAATTGCTTGCGAGGCTTAGATCGATGGGGCTTTCCAGGGCTGCACTTGAATGGATTAGCTCCTATTTATCAGGTAGGAAACAAATGGTTTCTACACACTTAAAAGAGGATTCAGATTGGCTAACAACCAATCTAGGAGTTCCACAGGGTTCAGTGCTGGGGCCTCTGTTGTTTTGCCTTTACATTAATAACATACGTGACACACTCGACCTCTGTTTCGTCGAGCACATATTATATGCTGATGACCTCCAAATCTATACTCAGGTCCCTTATGAACATGTGAATGAAGGTATTCGTATTTTGCGGAGGGCGGCCAGGGCGGTGTCGGGGTGGGCTGTCGATGCTTCTCTCACATTAAATGCAAGCAAAACTAAAGCAATCGTTTTTGGCAGTAGTCGATTTATTAATGACTTCTATACTGGTGAGTCAAGAACGATTGAGCTTGAGGGTGGTGTCGACATATCTTTCTCTGATACCGTTGTGAGCCCTGGTGTTGTGCTTGACGCTAGGTTGTCATGGGAGCCGCACATTAATATGGTGACTAAAAAATTTAATAGGGTAATGTATAGTTTGCGGTTTTTCCGTCGGTACACCACTGAGGCCCTGCGTAAACAACTCGCAGCCGCCTTGTTGTTTCCGCACCTCGACTACTGCTCAGTAGTTTTGCTCGATGCTTCGCAGGGGTTGAGAAGACGTTTACAAAGACTACAAAATTCATGTGTGAGATATGTAATGGGTGTGAGAATGGGCGATCATATCTCTCCTTATAGAGCCGCTCTTGGTTGGCTGCGTACTGATTCAAGGAGACAGTATTTTATGGCTGTACTTATGTACAAAATCGTGCGCATGAATACTCCAGAGTATCTAGTGAGTCTCTTTACTAGATATGTACCTAGGGTAGCCACTAGGGGAGAGATTAAGGACTTCGCGGTGCCCTTCATGCGTACTGAGACTGGAAGAAATTCCTTTCAAGTTCAAGGTGCGCATTTTTGGAACTCCCTGCCTGCCGATATAAAAAATCTTCCATCGCTCGGCAGGTTCAAATCGGCTTTGAGGAGGTACTTACTCGACCTCGAGTGATCTTAATTTTAAGTATTTTAATTTTATGTTAATTTATTTTGTTTTGTCTTATATATAGATTTAAGGTGTGAATGTATTTATTAGCGCGAATGATGGTTGAATGAATGCAGAAAGAATGAGTGATTCTGTTTCTTTTTATTAATAGTTATGACATCTTCGGTATCAAGTTTTTATTCTTTGAATTTTATTATTATATTATTTTTTTATTATTTATTGTTGCATTGTTTTGTCCAATTTTATTTTTATTTGATGTCATGACTATGCTTTATGCTTTATCTTTTAAATTGTGTTATTTGATTTTAATTTGATTTTAATTTCATGACTGATAGATATTTAAGACTGTTTTCATTGTAATTTATGTTTTCATACTTTCTGCGTGTATTTAGAGTAGTCTGTGATATCGCTTTTACATAGTGACTTACTGATACAGTATTATATATTAATTTTAATATTTGACTGTGATATCTTATCATATTATGTGCAATACTTTATACAGAATTATTATTTATTGCTTGATGTATTACATGCCTTTTTGACTCTTTTACAAAATAAATTGATATCTATCTATCTATCTATCCTATTGGCCTTAGAGGGTTCTTTTTTTTTTTAAAATCTTCGTTTCGAACACAGCTATACGAATATTCAAATAGCGAATTCGTAAAAGTTATAAATAAAGCCCCAGCTTTATTTATTTATAAAAAAAACACCCTCTTTTTTAAAGCGTTATAAAAAATATTGCAATTGAATTTTCTAATTTGCTCTTAACAAAATATGAAAATTTGAACCTTCATGAAGAGTTTAAGCCCTTATGCAACTCAATATGTTCAGCCAAAAAAAAATTATAGCAATAAACATTTAACGCATTGGGATAAATAATAGGGAATATCTCAGCAACAAATTAACCAATTTGCTGTTGCAACCTCTTTTTCTGTTCCTTTTGATGAAGGCTTCCTTTTGAAAGTTTAAAAATATTTAAAAAATTATTTTTGCAATAAATAATTGATATTCAAGAAATGGCCATTTTTGATGGTTTTTTGGCTTTTTTGCAATAACTAATTGATGAAAATAATCGCAGCAGTACTCAAATTGTAGGTTTTTTTATTCTCTAATACTTTTATTAATTACTTTTTTCGATTAAATGCATAGGTTGCTTCAGAGAATTAAAAAAGCTGTTTTGGCCAACTTTGCAGCCTCCTGGAGCATTTTCTACCGTTTTTTTTTTGGTTACATTTTATACAGAGTATGTTTTTTCATCGCCCTTAACAACTCCATATAAGTTTCATTAAGCCTTTAATTAATGTCTAAAATAGCCATTTTTTTGCTCTATTGATTGAACTAAAAGTGTTTATTTGTGAAAGATAGTTTCGTAAAACAATACCTTATTCAATGAAATTTATCTGGATCTGTATATAAATTTTCTAGTATATTTTTGTACATAACCTCAAAAATTTTTTCAAACTTTTTGACAAAACGTATTTTGGTATAGATACATGTACAACAAACGTTTAAATAGAAATCTACGATTATTTAATAGTTAACATGATTTAATTACGATAAATCATGAATGTTACTTCTAATAAAAACGACTTGGTTGGCGCACTATACTGTTTTAGTATGGTTACTAGAATAACATTGCATGGTTCCTCAGATGATATTACTGAAATGCTACGTGCATATAGCGCCATGTTGCTTTACCGGGAACCGAGTTGCATTTTCTTATTTTTTTTTTTTTTTAGTGTAAGCCTCCAACCAAGTCTTTCTACCTCCTCATTCGGTATCACCATCAAATTGTTATTAATAATAATTGACTTTCTTTAGATAAAAAAGAAAATAGTAAATACAACATTCATGCGAGTTCTTATGTTTAAAATAACCGACATACTCATTGAATTTCGCGCAGTTTGTGTCAAAATAGTATATTACGATACAAGTGGTTTAAATGGCGTATTCTATCACGGCGTAGTTATCGATAACACCGTGCCAGAATATGCCACTTAAAATACGAGTATCATATACAGTAGCACGTGCATGAAATCTGCAACCTAATCAAGAATATTTAAAATGCGTAAATAAAAATAAATTCTATGTAATAGTATATTAAGATATAAGTGACTTAGATGGCCTATTATTTGACGGCGTAAGATTCTTGAGACTAGTGACTCGCTTCGCTCAGCTGAAACGCCGTGAAATAATGTGCCATTGAAGTCACGAGTATCTTATACTATTTTGTAGCTCGAGTGATATAAATTTGCCACATTGAATCTAAACTCTTAAAAATCAAATATCAAACAAAAACTATGCACTACACGAATAATAATTTTGAAAATAAAAACAAAAACTGTAAAAAAAACAAACACTAAGCATTTCGTAAATGATAAATAAAGAAAAATGTATATTATACTTTCAATTATAATTTCAAAATAGTATATTTCGAATTAAACAAAGTAAGCGGTTCTTTGTTTATTCATACTTATATTCATCTTGAACATTATACTCAAGAGTGATTGAACTCCGTACGCATCATATGTCAAGTCTTTTACCTCGAGACTGCGATAGCAAACAATAACGTTATACATTCGCGAAAATGCGACACACGAGAATGCGACGCACAAGAGACGATCGAACTTTAAACTGCATCACATGCAAAATTCAATTAATCTTTTCCCCGAAATTATAATATCAATAATAAGTATCAATAATATCATACATGCGAAAGAATGCAACTGTCTTTTACCATAGTATAAAAACCCAAGAGTCTTTAGCTCGCAAGCTTAATTTCATACTTACCGTCTAAGGCTACGCTTCGCCAAAAATTATTGTACTAAAGGTTAAGAAGGAGAAATAAAGATAAGTTTAATTCAACATTTATATATATATATATATATATATATATATATATATATATATATATTGGACCTTAAGAAATAAGATACAATTTTCTTGTTAATGTTTAAATTAATCTTGAAATATTTAAAATACTACTTTGAAGTAAATATTAACACCTTTATTATAAGCCCTATTGGACTTATTTCATTCCAGCCATACTCCCATGATCACTCGATGATCCTTGGAATCCATGATTTCTGCACCCTAAGGTTTCCGATGACCTAATTAACTAATTTTACTTTACCAAATAGATTTGGTTTCAGTATTGATGTCATTCTTGCATGAATATAGGGTTTTAAAATTAAATGTAATTTCGAAAAAATTATAAAATTTTGTTGAGAAGTAAAAAATTTTTGATTTTTTAAAAATCCACTACATTTAAACAAAAATGACATCGATACTGAAGCCAAATCCGTTTGGTAAAGTCAAATTAGTTCATAAAGTCATCAGAAACCTTACGGTACAGGAATTATGGATTCGAAGGCTCATTAGATGATCATGGAAGTATGGCTTAAGTAAAATAAACCTAATAGAACTTAAAATAAAGGTATTTATCTCTACTTTAAAGTAGTATTTTAAATATTTTTCAATCAATTTAAACATTAATAAGAAAATTATATTTCATTTCTTAGTTTCCAATATGTATATAGCCCTAAACCCCTAAACCCTTAACCCTTAGGTACATCCAAATTTGTTAGAAGTATAAGCAATTCAATAAAATACCCATAAAAATTTCAAGCTCATTACTCTTTTTTATGGTAACGAACTATTTTACTGTCAAATGATCTACGAAGTGGATTACACTTCCGCTTTTGAAATCTCAGGTCAGATCTGGTATCGAGAAAAATAAAATTTTTTTGCACATGAGATCTTACGCGAGATCTCACATGAGATCGGGAGTCGACAAAAATAAAAATTTTTCGCACATGATTTCTCATGTCATTTTTTTCAGTAGGGAACCATGCTTCTTTCTCTATATGATTCATTTTCGTAACAAAAATTTCATCATCCATCATCCTACGAATCTGAGGGCCATTGAAAATTCCTTCATTTATTTTAGCATCACTTAGTTCGGGAAACTGATTTTACAGATACTTTAAGCAGTTACCATCTTTGTCTAAAGATTTTTCCCATTGTTTCATAAGTCCCAATTTAATGTGCAGAGGTGGTATTAGAATTTTTGATGGATCAACAAGTTGCTTTTCTTTTATATTTTTAGAACCAGGTTTGAACATTTATCTTAGGGGCCAGAGACTTTTTATGTAATGATTCTTTCTATCCCTACTATCCCGTTCACATAAATAGTAAGGATATTTTGTGAATCCTGATTATTGCCCTAAAAGTATTATTATAATTTTAAGATCCCCACATATTTGCCATTTATGATCGTTGTATTTTATTAAGTTTAATATTTCATCCATGTTACAGAACTTTTCATTCAGTATTACCGAATATCCTATGGGAATGGCTACATAAACATTTGTATTGTGTAATAGAACAGCTTTTAAACTTATCTTCGACGAATAGATGAACAATCTCTACTCGCTGGGTTTGTAACATCCATATTTAAAGCGATTCATCAAGCCAACTATATTTTTGCAGTACACTAAGGAAAATTCTTCATCGTAAGCGAAATGATCACGATATTCCTCATCTCTGTCTCGGTAGTAAGAAATTTTTATTTTTCCAGCTTCATTTGTATTTTGTTTCAGCCACGAAGTTAAGTACTTTACCCTATCTTTTAATAGGCCCAAATTGCGTATAAGATTATTCACTTTTTCTTGTGTAAGTGGACCTTTTTCGTTCTTAGCATTATGGGGGGTGTATTTCTCGTCACTTGTATCACTCGTATTAGCAACGTTACTGTCTTCATCAGGCAATGTATCTTTTTCCACAATAACATCTTCTCCAGGGTTTCTCTCTATTTCTTCTTCTACGATTTCATATTCATCATGTCATTCTAAATTTTGCTTAACATCCATACTTTCACTTGTAAAGATATCCTCTGAATCTTCTCTTTTATTAATTGGCGATTCAAATGGGTAAATCTTGCAAAACCATTAAAATTGTTGTTACTGCATCAAACCTCGGAAATCAGAGATGGCACATGTCTCTAAATAGCGCTTATTGATTTGTTGCAATAAAAGAATAAAGTTTGCTATATTGAGAATGATTTTTAAGATAGTCATTAGAGAAAAATTCAAAATAATGACTATTTTTTCAAAATTGAAATATTATCCGTTCATGTAAAATTTAGAAATTTCGCTTTAAAAAAAAAGACTATTTTTCTATGAGACTGAAACTCATAAAAAATATTGTTTTGCAATTAAGCTTTGACAAAAAAAAAAGAAGAAAGATGCGTTTATCGATAAAATTGTCTTTTTTAAAGGTATTTATAGTGTTACTATGAATATCTTTGAAACACTACAACTCCATGCAAATTTGCATTACAAAAATAACAATCTTCTTTCCCACATGATTCCTTGCATATCGTAGGCACTTTCATTTTTACTTCAATATTACCATTTTTGCCAATGTGTAGCATTTTCATACCCAATCAATTCCATCATCTTTCATTTATAAATCAAACATTTCCTCATACTGCTTTTTAATATTTTGACTTATTTTTCTTCTATTTTTTGGGGGTTCATACTTGCTATAAATGTAAAAAAACTATCCTGTTTTGCTATACTACATTCTTGGTCAACAGACCTGAAGTGATGAATTCTTGTAGCATTACACTCTTCGAAAGCCAAGTTTCCCACTAACGAAGAGCTGCGGTCGCATGATGACGACGCCTGCAAGCCCGCTTGCTCACCTTGACTAGCCGCCGATACTACTGGGCATCCGAAACCCTGCTGCATAGTAAAGAATACAATGTCTGTATCCGCCATGACGGGATGAACGCCTTCACCCAAAGAATCTACTGGAAGAAAAAAAAGGAAACAAATTCCGTTGTCCGCCGTCACCACGTGGTGTTACCCTAGGGGCGGATACAGATAATGAATTCTTCAGGGTGAGAAAGCGGGCCCGCGATTGTCAACCGCAGCCCTACAGTAGTGAACAGCTTGGCTACTGCAAAGTCTAAAGTTACAAGGGTTCAGCGATCCCAAGAACATATGTATGTATTGTTAAACCCTGGCTGCCGCTAATAATGTACATTTGACCTTGAAATGACTTTGACCAATATCCGATGGGGTTAAACTGATCCCGGATTCGGAATCAGCGACCCCAAAAACAGATAACTACCATGGTCAAGTTTTTGGGACTTTCAATTTTTTTGCGGAGCTGTGTTATTTTTTCATTGTAATAAATGTCAATTTCTTTCTTCAAAGATATATTAAATCATAAAACCTCAACATCGCGACCGTTAACTTTAACTTTTATTTAGTAATTATTACTTTACGAACATTTCATTTTACCAAATAGATTAATTTATATAAAATAAATTATCAAAAATGGCTCAATAATATATATTTAATTCTTTAATTATTTCTTTCTCTCAGTGTATACTTTCTCTTTCTTTCTCACAAATTCGTTCTTACGTCGTGAACGTATGCATAAGCACACATACATACACAGATACAGATGAGAAAAGATAGATTCACAAACACACAAATACAGTCCAGATAAACATGTACGCACATATAAAGATATATAAATACACATGTCTATGAAGCTAGCGTATCCACTTCATAAGTCCGAAATCAAAAGCGCTTCATTATTTGTTACTAATTTGCTGCCACATAATTGATTTTGTTGCTCCAGCGGTTTCTGAGAAATAATAAATACGCTAACTTAATATTAAGCTAGCTTAGTCAACCTTTATATCCCTTGATGTAATTGAAATATTGAAATAAACTAAGCGGCATATTTTGTTGCTAATTTCTTGCTGATTATTCGCGTTAAGATTGATTTGGTAGCTTTAGCCGTTCTTCAGAAACGGTGAATACGTCAACTTAATATTAAGCTAGCCTATCCACAGCACGTATCTCCTGACGTAATTGACATATTGGAGTGAATGAAACGGCATATTTTGTTGCTTATTCGTTGCTAATTACTCGCGTTGGGATTTATTTTATTGCTCCAGTTGTTTCCGGGAAACAATGGATACGCTAGCTTAATATTAAGCTAGCGTGGCTAACCTTTGTATCTCTTAATGTAATTGACATATTTAAATGAACTGAACGGCATATTTTGTTGCTGATTTGTTGCTTAAATTTTATGGTATCTTAGATCATATGGCTTCAACCGTTTCTGAGAAACAAAGAATACGCTAGCTTAAAATTAAGCACTTGTATCTCTCGACAGAATTAAAATATCGAAATGAATGAAATGACATATTTAGTTGCTAACTCTTTGCTGATTATTTGCGTTGAGATTTATTTGGTTGCTCCAGCCATTTCCGGTAAACAATTGATACCCTAGCTTAATATTGAGCTAGCGTAGCCAACCTTTATATGTCTCGATGCGATTGAGATTTTGAAATGATCTGAACAGCATACTTTGTTGTTAATTTATTGCTGATTATTCGCGTTAAAATTGATAATGATCAGTTATTGTATTAAGTAGCTTGCATGTTTTAATTTTTATTGTTGGAATTTTAATAAATATATTATCTATGTAGGATCCATTATTATTTAAGTTTATGTTACCTGGTCTAGTCATTGTTTGGAAACCTGTTGTATAGTCGTTTTCAAGAAAGTTATTTAAAAACTCTTGGCCAACGGAATCCAGATTTAGAATATCAATATTAAAATCACCAATTATGAAATGGCTTTTAACATTTTGTTTTTATTTCAAAAATTTATTTAGCTTCATTGTGAATTCCGTTTTAGCCATATTGTGTGATCTATATAAGGTAGAAACTTGTATTTCTTTCTCATTCGCCACTTTAAAGCATGCATTCAAAATCTTTAGTCTTCCTACCTGTAGTTCTTCTGTATGTTTGTTTATATTATCTGCTATATATACAACTACACCATCACATTGATTTATCTTACTATTTTTGTAATATGTTTTATATCCTGGAATTGAGAAAAATTTATAGTAATCTAATATACTAGTTTCAACTCATACAATCATGAAAGGCTTAATGTCAAGACTCTCGATAACTATTTGTAATTCACCAAAGTTGGCATTTATACTTCTAATATTTATGTACATAATATTTTCTTTATTTGTCTTGACCAAAGAAAATATTACGTATCCATCTATTTATTTTTTTGAATGTTTCACAAACACATTCTTGTTTTATTAAATCATTTTGTATGTTTTTAATTATTTCTATGATGTTATTCATAATTATTTTACAGCATTAATTGAGTTACTGGACGAAGCGAACCGCAGTGAAGAGATTCTACTTTTAACTGTCATTACCTTCTGAGGTTTGTCTTTTGCGATGTTAATATTACCTACATACCTTTGAATCATTTAACTCAGCGGATAATCTGTGCTATTTATAGATTTTTCAATTTTGTTTTTCAACACTTGGCAGCTCTCACTATCAGGTGCTACGTGTTGCGTATCATATTTGGTTTTGAATTTCTCGTTGTAGTATAAACAGTTGACACAGCAGAAACTTGTATTTGCTTCACAATTAATTGAGTTGTGCGGGCCTGCACACTTTAAACATATTTTTCATTATTGCACTTACTTCCACTGGGTCCAAAGCTACCACAATTATAACATGGCCTAAAATTGATATCGCCATACACTTTGCAATTTTGATACCCAATAAAAACTCTATTTTTGTTTTCTTTCATGTATTTGTAAATTTCCGAGGACACTTCTATTAAAACACTTGTCTGTTTACTTTTTTCATTCTCATAGTGATGTAATACTACATATTCAGATTTTAAATTTCTTT
Source organism: Anastatus disparis (assembly GCA_017163975.1). Classification (NCBI taxonomy): domain Eukaryota; kingdom Metazoa; phylum Arthropoda; class Insecta; order Hymenoptera; family Eupelmidae; genus Anastatus; species Anastatus disparis. Next base: position 302,245 of record JAFFSR010000330.1, on the reverse strand, counting down.
AATTTATGTCAACTTCTAAAGCTTTTTGGTCCAATTTCTCAAAGTAATCTACACCTACTATCTTCATTCTTGGTTTTTTAATTTCTTCTTTTTCAATTTTGCAAATAGATACCAATTCCTTTTTTAAGATTTTTTCAGCTTCACTCATACTTGTTTCATTCATACAGTCTATATGCACTTTATTATCATTCTTAAAAAATATCTTTTTCGTTTGAACAGTTTTCTTTTTGGTCAAGTAATGAGTAACACTTTTTCAAATCGTTTGCATCGTCACTATTTTTATTTTTGATTATTATTTTTAGGATTGTTTTTGGTTTTGTATTTCCTGTAAATACTACTTTAGCGTATGTTGGTTTACATGCATTTCATCCGTTTCATTGTTGCTTTTAACAATTTTTATTAAATTATTTTTTCCCAACGCGGAGAACAAAAATCGATTTTTGTTGGCACGAAGAAAGGCAAACACAGTGAAGAACACACACACTTGCTCCCTCTCTCATTTTTGCTCTTACACTGTAGACAAAACTCACAATAAATTTATTCTCTATGCACACTTAATATTCTTTAATATATTACACATTACCCTTTAATTAGTCGTCAAAATAATGAATTGTGAACCTTAGTTCAATTTGCATATTTCATAAATTTTAAATTGTTTCAGTTGTACATACTCGCTGGTCGAATGAAGAACTTACTGCCTTTGAAGAAGGATTCAGCGAAGCTTTGATTCAAGAACGAAATGCAACTGCATCAGAAATTCGTGAAGTTAAACAAAAATTTCCGATCCTGGCTTCACGGACAGATCAAATGATCAGGACAAGATTTAGTAACTTAAAAAAAAATCATCAGTCCAAAACTTCAAAAAAAAATCATGATGCAGACACTACTCTTGAGATGATTAAATATTTTAATAAATATATCAATGATCAAAAAATGCCTAATAATCAAGAATTATACAATTTTTTCATTAAAAAAGGAATCACCAACATGAGCATTGATCAAGCTAAAAATCTGATCATACTTCAGATAACTGAAGCCAAGAAAAAATCTAAGTTGAAAAAGTAAATTTATTACGTAAATTATCAGTATTATGAGTAGCAAAAAAAAATAATTCTTACCTTCAAGTAGTATGAAGGTATTTGAAGTATTGAAAATACAGTGATGTTTGTACCTGACAAAGAGAAAGTTAAACCACGGATTCAAAAATTATTTTTATAAAACTTTCAATATAATTTAAATAACATAGAAAAAAATATAATGTATTTAATTTATTTATGAATATGTAAAAGCTGTTCATTATAACTTGTTAAAATATTTTAAATAAAATATTAACATATTTGTATAACTAAATTGATATCATTTAAGAAATTGCAATTACAACATTATAGCAACAAATATAGACGCTTATAGAGGCGTATTCTTAAATGTGAAATTTCTGCCAAAAATTAGTTACCCAGATAATAAGGGCACCACCAGATCCCATGTATTTTCATTTATATATATATATATATATATATATATATATATATATATATATATATATATATATATATCAAATTTTAAAAAAAGACAAGCACTCACACATACAGACAAGAAGAGACAAATACACATTTATACACAAAGACAGAAATATACATATAGACCCAAATGATATCACACACAGAAAGACATTGACAAATGCACACACAAAGACAAGATCTTATACACTCTCTTTCTCCCTCAATTTTTCTTTTACACTGTAGATGTATGCACAAGCACGCGCACATACGCATATTCTTATGCACAGATACAGTCTCAAATATACACCCACGCACGCGCTTACAAACAACCACTGACAACAACAAACACATTCTCTCTTATTATCAATTTTGTTTTCACATTGTAGACACATAAAAGGAACTCACATAATAACAAGAATACACACACATTCTTTCTCTCAAATTCACTTTTACAATGTTGACGTAAACACGAGGTAGTGAACAAAGTCCAAAACAGACATCCAAACACCCACTTTCTATGCCACATTCTCTTTCATAGCTCTAGACATAAGTACAAACACGCATACATACAAAAAAGAGGAGACAGATATACATTCACCCATAGAGATACAAACATACACACAGACCCAGATAAGAACACACACAGAAAGACACTCCAAAAGACATACATAGATACAGACAAGTTCGTATACACTCTCTCTTTCGCTCATTATCTCACAATTTTTCTCTTACACAAATGACCTATGCACATGCCTGAGCACGTACAAATACACACGCACGTGCACTCGCAGCCACTTATAAGAACACATTCTCGTTTCTCTTAGCTTCGCTCTTAGACTGTAGACATATAGAAAAGCACACAAATATCAAAATAACACATAGACAAAAACACACACAGACCAAAACGTGCATCCACACATATACACTTTCTTTCTCTTAAATTAACTTTCACACTGTGAATGTTAGTACAAGCAGGCACACATAGACAAGAAGAGATAAGTACGCATTTTCACGCAGAAACATAGATACACACACGCTTATTAAGACTGTAAAGAATTTACTTTGTTTATCTATATGTATATTTTATATTATTTAACTTCAGCAAATATTCACGGATAATAGTAAATGATGTCAATCAATTAAATGGAAATGATGGTTTTATTTACACAGGTGGAAAAACTAATCAATACATAATATAATATAATGTTCGCTAGCGAGCCTGTCGTGCGCAGCCTAACAATTTTATGGTATTTACGAAGTTTATTTCTATATTGTATTCTCATGTGAACGCGTCACATGCGTCAAACTACTTTTGTATCGAGACAAGTATCATTATTCGTTAGTTATGCGAAGACGATTTTTCATCAAATGATAGAACCCTGTGGAGGGCGTTTATACGTAAATATGCGCTCTCGGGCGAAGTCTCACTTTGCCTCGTATAATTCGATTACATTTTCGATACGCTTCGCATTTGTAGAACCTTTAGGCCTACCTTGTTTACGCCTGATCGGTTCGGGCTCAGCTTGACGCATACGCTTCGTTGTACGCATTACAACGACGGCTGCCTTGCGTGGTCAACCTCGCTTCCTATTCGGTTTTTCTTTAGGGGTAGGTACACCGCTTGCAGGTGGTCGCTTGCAATCTGAGCCCGATCCTCCGTTAGCACACGGAGTCGCATCGCACGCAGGAGACGGGTCGCTCATCGTTTCATTTTCGCTTGTTGGTTCCAACGGTGGTAGAGGCGGTGACTCGTCTTCTTGTCTTGCGATATATGGTTTTAGCTGCTCGACGTGAACAGGGCCATACGCATTACTATCCTGATCTAATAACCTGTACGTGTTGGAGCCGCATTTAGCCGTGATTACATATGGACCTACAAATTTAGGCGCAAGCTTACTTGCTATGCCCTGAGCAGCCGAAGAGAGTATTTTATTCCTTTTCCACACCAAATCTCCTATGTTATATACTACTTCTCTTCGGCCCATGTCGTATGCATCAGCTTGCTTTTGTTGAGCAGTCTGTGCACGATCCACTACCTGTTCATGTAGCAAAGGTAATTTGCTTACACGATTTTGCCAGTTTGCTACTTCTTGTAATCGTTCGTTTTCTTTAGCAGCTGTTTCTTCTTTTCTTTTTAGTGAGTTGGGAGGTACTGGCTGTCTACCATAATTTAATAATGCAGGACTTCCACCAGTTGTACTCTGCTTTGCAGTATTATACGCGAATATAATAGGCGAGAGGGACACCCCCAAAAAAGCGCTTAGTTTTCAAGAAGGTGACCGCTACCGTCCTACAAGCTATTTTTTTTAAAAGAAAGCTTCTGACCCACAGATTACGAATACAAACTTTTTTTTTAGTTCCGAGTCCGGTAACATAAAAAAAATGGCGAAAATGGCGGTTTAATAGGTAAAAATTCTATACGCACTATAAGTAACCGCCATTTTCTTTATGTTCCCGGACTCGGAACTAAAAAAAAAGTTTGTATTCGTAATCTGTGGGTCAGAAGCTTTCTTTTAAAAAAAAACTTAGCTTGTAGGACGGTAGCGGTCACCTTCTCGAAAACTAAGAAAACTAAACGCTTTTTTGGGGGTGTCCCTCTCGCCTATAAGCTCTGGTAGTTTTTCGTCCCACGAGCGATGATTTTCATCAATAAATGCGGTGATCATCGTTTTTATAGTCCGGTTTATCTTTTCGACCGGATTTGCCTGAGGGTGGTAAGTAGGAGTAGTGTTATGATATACTCCTACTGCGTTCAGGTATTTATCTATCACTTGATTCCTGAACTCTGAGCCATTATCAGATAGGAAGACCTCTGGCGTACCGAATCTTAGGACGATTCTTTCTTTTAGTGATTTTAAGATCAGAGGTGCATTTGCCTTTCTAATCGTTATGCACTCTACCCACTTAGTGAACACGTCTTCGAAAATCAACGCATATTGGTAGCCGTGTTTGCTTTTTGGGAAAGGGCCGGTTATATCACCTACTACCACTTTCCATGGGCCTGATACTTCTCTCTTGCCTATTAAGCCAGCAGGTAATTTTTGTTCTACCTTACACTGCTGGCAGATCTCGCAACTCTTAACGTACTGTGCCACTGCTTTTTCTATATATGGCCAGTAATAATATTGTTTTACGAGAGCTATTGTTTTATCAAGACCCAAGTGGCCAGCAGTAGGCTCGTCGTGGCATTCGCTCAGTACTTCTGATCGATTTTCGCAGGGAACAACGAGTTTCCATGCGTCATCGTCTCCCATCGTTTCCTCGGTGAACCTGTCCGGTACATAGCGGTACAATTGACCTCCAACTATCTTCCATATTAGATAGTCATCAGGGTTACTCATAACCTGCTGAAGCAGAGACTTATACCACGCATCATTCGTTTGCAACGCCCACCTTAGTGCACTTAAGTGAGTGTCGTATTCCATTGAATCTTCGTGCATGCGTGATAATGCATCAGGCACATAATTCAATGCACCTTTTCTGTGCTCAACAGTGTAAGAGTAACCCTACAGCTCCAGCGCCCATCGCGCTAGCCTGCCCGTTGGATTATGTAAATTACATAACCAACGTAAACTACTATGATCGGTTATGACTTTAAAGTCATAACCTTCAATATAACAACGAAACTTTTTGACGGCCCATATAACAGCTAGACACTCTCTTTCTGTTACGCTATAATTTCGCTCTGCACTGGACATGGTACGACTAGCGAATTCTAATACACGCTCTTCGTCGTTAACTATTTGTAGGAGTACTGCTCCAAGGCCTGAGTCGCTAGCATCTGTCTGTATAATGAATTGCAACTCGAACTGCGGACGATGCAATAATGAAGCAGATGCAATCAAAGCTTTTAGTTGATCAAAAGCGATTTCCTGATTGCTTGACCATACATACTTGCAGTCTTTTCTAGTAAGCCTGGTTAATGGCTCTGCTAATGTGGCGAAATTTTTCAAGAATTTCCTGTACCATGAGGCCATACCCATGAAACACCTCAGCTGTTTTAAATTCTTAGGAGCTGGGTATTCAATAATGGGTTTTATCTTTTCTGGGTCTGGCTTAAATCCATTTCTATTTACCAGCACACCCAGATATTTGACCTCTTCTCTGCAGAATATGCTTTTTTCGTGACTGATCGTGAGACCTGCTGCCTTTATGCGGATTAATACCTTCTTCAACCATTTCATATGCTTAGCAAAGGTCTCAGTTACTATGATTATATCATCCAGGTATGAGAATGCATATGGCTCGAGTTCTGGGCCTATAACCTTGTCGATTAATCGCTGAAACGTGACGCCAGCGTGGCTCAGGCCGTAAGGCATACGTTTAAACTGGAAAAGGCCCATGCCAGGCACCGTAAATGCCATTTGAGCACGTGCATTTTTCTTCATCTTAATTTGATGGTAGGCACTGCTCAAATCCATTGTAGAGATGTATCTGGCTTTCTGCAATTTACGCAAGATATCATCTATTCTTGGCAATGGATACGCATCAGGTTTTGTAACAGCATTAACTTTCCTAAAGTCAATACAAAATCTGAATTTGCCATTTGGTTTCTTAACACGAACCACTGGGCTTGACCAGCCGCTCATTGAGGGTTCGATAATATCTGTTGTAAGCATTTCATTGACCTGTTCGTGCATCCACTCTTCAACCTTCTTAGACACCGGGTAATACTTCTGTTTAATTGGCCGAGCAGATCCTGTATCAATTTCATGTTCGATCCAGTCCGTACAGCCTATAGGAGTATCATCTTCTCCTACGATTTTTATCACTAAACTCTTAATACGAGCTCGATCAGCGGCTGAAACATCAGCCAAACTTACTGATTCTAACTTTGCAACATGCATCTGTCTGAGCGCTGCCACTTCTAAATTTACTTTCACATTAGTACTCTTAAGAGAAAGTTCATTTTCACAGGGGTCAAACATAGCCTTAAATGCTCGAATAAAATTCCCTCCTAGATAACATGGTTCATCTAGGGTCGGCATGATCGCAGAACGGATTGTCTTTGTAATTCCGCCTACTGTAAATGGGAGATCAACATAACCTACTAACGAGCATGATCTACCATCTGCTACTTTAGCAAATCTACCTGTAGCTGGTATCAAAGGCGCGTTGCAGGCTGCTGCTAGTTGCAAGCCCGTAGAATTCATGACTGTACGTGATGCGTCTAGATCGTACAAAGCTCTGATACGATAGCCTCCGATCACTACCGTGAGCCACCATCGAGCTTCATCATCGATATCTGATTGCAGATGTTTTTCCTGTTCACTTGTTTCTGCTTGACAAGTGCGAGACTCACTCTGCTCTGCTACTAAGGTTTCCGGCAACTTCTTGTCTACCTTCTTTCTAGTAGAAAGTTCTGAGGTCTCGTAATCCTCGTTGGGAACAGTAGGTACCTCGTCTACTTGTTCCCTTGCCGTTTTTCCGTACATTGTGGACAAGATCATTGTGTATATCCGGGTAGACCACAGCGGTAACAACTGAGGTTAGGGTTCCGATTTCTTGTACCTCCTTGATTACCCATGTTGGTCTTATCTCTATTTGGGTTTTCTGTCTGATCTTCCTTTTGGCTTTGATTTTGCTGCTCAGAGTTACCATTCCCTTGCTTAGGTTTTTTGTGGTGGTCTCTTAGAATTTTGTTGATTTCTGTAAGGGTTTTTACGTGGTGTATTTGGCGAAGCTTGTCCAGACTGATTTATATTATGAGGTGCAGGTTGCCTGTCTCTGCCTTCAGACATTTTATCTAACCAAGAGATTATTTGCATCATCATTTTAGCTATGTTAAACTGTTCGGATGCCGGTGGTTTTTCTTTTATTGCGGCGACTTGGTGTTTATTCTCTTTTCGTTTGGGCATAGGACGATAAGCTACGTCAGGTAATAGTGTTCCGGCAGAGGAGGTGGCCTTTATGCTCTCTCTGCATCTATTGTTAATTCAGCTCCCACTGCTTTTTCTAAAAGTGACTCTACGTCCACAATCTCATCTCTTCTTACCATACGTTGAATCTCAGGTAAGAGATTGCGGTGCAGCAGATCGAGTTGTTGTCCTAAATCTGTTAATGGAACCTGTTTTAATATGATTGCTTGTAGGCACGTTATATAATCACGCACAGGTTCTTCTTTACCTTGCGTGCGTCTATTTGCTTCAGATCACAATCTTTGTTGAAAGCGTCTACTATGTCCATACCAACGTAGCGCAGCTTCTTTGAATTCAGCCCAAGTATTCCACGAATGTCTGTTATTTCTGTACTATGTGGCTGCTACGTCTGATAACAGTTCGGAGAGCGAGGATGATAAGTCTCTTTCGCTAAGTTTAGCCAGCGCTCGACACTCTTCTACTCTCGTTAGGAAAAGGTCTATGCTTTGTCCCCGTTCGCCTGAAAATGTAACATTCCAGCGACGTACTATGTGACCTATGTCTGCATTCTTATTTGCATTTGCTGGACGGTCACTCTGCCTGGTCAGATTAGCGTTATTCGTCGCACTGTTTGCAGTGTGAGGGGTCTCTCCCCTCTCGACTGTACGTGCTCCTGCCGTACCAGTTGGCGAATTATTACGGTTTCTGTAGTTTTGCTGATCTGTACCTGCAATATTATTCGCTTGGCTATTTATTGGGCTACTATTGTTATTGTAATGTATACTAAATGTATCACGAAAATTAACGTGCTGTTCTTTACTTTTATTTGCATGGTGGTTTTCTCGTCTAGGTGTTTCCCCACCTACGGCCTGATCGAACAGATGTGTGCTTGAGGATCTTGGTGTCGAAAGTACTTCAACTTTTTGTGATAAAGAATTCACTGTAGTTGAAATTCCTTCCACTTTAGAGGACGCCTCATGCACGTGTTTTGTCATATCTTTTATCTGGTTGTGCATGGCGGTAAGATAGTTTATCAGTTCTTTTGGTACGTTAGAGACATCTAGTGCTATTTCACTTCTTTGTTGCACGTTGGGGTCCTCAAGTACCGCCTGATCGTTACGCATTTCGTTTTGAGTCTCAATGCTTAACGTAGCGTTTAAATTTCTCACCACTGTTTCGTCACTACACAATACGGTGAGTGGATGTTCTTTGTTTGGATCCACGTTATCATCATAGATCGTCGATCCTGTCTTTTCAAATATGGTTCTTTCGATGAAGTCCTTCCTGACCGAAAGGTGGCGTTGTCTTGTCGCCTTTTCGCCCTCTGTAGGATTTGATTGCTCGAAGTCTACCTCTGTATAATTACCTAATAGCCATCGTATTAATCGGTGTGACTGTTCGAAATACATTCCTTCTTGCTTCAATTCTAACGTTTGAAGTGAGTCTACTAGATCGTCTTCGGACAAGCACGTTGCCCATTTATGGACCTTTAGAGCGGTAGCTTTATAATTTTTGTCTTCCGTTTTTTGTTGTGTAGCCATCTTGAATTGTTTATCTTCTTTCTTGATTATATCTATATCTCAACCTGATCGCACGCAAGTACGCTACTAAACGCTTGCAGTGTGTGTGTATTCGCTATATATATAATAAATAATATTTCAGTTCGTATATGTGTGGTTAGAAACTATGCCGCACACATACAATGTGAAAAGAAACGAGAAAATATATGTATATATAATTTAAAAAATATTCATATATATTATGTTTTGGCTTTTGGATTTATTCGTTAAAAAGTAATAACTATTATTATTTTAGTATATATTAAAAAAATTTTCCAACACTGTTGTTTTAATCTTTACTACAAAGCAAAAAATATATATATATCAGTAAAAATTGTTATTAAAATCTTCAAAATACGCGGCTTAATCCAAAAGCCTGTGCGTTTTTAAACTTTAGTTTAAAGCGCACACCTAACTGTGTAAGGACAATTTATTTATTATACATTTGTATTTAATGTGTAGTGTAACAAAAAAATGAAAATTTTTTAAAATGAAATCTTCGAGAAATTTCGAAATTTTCTCTATAACACACACTGCGCCGATCGTCGCTGCGCGTCTCTCTCTATCTCTTACCTGATCGAGAGACGCGATGCTGCTAGCACAGTTCTCCTTATTTATATGAAGTTTAACTCTCCTAGTTAAACCATATTAAATACTTTATAGAAAAATATATGTATTTTTCTATAATAAAAATAAGGACCGCGGAGGCATCGGGGTAAGCAACATGTACAGGCTTTATATATTATATTCACATGCAAAGATGAAATCAATATTTTACATTTAACATAATTTTATTAAGAGTAGTAAAGAAAAATACAAAATCAAGAATTGAAACGTAAATAATAGAATAAAAGAAGTACTAGTATAGCAATATTCGAATTTACAATAAAGATATTCTCTAGAAAGAGCTAGCAATAGGGGAGGGCGCGACGCGAACTAAGTTACACTAAAACTCTAGTAATATAACGCACGCACTTTATAACATAAAGTTTCTACGAGGTAAGAAACCCTGCTTCATGAAACTTACAATTACTTACAATAACGTCGAGAAGCTTCTCTTATACCGGAGATTCTACGCTGATCGATCGCTCGTTGGCCAACGGTTATAACGCTGCAGCAATCCTGGTCGCTTGAGCTAGTCAAAGCGCGCTCTCAAGAAGTCCCTAGACGAATAAAGGCAGCTATATTCCAAAATTAGGATAACACCTTGAGTTTAATAGTGCACGTGTCTCACGGTTCGCTTAGAAGCACGAGTCTTGACACGGAATCAATGCACTAATAAAAGTTATCGACTATTTGCACCTATTGCAATGAGCTCTCAACGGCAGCTGGAAAAGGTCTGACGCGCCTCGTGGTCGACTCGGCGTTCTTCTCTTGGTGGTCAGAAAGTTACGTATTTCTTCGCGTAACTCTGACGTCTTATATTATCCACGCCTCGCGCGATATTCAAACACGGTAGAATACCGTGACAAGAGATTAACACTTTTCACACGATTCATACTAGTAAATTTTATAGTAGCACACTCAGCACTCAGTTCTCAACCCTCAGATCTTAAAGTTTCATTATTCTGTGTTCCTTATAAACGTAGACCCATGTTTATAGGAAACACGGAACAATGTAAATTTAAGATCTAAGGGCTGAGAACTAAGTGCTGAGTGTTAAATGTCGATAAAATTATAATAGAATTCTAACCTGACATATTTATGCGTATACTTAAACTTGTCAAGAACATAGTATTAGAAGTAAAGGAGTTTCTTTATGCCCGCGGGAATAGTTTCTTCAGTATATCGATAAATAAAAATAAATATCATCAAATAGCCTTTTTAGATTATTCTTTATATTTGAAATCAATACTAATATAGTTATAAACTGGGATTATGTTCGTCACAGTAGTCTAGTTATCTATACAGTCACAAGGCTGAAATTAAAAAGAAATATCTTGCCACTGCATAGTAAATGGGTCACTCATTTTTTAAACGGCATGATTCATTATTCTAATGCATTAACTTATCCAACAAGACAATTATCTATTTACTGAGAAGAAACATGTTACAAATTTGTTCATAACGTTCACTGCAGAGTAATGAAAAGGATTTCTTGAGTTGTCAGGACTCAGTTCTAATCTGACATATTTTTGTTCATACGTGAACTTCTCAAAGACATCCCGGTTGAAAATAATCACATAGTTTTATTACATGATTTTATCATATGGTTTTATTATGTGGTTTTATCATATGGTTTTATTACATGTTTTTTGGTTTCAATTTATCATATGATGAAAGTATATGATAAAATCATATAATATAACCCTATGATGAAATCGTATAGTGAAACTATATGGTGAAGACAAAATAAAACCATATTCACGGAGAGAAGAAACAGTTAACAGCTACTTAAAAAATTTGGAATCATTACTAACTTTGTTCGGCAATAATTAAAGGTAAAGGAATAAATACAAATCTATAATTTAGCGCCACGCGATAAAAGTAAGGTTATGATCTTACAAATGATCTGAGAAAACTAAGGACTGATTACTAAAGAGTTAGTCATAAAAAGATAGCTAGTCATAAAAAGTTAAATGAAGAGTCAAACTGAGAATTATTGTCTGCAGTCTGCCTATAGGCAAACTACAGACAATAATTCTCAGTTTGACTCTTCATTTAACTTTTTATGACTAGCTACCTAACTCTTTAGTAATCAGAGGGGCTATTCAAGTAGTGATACACATCTATGTATTACGCGAATTCTATGCGCGCGCAGACTTTTTATTCTCTTGCCGACAACTATCGTCGCGATACATACATACATATCGTTACTTAAATATCCCCTCAGTCCTTAGTTTTCTCAGATCATTTGTAAAATCGTAACCTTACTTTTGTTGTGTGGCGCAAAAATATAGATTAGTATTTATTCCCATTCCTTTAATTATTAACGAACAGAGTTAGTAATGATTCCAAATTTTTTTAGTAGCTATTAACTGCTTTTTCTCTCCGTGTGTATGGTTTTATTTTGTCTTTACCATATAGTTTCACTGTACGATTTCATCATAGGGTTACATTATATGATTTTATCATATACTTTCATCATATGATAAATTGAAACCAAAAAACATGTAATGAAACCATATGATAAAACCACATAATAAAACCATATGATAAAATCATGTAATAAAACTATGTGTTTTTTTTCAACTGGGATAGTATTATAAGTAGAGGAGTTTCGCCATGCCCCCGGAAATAGTTCCGGGGGCATGGGGAAATAGTTCGTCAATATATCAATAAATAAAAATGAATACCATCTAATAGCCTTTTTAGATTATTCTTTCTATTTAAAATCAATACTAATATAGTTACAACCTGGTATCATGTTCATTCACAGTATTCTAATTACATATACAGTCAAAAGGCTAAAATTAAGAAAAAATATCTTTCCACAGTATAGTGAATGAGTCAATTATTATTTACAGAGCATACTTCATTATTTTGATGCATTTACTGATCTTATAAGACAATTATATAATTACTAAGTGAAAAAATATTGAAAATATGTTCAAAACGTACAATACAGAGTAATAAGGAAGATTTCTTGAGTTGTAAGGACTTAATTCTAACCTGACATATTTTTGTTCATACGTGAACTTGTCAAAAACATAGTATTAGAAGTAAAGGAGTTTCACTATGCTCCCAGAAATAGTTCCGTCAGTATATCAATACATGAAAATAAATACTATTTTATAGCATTTTAAGATTATTCTTCGTATTTAAAATTAATACTAATATAGTTATAAACTAGGATCATGTTCATTTTCAATATTCTGGCGATCCATGCAGTCAAAAGGCGAAAATTATAAAGCAACATGTTTTATCAGTATAGTAGAATGGTCACTTATCATTTATAGAGCACAATTAATTATTCTGATGCATTTACTGATCTTATAAGACAATTATATATTTACTAAAAAAATAAAATTAAAAAATTTGTTCATAACGTTTAATACAGAGTAATGAGAAAGATTTCTTGAGTTGCCAGGACTTAATTCTAACCTGACATATATATGTTTATACGTAAACTTGTCAAGAACATAGTATCAAAAAAAGAGGAGTTTTGTTATGCCCTCGGAAATAGTTCCGTCAGTATATGGAGCTTTGGTTGTTAATGAAGTCCAGGGTCCATATAACCTGGATATGCGTGTTATGTAGGATGAGGGAGAGGAACCTGAACAAAAGAAAATCTGTTAATATTCGTTTTAATCTTAATTTCGCCAGCAACCACCGGCCCACACACTGAACCTTTTTACGAGCTAGTTCGAGCGCAACTGAATCTAACATGGCTGACTTCATTTCAGCAACTATAGCTAGCTGCTTCACGCTTGCGCATTACAAACTTAGGTACGTGGTTCCAACAAGTATATCAATAAATAAAAATAAATACCATTTATTAGTCTTTTAAAATTATTTTTCATATTTAAAATCAATACTAATATAGTTATAAACTAGGAACATGATCATTCACAGCATTGTGACTATCTATACAGTCAAGAGGCGAAAATTAAGAAGAAATATCTTTCATCAGTATAGTAAAAAGGTCACTTATCATTTATAGAGCACAATTTATTATTGTGATGCATTGACTAATCTTATAAGACAATTATATATTCAATAAGAAAAAAAATATTGAAAATTTGTTCATATCGTTCAATACAAAGTAATGAGAAAGATTTCTTGAGTTGTCAAAGCTTAATTCTAATCTGATATATTCTTGTTTATACGTGAACTTGTCAAGAACATAGCATTACAAGAAGAGGAGTTTTGTCATTCTCCGGGAATCGTTTTATCAATATATCAATAAATGAAAATAAATACTACCTTAAAGCCTTTGTAGATTATTCTTTGTATTTAAAATCAGTTCCGGTATACCTATAAACTAGGATCATGTTTATTCCCAGTATTCTAGTTACCTATAAAGTCAAGAGGCTAAAATTAAGAATTAATCAGTTAACACAGTATAGTGAGTGGGTCAAGTATCTTTTATAGAGCATGATTCAGTAATCTGATGCATTTACTGATCTCATAAGACAATTGTATATTTACTAAGGAAAGGAATATTGAAAATTTGTTCATAACTTTCAATGCAGAGTAATGAGAAATATTTTTTCAGTTGTCAGGGCCTTATTCTAATCTAACGTATTGTTGTTTATACATAAACTTGTCAAGTACACAGAATTACAAGTAGAGGAGTTTCGTCATGCTCTCGAAAATAGTTCTGTCAGTATATCAATGAATAAAAATTAATACTATTTATAGCTTTTTTTTAATATTATTCTTAATATTTAACATCAGTACTGATATAGCTATAGTCTAAAATTATATTCTTTTAAAGTATTCTAGTTATCTACACAGACACAAAGCTGAATTTAAGGAGAAATATCTTGCCAATGTATAGTAAATGGGTCACTTATATTTTATACAGCATAATAAATTATTTTAATGCATTTACTGAGCTTACAAGAGAACTGTATATTTACTACATGGAAAAATATTAAAAATTTGTTCATAACATGCAATACAGAGTAATAAGAAAGATTTCTTGAGTGGTCAGGACTTAATTCTAACCTGAGATATTTTTGTTCATACGTGAACTTGTCAAAAACATATAGTGTTAGAAGTAGAGGAGTTTCGCCATGCCCCCGAGAACAGTTCCAGCAGTATGTCAATCATTAAAAATAAATACCATCTTATAGCCTTTTTGAATTATTCTTTATATTTAAAGTCGATACTAATATAATTATAAACTAGAATTATGTTTATTCACAGTATTCTAGTTATCTATACAGTCGCAAGGCTAAAATTAAGGAAAAATATCTTGCCACTGCAAAGTAAATGGGTCATTCATCTTTTATACAGCATAATTCATAATATTGATGCATTTACTTATACCATAAGACTATAATATGTTTCTTAAGAGGAAAAATATTCAAGATTTGTTCATAACGTTCAATGCAGAGTGATGAGAAAGATTTATTGAGAGGTCGGGAATCAATTCTAACCTGAAATATTGTTGTTCATACGTAAACTTGTCAAAAACATAGTATTACAAGTAGAGGAGTTTTGTCATGCCCGCAGAAATAGTTCCATCAGTATATCAATGAATATAGATGAATTTTATGTGATAGCATTTCAACATTATTATTTGTATTTGAATCCAATACTTATATAGATATGAACTGGGATTATGTTCATTCACAGTACTCCATTTATCTATACAGTCGCAAGGCTAAAATAGAGGAGAAATAACTTCCCACAGTATAGTACATGGGTTATTTATCTTTTATAATGCCTAAATTATCATTCTGATGCCTTTACTAAACTTATAAGCCATTAAAACTTTAACTTGGGAAAAAAATATTGGAATCATGCTCATAACCTTAGATTCAGACTAATAAAAAAGTTTTCTTGAGTTGTCAGGATTTAATTCTAACCTGACATTTTTATGTTTATACGTAAACTTGTGAACAACATAGTATTACAAGTAGAGAAATTTCGTCGTGCTCGCGGAAATAGTTCCGTAAGTATGTTAATGAATAGAGATGCATTACATGGTATAGCCTTTTAAGATCATTATTTGTATATAAAATCAATACTAATAGAGTTATAAACTGGGATTATGTTCATCAAAGGTATTCTAGTTACCTTTTTAGTCGGAAGTCAAAATTAAGAAGAAACATGTTTCTACACTATAGTAAATAAGTCACTGATCTTTTATAGAGCATGATCCATTATTCTGATGCATTTACTGATATTTTAAGATAATTACATGATTACTGAGAATAAAATTATTCAAAATTTTTTCATAACGTTTAATGCGGAGTAATAAAGAAGATTTCTTATGTTGTCAGCGCTTAATTCTGACCTGAAATTTTTTTGTTAATTAGTAAACTTGTCAAAACCATAGTATTAGAAGTAGGGAAGTTTTCTCATGCTATCAGCAATTCTTTTGTGAGTATATCAAAGAATACAAATGGATAATATTTTATAGCTTTTTTAGATTATTCTTTACATTTAAAGTCAATACTGATATAATTATAAACTGGGAGTATAATTATTCACAGCATTCCAGTTATCTTGCCACTTTATAGTTGATGGGTCAGTTATGTTTTATACAGCATTTTTTTTTTTTTTTTTTTTTTTTTTTTTAAAAAAAGATTAATATATAAAGAATATTGTCCTCTATATGATTAACCTTTTATATATGGTGAAGTCGAGGAAGTCCCCCGCCCGGCATCTGTTTAACACATTACATCAGGCTAGGACTGTCAGACCCACCATACCGAAAACTTTGACTACCGATGGATGGTCAGCCACTTTTGTAACCAACAATCAACCGATACCCAATGAGGTCGGGTTTTTTAAAGAGTCGCGATATAAATGGCACATACACTTATTTTCTTTCGAAAAAAAAGTTAGAGGTACCTGGCCAGGATTCGAACCCATGCCCTCCGCGTTGAAGGCAAGAGCTCTATCCATTACGCCACCGCGCTCTCTTATACAGCATAATTCATCATTCTAATGCATTTACTTATTCTATAAGATAAATAATATATTCACTCAGTGAAAAAATATTAAAAATTTGCTCATAACGTTGAATGCAGAGTAATGAGAGAGATTTATTGAGCTCTCGGGACTTAATTCTAACCTGACATATTTTTGTTCATACGTAAACTTGTCAAGAATATAGTATTACAAGTAGTGGAGTTTTCTTATGCCCTCAGAAATAGTTCCGTTAGTAAATCAATGGATAAAGATAAATACTATTTTATAGCCTTTTTAGATTATTATTCATATTTGAAATAAATACCAATATAGTTATAAACCGAGATTATGTTCATTCACAGTATTCTAGTTATTTATACAGTCACAAAGTCGAAATTAAAAAGGAATATATTTCTACAATATAGTTAATGAGTCACTTATCTTTTATAGAGCATGATCCATCATTCTGATGCATTTACTGATATTATAAGATAATTATATGATTACTAAGAATAAAAATATTTAAAATTTGTTCATAACGTTAAATGCAGAGTAATAGAGAAGATTTCTTAAGTTGTCAGGGCTTAATTCTGACCTAAAATATTTTTGTTAATAAGTAAACTAGTCAAAAATATGGTATTAAAAGTAGGGGAGTTTTATCATGCTATTAGCAAATGCTTTGTCAGTATATCAAAGAATAGAAATGGATTATATTTCATAGCCTTTTCGGATTATTTTTTATATTTAAACTCATTACTAATATAGTTATAAACTGGGATTATATTTATTTACAGTATTCTAGTTATCTATACAGTCACAAGCCTAAAATTAAGACGAAATATTTCGCCACTGTATAGTAAATGGGTCAATTATCTTTTATACAGCATGATTTATTATTACGATGCATTCACTCATTCTATAAGACGATAATATATTTACTCAGAGAAAAAATATTAAAAACTGGCTGATAACGTTCAATGCAGAGTGATGGGAAAGACTTATTCAGTTGTCAGTACTTAATTCTAACCTGACATATTTTGGTTCATGTGTAAACTTATCAAGAACATAGTATTACAAGTGAAGGAGTTTGGTTATGCCTGCGGAAATAGTTCCGTTAGTATATCCATGAATAAAGATGAATTACATGTTATAGCCTTATAAAATCATTATTTGTATTAAAATCAATACTAATATAGTTATAAACTGAAAATATATTCATTGACAGTATCGTCGGGTTGGCGGAACAAGGATACACGTCGTTTTTCGATTGAAAAAGGGGACACCTCCGTATTAAATTAAATGGAGGTGTCCCCTTTTCCAAACAAAAAACGACGTGTATCCTTGTTCCGCTAACCCGACGGTATTCTTATTACCTATACAGTTGCAAGGCTGAAATCGAAGAGTAATAATTTTTCACAGTATAGTACATAGGTCGATTATCTTTTATAAAGCCTAATTTATCATTCTGATGCATTTACTGATCTTAAAAGCTAATTACATATTTACTTAGGAATGATATGTTAGAATGTTGCTCACAACGTTTGATGCAGAATAATGAGGAAAATTTATTGAGTTGTCAGGATCTAATTCTAACCTGACATATTTTTGTTTGTACTTAAACTTGTCAAGAACATAGTATTACAAGTAGAGAAATTTCGTCGTGCTCGCGGAAATAGTTCCGTAAGTATGTTAATGAATAGAGATGCATTACATGGTATAGCCTTTTAAGATCATTATTTGTATATAAAATCAATACTAATAGAGTTATAAACTGGGATTATGTTCATCAAAGGTATTCTAGTTACCTTTTTAGTCGGAAGTCAAAATTAAGAAGAAACATGTTTCTACACTATAGTAAATAAGTCACTGATCTTTTATAGAGCATGATCCATTATTCTGATGCATTTACTGATATTTTAAGATAATTACATGATTACTGAGAATAAAATTATTCAAAATTTTTTCATAACGTTTAATGCGGAGTAATAAAGAAGATTTCTTATGTTGTCAGCGCTTAATTCTGACCTGAAATTTTTTGGTTATTACTTAAACTTGTTAAAACCATAGTATTAAAAGTAGAGGTGTTTTATCATGCCCTCAGAAATTTTTTGTCAGTATACCAAAGAATAATAATGGATACTATTTTATAGCTTTTTTAGATTATTCTTCATATTTAAGGGGATGTAAAATGGACACTACACCTGTACTCATAAATATTCACTATTTTTACATTATATTGCAAAATTTCCTATAAAAAAATGCATTAGGTTGTAGTATGTACCATAAAGATTATTCGGTTAAATTTTTAGATAAATGTATTCATTAGTTATTGAGAATTTTGGGTTCCAAAATTATTTATAGAAATTTTTCAATTTTGTACGGAAATCCCAATTTCTCAAAAACTAATCGATGAATTTATTCGAAAATTTATTTAAATAATCATCATGGTACATACTACAAGCTACTGCATTTCTTTTCTGGAAATTCAGCAATAAAATGAAGAGGAAGCCAATATCTATAAGTACAAGTGTAGTATACATTTTACATCTCCTTAAACTCAATACTTATATACTTATAAGCTAGGATTATATTTATTCACAGTATTCTAGTTATCTATAAAGTTACAAGACTAAATTTAATAATAAATATCTTGCCACTCAATAGTAAATGGGTCAATTATCTTTTGTACTGCCTGATTCATTAATCTGATGCATTAACTTATCCTAGAAGACGATATTATTTTTACACAAAGAGAAAATATTGAAAACTGGTTCATAACGTTCAATGCAGAGTGATAAGAAAGATTTATTGAGTTGTCGGAACTTAATTTTAACCTGACATATTTTTGTTTATTCATAAACTTGTAAAGAATTCCTCTACTTGTAATAGTATTACAAGTAGAGGATTTTTGTCATGCCCGCGGAAATAATTTCGTTAGTATATCAATGGATAAAGATAAATAGCATTTTATAGCCTTTTTAGATTATTATTCATATTCAAAATCAATAGTAAAATAATTATTAGCTGAGATTATGTTGTGTTAAGACTAGGAGCTCCAACAAACCAAACTTTCCCAGCGCCACCTAAAGATTGTTGACGCGTGCAATATAATCGAGCCCCACTGTTCATTCCGACGTCGCCTGCCGTGCCCGATGGAGCTACCTTATATTGCATATAATTAGATCGATTCGAGTCAATAGTTTGTCATTATTTAAACTAGCTTTGTATATTAATAAAGTCGTTTGTTATTTTATAAATACAGAAGGGATTTGTTTGAGTTTTGGTTCCTGGATCCAACTGGTTATAGGCCCAGATTCACGCTTCACTGTGCATGGTATGATGTCTTCGTTTTTGTAAGTATGGTGCAGAAAAAAAAGTGTTGTTCACAGTGCACCTTGTGTTTGATATGAATAAAAAAAAATTATAATAAAATAAATTGTGCGATTTTGTACACTGAAAAAAGTACGGGAACTCTCCGTTACCGCAGCGTAGTGTCGCTGTACAAAACGCACATTCGTCTGTATGTTTTAAAATTTAGGACCGTTGATATACCTTTTTAACAGGAGGTCACGTATCTCTGTCCTTTTCTAATCAAAGAAATTATTTTTTTACAAAAACTAATAACTTTAGCAAAAAATGAAGAGAAAGCCGCATCTTGTATCAAAAAAAGCAATATTTTCTTTGATAAGAAAAAATTAATTTTATTGCTTTATTCTCAAGAAAATCTTGAAAAACCAAATTGTCCAACCTAACCTCTATGATTTAAGATTTTCAAGGTTTTCTTGAAAACGAAGCAATAAAATTAATTCTTTCTCATCAAAGAAAATATTGCTTTTTTTGAGACGAGATGCGGCTTTCTCTTCATTTTTTGCTAAAGTTATTAGTTTTTGTAAAAAACTTATTTCTTTGATTAGAAAAGGACAGAGATACGTGACCTCCTCTTAAGCGAGTATATGTATAAACAACTGAAACGCGACGACGTACCGGCCTTTGAGAAGTCTGCTGTTAGAATTTAGGAAAGCAGACGACCTACGGCGTATAGTTGTCATCTTAACAGTGTATATTAGATTTCCCTCTTAAGCGTACGCGCTCCAGCTTTAATTTTTGAGATAGCAGACTTCCCAAAAACGTAGCAAGGATCTCTGTTATGCGTAAGACGGCTGCGCGTTGGCATTTAGTACAACTGTTATCCCCAACTTTTTTCAGTGTAAGTGCGCGTATAATAAAATTATTGCGTAAATACAAAAAGAAAGGAAGTGTAGAAGTTGTGTTTTGTATGTAGAAGTTGTAGAAGTAACAATTTTCGTCATTCACGCACGTTTTCTTCCCCCATCAAAAAACATATAATAAGTGTTAAATAATAAAATTTTGATTAGTTCTAAAAGTGAATTAAACAGTAAGTCTACAAGTTAAATTTTTTTTGTACTATTCAATGTTATATAAATGTCAAAATTCAAAAAGTAAAAAAACGGAGGGAGGATGTTCGTGGAATAGACGGCACGCATTCGATGTATTTCGTTGTTAGGTTTCGACTGGCAACCGTCATTTTTCTTGGAAAGAAAAGACGTTGAGATAAAAAGTCAGGAGATATTTTAATTTTAATTTTTTTTGTATTGTTGTGACTATATTATAACGTTTTGTACTAAAACTGAAGTTCAGTGGATATAAAAAACTTATACATTTTAATTAGTATTTTTTTCCTCTCAGTGTACGTATACTTGCGTTCGGTTGCGTACACTACAATTTTTTTCCTCTTTCTCTCGAAATTTTTTTAAATTAGATTTATTTTATGTTAAATACTCAAATATTTAAATATTATTAATAATAAATATTTTAAGTTAAATTTTCTTTAGAAGTTCAATATTTTTAGAGTTAAATCTTTGTTTAAATTTTGTTGAAGTTGAAATGTTTTTTTTTGTTCTTTGAAAGCTGTATTTTTTAGACGTCCAATATTCTCTTTACAAAGTGAACTCTTTTAAAATTTATTTTTTTTGGGAAAGTAAAAATCGTTTCAAGTTAAATATTTATATTAAAAATAAAATATAATTTTTTTTAAGTTGATGATAAGTAAAATTTTTTTGAGGTTAATACTTTTCATTAAAATCTTGATGTCAAACTTGTACGTATTTATCTTTCTTCCTTAATTTATTCTGTCTCATAAGTTATCGATTGAAACATTTTGTGAAAATTGTTATATAGTTATACATGTTTTCAACAAACTAAAAACTGACTATAGATGTATAATTTTTCAATTTATATACAAACATAAAAGGAGAAAGATATTGGAAATATAGTCGAGTATATTTGTAGAAGTGCGTGCAGAGAGTTGTGTGTATAGATGTTAATATACATATGTATATACATACACACATATAGACACATATAAATGTATATTAATAAGAAATTATATCGAACAATAATTTGACGGAAACAATACTTGATCCGTGTTTGTTCTTTTAGTTTCTCTCTCTCTGTAACTTACCAGTTTTTTCATCAGATGTGATAGAATGATTAAAACGGTTTGTAAGAAAGTAAACACGGATTAAATTAAACATTTCATCTAGTGCGGTGAATTATTAATTTAGTTCAATAAACGGAGTTTGTAAAATACGAGTTTTTTTCATCTCTGACATGTTCGAGGATATTGCGTACGTGCACGTGATCACCTCTCTCGCACTAACAGTGTAATTGCGTTCGTTACGCTTTTGTGAGAGAGCGTGCGTACAAGGTGTCCGATACATGACAGTGTTTTGATAAAATTATACTCTTGATTATTTTATTGTACAGAACTTTTACGGTTGTTTGCATATAGAATAATTTTCGTTACATTTTAGAGATATGTATACAGACCATACATATGTAGATGTGTTAAGTATTCGAGGTTATTATATAGAAGTTTACTTGGTACGTTTTAAAATTTGTTTAAGTAAATGTCTCAATTAGTTCAGTTGTTTTATCTTTCGGATAGTACAAAAATCTGCGATAACTTGTTGTACGGTTACGCATGAAAATAAATGTACTAAAAATACTAATAGTTTTTTTTTATACATGTATTGCATTGTGTAACTTGTTGTACGGTTACACATGAATGTAAATACAACTGTATAAAAGGAGTTTCTCTATCTCAGAAGTCGAGCTAAGATAAGTACAAAAAGATGAATTTTTAAGCAACCGAGTTCCAAAGATAACACTGACGAACAAAGTCAAACTTTTTGTTTTGAATTTCTGTATTTTATTGAACAATAATTTATACAGAAGTTAAATGGTGGATCCACGTTAGTAACATATTTATAGATGTTATAAAACCAAGTAAAAATAAAAATAAATAATTAAAAATTGTTCAAAAATACAGAATCATCAGGTGCTGAAATCAGATACACCTTCGCAAAAGATCTAAAGGGATCTATTAGATGGTCTTAGACAGCTTGAAGAGCTGACAAAAATTAAAAACAACATTGAAAAATTCGGACCACCGGAAGTTGATAAGAAAGTCAAAAACAAAACTGAAAAAGTGAAGAGATAATTTGAAATGCCAGAAAAGACTGCAAGCAAGTAGATGTTACAGAAAAAGAAATGTAAGTACAGCCAAAAGTAAACAACTAGAAACCATCCAAATCCACAAACGAGAAATATCGATGGAAACACGTGTAGAGGACTTTTTCACACAACAAACATTTCCAAATATATCAAATGTTTGAAAAGAGCAACAAAATCCTTGTGAATGTCGAACAAAAATATAAAACTGGCAACACTTACTATAAAATAAAATAAGTCTCTAAAGGCTTCAAAAGCAAACGATAGTATGAACTGAGAGTAACATATGCTCCAATTCTTGAGTGCCTCTGATATGATCTGTTTTAAGTATTTTAAACAGACATAACCTAAAAGCTAAACAATTATATGCAATGTCAGCTTTCTCAAATAGGACCCTGTAAATAGAAGTATACATGAAGATTCCTGACGTGCTCACCTACAACTAAGAAACTAAGATGTCAGACGTAATCAGGATTTCAGAAATACTTCTGTGCACTCAAAGTAATTTCAAAAAGTTGGAACAAAAAGTTTCCAGTAGAAGTTTTAAAACTAGAACTGAAAAGAAGTAAACAAATATTATCCATTTGTATTTTATGCAAATGATGCAGTACTATCAGGAAATAGACGTGCAAAAATCAAAGAAGTCAGTTCACGGAATGAAAAGTTGCAGAAAACATAGACGTTTCCTAATAATCAATATTGTCAGAGACTGCATTAAAAGAAGTTTGCATCCAAGTCAAAAGAGACTCACAGAAAAGATGTTAAAACGTTTTGATGTAATGGAGCGCAAAGCTGAATTGATACCCACAGTAACAAGAAAAATCAAAAACTGAGAGTATAAGAAGTGAAAACACATCTGAAATCAAGTAGACGTAGTTTTTTTTTTTTTGCCCTATTGGCCCGGGCGCAGCCTAATTTGGCCTAGCACCCGCATCCTTACCACCTCTGTGTGAGGATGTTCCTATCATACATTTTTCCTATTTTATCATGTTTTCCTATTTTTTTATTATCCTATATTTCTTTTTTCCTAAGCTAAATTTTTAAAACCCACATCCCCGAGAAATCTTTGACTGCCGCGTTCCAGAGCAGTCGGTAAGTAGATTTCTGCAGTCGGTTCCCGCATTTATCCAGGCTTGTTAGACCTGTGACGTAGGTAAAACTCCCCCAGGAGAAAACCCACGCCAGGAACATTGGACCCATCGCACTCAGAGATTCTTTTTCCGATGAAAAAAAGCCTGAAAAAAATTTCAAGTGTTTTCACCGGGAATCGAACCCCCGACCGCTTGGAGCGAAAGTGTAGAGACCGTATAAGGCGTGCGCCTTAGTCGGTTACGCCACTGACGCTCCTCTAGTAGACGTAGTTAAGAATATATTATTCAGAGAAACATTTGGAAGTTTATGGCACCTATCTAAACCAACCCAACTTGATGCAGCCTATGCGGTGAACTACTTATCAAGGAAGCAGACACAATCCACATGTGACTAGTTAGAAGTCCAAAAAATATTAAGATATCTCAGAACTGCAGCAGATCAAGGACTAACCTTTAATAGACAAGCAGAGATGCTGAAACCCATAGGAAATACTAGCTCTACAACTTCTATTCTACAAGGAAATATATTATCTGATTATCTAGATATACAATTTCGAGAAACAGCCACAAACAAAATACTTTACATTCTCTGTCTGTCAAACTCAATTTGTCATTTGTGATGCAAGCCAGAAACTGGTATCTATCAACAAAGTTATGCGAGACGTAATTAAAAAGACTTTGGACCTCAATGACTGTAAAGTATGACAGTTCAACAGATATCTGCATCCAGATAGACGACAGTCACGTAATTGAAATCTATGATGATGTTAAAACGATCAAATAAAATTTAGAAGTCGGAGAACCAACAGAAAATAGAAGTTACATGGTAACTATAGAAAGTCTTAACCGATAGTAGGAAAAATCATCAACGAATGGTTGCTGACCAACAAAAAAATGCAAACATCGTATCACAACCATTACCAATTGACAATTTTTCATTATTCTAGAAGTAGAATACTCAGACTAAAATATTTTATTCTTTTAGACAATAATAGGTATTAAAAATTAAGAAGTTAAAATTTAATTTAAGACGTAACATGCTGCATTAAAATTTATATGCACATAATTACGTATATGGATGTAGAAATAGATCCAAACATTCAGAAGTCATGAACCGTATTATGCGGTATTTTCTTTCAGGTGACACTATAGATTGTAGAGACAATTGACATGAGGAAAGGACAGAGGTCTGTTTGAGGGAGGGAGTGTAACAAATAGGAGCTCCAACAAATCAAACTTCCCCGGTGCCAGCTAAAGATTGTTGATGCGCGCAGTTTAATCAAGCCCCACTGTTCATTCCGACGTCGCCTGCCAGACCCGATGGAGCTGCCGTATTGCATATAATTAAAT
Organism: Anastatus disparis; assembly: GCA_017163975.1. NCBI lineage: Eukaryota > Metazoa > Arthropoda > Insecta > Hymenoptera > Eupelmidae > Anastatus > Anastatus disparis. The sequence continues at coordinate 276,824 of JAFFSR010000330.1, read as the reverse complement.
CGTTTCGAGTCCATAGTTTTTCTTTATTTAAACTAGCTTTGCATATTAATAAAGTCGTTTGTTATTTTATAAATACAAAAGAGATTTGTTTGAGTTTTGGCTCCTGGATCCAACATGTTAATTCACAGTATACTAGTTATTTATACAAACAAAAAGCTAGAGATTATGCGAAATATGCATCTACACTACAGTGAATGAGTCTCAAATCTTTTATAGAGCATGATCGATTATTTTGATGCATTTACTGATATTATAAGATAATTATATGATTACTAAGAATAAAATCATTAAAAATTTTGTCATAACGTTTAATGCAGACGAATAAAGAAGATTCCTTAAGTTGTAAGGGCTTAATTCTGACCTAAAATATTTTTTCTGATTAGAAAACTTATCAAAACCATAGTATTGGAAGTAGGGGAGTTTTATCATGCTATAAACAACTATTTCGTGAGTATATCAAAAAATATAAATGGATATTATTTAATAGCCTTTTTAGATTATTCTTTATATTAAAAATCAATACTGATATAGTTATAAACTGGGATTACAATTATTCTCACCATTCTAGCTATCTATACAGTCACAAGACTAAAATTAAGAAAAAATATCTTGCCACTGTATAGTAAATGGGTCAATTATATTTTATACAGCATGATTTATCATTCTGATGCATTTACTTATTCTATAAGACAATAATATATTGACTTAGTAGAAAAATATCGAAAATTGGCTTATTACGTTGAAACCAGAGTAATGAAGAAGATGTCTTAAGTTGTTGAAACTTAATTCCGACCTTACATATTTTTGTTCATACGTAAACTTGTCAAGAATATAGTATCACAAGCAGCAGACTTTTTTTACGCCCTCGAAAATAGTTCCGTTAGTATATCGATGGATAAAGATAAATACCATTTTAAAGCTTTTTTAGATTACTATTCATTTTCAAAATCAATAGTAAAATAGTTATAAACTGAGATAATGTTGATTCACAGTATTCTAGTTATTTATACAGTCGCAAAGCTAAAGTTAAGAAGAAATATGTTTCTACACTATAGTAAATGAGTCACTAATCTTTTATAAAGCATGATCCATTATTTTGATGCATTTACCGAAATTATAAGATAATTATATTATAACTAAGAGTAAAATTATTGAAAATTTTGTCATAACGTTCAATGCAGAGTAATAAAGAAGATTTCTTAAGTTGTCAGGGCTTAGTTCTGACCTAAAATATTTTTGATAATTAGTAAACTTGTCAAAACCATAGTATTAGAAGTCAGGGAGTTTTATCATGCTATCAGCAATTGCTTTGTGAGTATATCAAAGCATATAAATGGATATTATTTAATAGCCTTTTTAAATTATTTTTTATCTTTAAAACTAATACTGATATAGTTATAAAATTGGATTATAATTATTCACAACATTCTAGTTATCTTTACAGTCACAAGACTAAAATTAAGAAGAAATGTCTTGCCACTGTATAGTAAATAGGTCAATTATCTTTTATACAGCATGATTGATCATTCTGATGCATTTACTTATTCTATAAGACAATGATATATTGACTCAGTGGAAAAATATTAAAAATTGGCTCGTAACGTTGAAAGCAGAGTGATGAAAAAGATTCCTCAAGTTGTCGAGACTTAATTCTGACCTGACATATTTTTGTTCATACGTAAACTTGTCAAGAAAATATTATGACAAATAGTGGACTTTTCTCATGCTCTCGGTTATAGTTCCGTTAGTATATCAATGGATAAAGACAAATACCAATCTATAGCATATATGACTGTAATACTACTGTAATATAACTGTATTACTATGTTTTCGATAAGTTTACGCATAAACGAAAATATGTCAGGTTAGAATTAGGTCCTGAGAACTCAATAAATCTCCCTCATTATTCTGCATCAAACGTTATGGGCTACATTTTAACAGCTCTCCCCTTAGTAAACATGTAGTTGGCTTCTAAAATCAGTAAATGCATTAGAATGATAAATTAGGCTTTATAAAAAATAATCGACCTATATACTATACTGTGAAGAGTTACTACTCTTCGATTTCAGCCTTGCGACTGTATAGGTAACAAGAATACTGTCAATGAATATATTTTTAGTTTATAACTATATTAGTATTGATTTTAATACAAATAATGATCTTATAAGGCTATAACATGTAATTCATCTTTATTCATTGATATACGAACAGAACTATTCCTGCGGGCATAACAAAACTTCTCCACTTGTAATACTTTGTTCTTAAAATGTTCTCATACGAACAAAAATATGTCTGGTTTAATTAAGTCCTGACAACTCAATAAATCTTTCTCATCACTCTGCATTGAACATTATAAGCTAATTTTAAATATTTTTTCTATGAGTGAATATGTTATTGACTTATAGGATAAGTAAATGCATCAGAAAAATGAATCATGCTGTTAAAAGATAATTGACCCATTTATTATACAGTGGCAAGATATTTTTTCTTAATTTTATTCTTGTGACTGTACAGATAACTAGAATCGTGTGAATAATTATAATCTTATTTTATAACTATATTAGTATTGAATTTAAATATAAAGAATAATTTGAAAAGGCTATGAAAAATGATCCATTTTTATTCTTTGATATACTGACAAAATAATTTCTGATAGCCTGATAAAAGTCCCCTACTTTTAATACTATGGTTTTGACAAGTTTACTTATTAACCAAAATATTTTAGGTCAGAATTAGGCTCTAGAAACTCAAGAAATCTTCTTCATTATTCTGCATTTAACGTTATGAACGAATTTTTAATAATTTTATTTTTAGGAATCATATAATTATTCTATAATATCAGTAAATGCATCAGAATAATGGATCATGCTCTATAAACGATAACTGACTCATTTACTATACTGTAGAAACATATATCTTCTTAATTTTGGCTTTGTAACTTTATGAATAACTAGAATACTGTGAATGAACATAATCTCACCAGGAGAGTGTATGAGTTGCGGTTCACAGATCTTGATAAAACTTGGGGATAAGTAATTAGGTTCCAGAATATGAGTAAAGCCACAGCGGTACGGTCCAACGCATCGAAAAATTGAAGTTATGGGAAATTATAGTCTTATTTTTAGAAAAATATGAAAAAAACTCCCGATGAAAGTGTAAATAATTCTGTCTAAAAATGTCTTTATTAAATTCACAATGACATAAATGAAAGCAGAGAAAGCAAACTTTAATTTTCTGATTTTCAAATTGAAAAATAATAATTAGAACTAAAGTTATACTTGTTTAAAGTTAAGCAGCAAAAGAGTACTAAAAATCACCATTCTTTAAAAATTAGACTATTTTTGGTACTCTCTTACTGGATTTATTAAAGACATTTTTAGACAGAATTATTTACACTTTAATTGGGAGTTCTTTCTTCATATTTTTCTCAAAATAAGACTATAATTGTCCATAACTTCAATTTTTCGAAGCGTTAGACCGTACCGCTGTGGCTTTACTCATATTTTGGTACCTAAATACTTATCCCAAAGTTTTAACAAGATCTGTGACCCGCAACCCATACACTCTCCTGGTCAGTTTATAACTAAATTAGTATTGACTTTAAATATGTATAGTAATCTAGAAATGCTATAAAATGGTATTTATCTATATCCATTGATATACTAACGTAACTATTTCTGAGGACATGAAAAAAGACCACTACTTGTAATACTATGTTCTTGACAAGTTTAAGTTTGAACAAAAATATCTCAGGCCGGAATTAAGTCTCCACAACTTCAGAAATCTTCCTCATCACTCTGCTTTCAACGACCCAATTTTCAATATTTTCTCACTGAGTCAATATATTATTGGCTTGTAGAATAAGTTAATGCACCAGAATGATGAATCATGCTGTATAAGATATGATTGACCCTATTACTATACACTGGCACGATATTTTTTCTTAATTTTAGTCTTGTGACTGTATAGATAGCTAGAATGTTGTAAATAATTATAATCCCAGTTTATAACCATATCGGTATTGATTCACAATATAAAGAATAATCTAAAAAAGCTATTAAGTAATATCCATTTGTATGCTTTGATATTCTTACAAAACACCCTAACAACACAAAAACGTTTCAAAAACGTTTTTGAAACGTTTTCTGGTGAACTTATATACGTTTGTAAATTTCGACGAAAATACGTATTTAAACGTTTGTAAAACGTAAAATATGTCCGCTTGATTTAGATTTTCAAGAGTAATATAACGTTTATGGAACGTTAAAGAAACGTTTACAAAATGTTTTCCCGATAAAAATTTACGCAAGCTATTTAGATATTTGATCCAAACGTGTTCTTAACGTTTAAAAAACGTTTTATTTAGTATAATTTTTATCTCTATATAATAATTTTTTAGAATAATAAAATATAACGTTTAAAAAATGTTTTAGAAACGTTTGGACATATAAGCCAACGAAAGTTTTCACCGAGAAAACGTTTTTTAAACGATTCTTAAACGTTATATAAACGTTATACTACTCTTGCGAATCTAAAATATGCAGACATATTTTACGTTTTACAAACGTTTAAATACGTATTTTTGTCGAAATTTACAAACGTATATAAGTTTTCCATTTAACGTTTTTAAAACTTTTTTGAAACGTTTTGTGCTGTTAGGGCAATTACTGATAGCATGATAAAATTCCCCTACTTCTAATACTATGGTTTTGGCAAGTTTACTAATTAACAAAAATATCTTGGATCAGAACTAAGCCCTGACAACTTAAGGAATCTTCTTTATTACTCTGCATTGAACGTTATGACAAAATTTTCAATAATTTTACGCTTATTCACCATATAATTATCTTATAATATCAGTAAATCTATAAACGATGAGTGACTCATTTGCTATACTGTAGAATCATATATTTTCTTAATTTTGGCTTTGTGACTGTATAAATAACTGGGATACTGTGAAAGAACATAATCTCAGTTTATGACTATATTAGTATTGACTTTATATATGTATAGTAATCTAAAAATGCTATAAAATGGTATTTATCTTGATTTATCGATATACTAACGGAACTATTACCGAGGGCATGAGAAAAGTCCACTACTCGTAATATTATGTTCTTGACAAGTTTACGTATGAACAATAATGTCAGGTCTGAATTAAGTCTCAACAACTTAAGAAATCTTCTTCATCACTCTGCTTTCAACGTTATAAGCCAATTTTTGAAATTTTTCCACTGAGTCAATATATTATTGTCTTATAGAATAAGTAAATGCAAGAGAATGATAAATCATGCTGTATAAAATATAATTGACCTATTTACCATACAGTGGCAAGATATTTCTTCTTAATTTTAGTCTTGCGACTGTAAAGATAACTAGAATGTTGTGAATAATTATAATTCCAGTTTATAACTATATCAGTATCGATTTTAAATATGAAGGATAAACTAAAAAGGCTATTGAATAATATCCATTTGTCTGCTTTGATATACAAACAAAACAATTGCTGATAGCATGATGAAACTCCCCTACTACTAATACTATGGTTTTGACAAGTTCACTAATTAACAAAAATATTTTAGGTCAGAACTAAGCCCTGACAACTTAAGGAATCTTCTTTATTACTCTGCATTGAATGTAATGACAAAATTTCCAATAATTTTACTTTTAGTTATCATACAATTCTCTTATAATATCGGTAAATGCATCAAAATAATGGATCATGCTCTATAAAAGATTAGTGATTCATTTACTATAGTGTAGATACATATTTCTTCTGAATTTTAGCTTTTTGGCTGTGTAAATAACTAGAATACTGTGAATCAACATTATTGCAGTTTAAAACTATTTTACTATTGATTTCGAATATGAATAATAATCTAAAAAAGCTCTAGAATGGTATTTATCTTTATCCATCGTTATACTAACGGAACTATTTCTGAGGGCATGAAAAAAATCTACTACTTGTAATACTATGTTCTTAACAAGTTTACGTATGAACAAAAATCTGTCAAGTTAGAACTAAGTCTCGACAACTCACTAAATCTTTCTTATCACTCTGCATTGAACATTATGAGCCAATTTTTAATATTTTTCCACTCAATCAATATATTATTGTCTTATAGAATAAGTAAATGCATCAGAATGATAAATCATGCTGTATAAAATATAATTGACCCATTTACTATACAGTGGCAAGATATTTTTTCTTAATTTTAGTCTTCTGATTGTATAGATAGCTAGAATCATGACAATAATTATAATCCTATTTTATAACTATGCTAGTATTCATTTTAAATATAAAGAATAATTCAAAAAGGCTATGGATTATAATCCATTTTTATTCTTTGATATACTGACCAAACAATTGCTGATAGCATGATAAAACTCCCCTACTTGTAATACTTTGGATTTGACAAGTTTATTTATTAACCCAAATATTTTAGGTCAGAATTAAGCCCCAAAAACTCAAGAATTCTTCTTCTCTATTCTGCATTCAACGTTATGAACGAATTTTCAATAATTTCATTTTTAGGAATCATATAATTATCTTATAATATCAGTAAATGCGTCAGAATAATGGATCATGCTCTATAAACGATATGTGACTCATTTACTATACTGTAGAATCCTATATCTTCTTAATTTTGGCTCTGTGACTGTATAAATAACTAGAATACTGTGAATGAACATAATTACAGTTTATGACTATATTAGTATTGACTTTAAATATGTATAGTGTAACGTTTTTATTTCCCGCGGGTGGGAAATATTACGTCTTCACCCCCTGTTGACGGATGCTTCAGTGAGTGACCAGGGTTCGTGGCAGGAGGTCGGATAGGACGGGCGGCAGAAGATGAAGGATAGTAAAAGGGTTGACACGTTTGTTTATGCTAGGGAGTACCGGAGCTTTATTAAACTCAGAACTCATATGATACAACGACGTATAACAATAAAGATAGAAATGTAATAAACTAACCTAACTTATATAAATCAAAAATAACTAACCTCGTATGTGTACGCGTGATATAAAGAAAATAAAGAATGAATTTAATGTGAGCCACTTGACGGCTTATGCGCCTCTTGTTGGCGGCGGAAATAAATGAAATAAAAGATAATTTAAATTAATATAAAACGCTTTCTTTAAATGAAATAAACTTTATCTTTATTGTTAGAAATATAAATATATTGGTTCTCATATTCTCTCTCTCTCTCTCTGTATATTACTGTGTGTATGAATGTGTGCGTGGCATATACATGTTGGTGAGAGCCGTTAGTTAGTTTGAATGTTAAGCGTCAGTCGTAGTCGTGCTTCTCACCGTGCCGGAGCTAGTCGCTCTACTCTTGCGCATATACGTACTCTGTAGCAACTCTGTATTTATTAAATAAAGATCAAACTCATTTATGTATTATCATTAACGCTTTTTATTAAATGCTACATAAAATAATTTAACAGGTTATGGGCCCAGGTAAATGATAATATTAAATGCCGTGAAAGTTTGAATAACTTGCTTACAAAATGAGTGAAGTGAATAATCAGTTTCATAATGCAAACGTGGTTAAGTTTGATGGTACGAATTTTCAGTTGTGGAAGTTTCAGATAGTCCGTGGATTACTATCTCTGAAATTAAAGAAAATCACTCTTGGCGAAGAGACACGCCCGCTCGATAATATAAATGAAGCCCAGGACAAATGGGACGAAAAAGACGCAAGAACCGCAGTAATTTTGTCATCTACAATGACAACTGAACAAATGAGAAATTGTCTTACGTGTGTAACGGCTAATGAATTATGGAAAAAGTTATGTAGTATACATGAGGAGCACTCGGAAAACAATAAGCTTTTATTGCTTAATAAATTTCACCTATGTAAGTTGGAAGCAGGTGAAACCGTTTTAGAGTATACATCGAAGATCGAAAATATTGTAAGTCAGCTCAAGGACATAGGAGAAAATATTTCTGATAGTCAAGTAATGTCCAAAACGTTGAGCGGTTTATCGATGGAATATTCAAATTTTTCTACTGCTTGGGACAGTACCGATCCTGTGCGTCAAACGTTTCAAAATTTGCAGGAAAGACTAATTAAAGAAGAAAAGAAAATGAAGAAGAATAATGATGAGCAAGATTTGAACGCTCTGGCAGTGACGTCACAAGGCAGATTTAATGGGCAACGTAGCATGAAAAATAATTTGCATCGTAAAAGAGATGAACAAAGAGCCTCGCGGGAAAATAGGCAAGGTAATTTTATTCCACGTTATAATTCAAATTTGAGATGCTATAACTGTAACGGATACGGGCACATAAGTAAATATTGTACGAAGCCCGCTCGTAAACAAAACAACCAAGGTCAAGGTGAGCCGAATTGTAGTAAATATAACTCATCTAATCTTCAAGTAAATTCAACGTTGGCTAGCGCTCTTATCGCTACTGTAAATGATTTCGAAAAGTTGGAATGTAACGCCATCTCTGAAATAAAGGATAAACTACACACTACAGATATAATAGATGTCTGGCTTACCGACAGTGCTTGTACTGTACATATGTCACCGCGACGTGACTGGTTTGTTGATTTTAAGCCGTTAGACAAAGTTAAGGTATATCTGGGAGATAATACACAGTGTGATGCAATGGGTACTGGAACTATACTTATTGCACGGTTAATTGAAAATAAATGGATAGATGGTAGAATTGAGAATGTACTTTTTGTACCAGCTTTAAAGAAAAATTTATTCTCAACAAACGTCGCAACACGTAAAGGTTTTCGTGTAATTTTCGAGGCCAAATCAATGAAACTTGAAGATCCGAAAACACATCAAGTTGTAGCAGAAGGTGTTAAAGCATTCAATGATATATGCTGTTTGTTTTTTAGAATTATTATGCCTCAAGCCAATGCAGGCAATTTAAAATTGAGAGACCTACACGAAACACTTGGTCATGTAAATCATACTGAATTAAAGCATATGATTAAAAATAAAATTGTCGATGGTATTGCTGATGTGACTGGCAAAGAAGCTTTCTGTGAGGATTGTACTCTTGGTAAGATGCATCGTAAGCCGGATCATAAGCGAACTTATGCTCGAGAGTATCAGGTTGGTGAATCAATACATGCTGACCTCTGTGGCCCTATGTCTCTATCTGTTGGGGGCAATAGATACTTTTTCTTAATCAAGGATAGAAGATCGCACTTCAGAAGAGTATTTTTCATCAAGCATAAAAATGAAGCATTTGATTGTTTTAAGCAGTTTTATAAGGAAGCAGTTCGTCAAGGCAAGGTTATTTTAACATTTCGGGTTGATAATGGCACTGAATTTGTCAATAAGAATTTCAAGAAATTTCTCTCTAGACAAGGCATAATTTTAGGTACCTCCGTTGCACGTACGCCAAAACAAAATAATCGTATAGAAAGAGAGAACCGTACTATTGTTGAGTCAGCCCGGAGCATGATGCATGCAAAGCAGTTACCCAAGGATTTATGAGCCGAAGCTGTCAATACTGCCGTATATTCGTTGAACCGGACAACAAATGCTAACCCAATTGCAAAGTTTAGATAAAACCCGATACACAAGAAAAATCTATAGGCGTGATATTGTGTATTTGCACCAGTTAATCTCTATAAAGTTCTATTGGACATAGAAATCTATAAGAATGTATAAGTAGTTTTTTATAATAATTCTGTAAACACCTATAAGATTTTATTAAATTGCGATTATTGAATCTTATAAATGCCGGTAAAGATATACATAAGATAAAAAATTAAAAATCTTTTATAAGAATTTACAAGGTTGACAATATAATTTACAGGATTTTATCGGATCGTTCATATGAATTGTAAAAACAAAAATATTTTATAAGTTACTATCAAATTTTCATAATATAATATTAATTAACTCAATCGAAATCTATTTTCAATTGTCCGATAAAAAATAATATTGGTACAAATTCTTTATCAATATTTATTAGGTGTTCTAGTTGAATGTGAAACTATTAATAATAAATCTATCGGAATAATTAATTTTCAAAATTTGTATAAAATTTATCATGAAAATTATTTATACTTTTTTATCAATTACTATAAGGCTTTTGCAAATAAAGAAATTAAAATTATTCTTATAGTTTTAAATCAGAGAATCTTATATAATTTATAAGAAATTTAATTAGATTCTATGTGGAAATGATCGATAACTAAAGTATTCAATTATGTTTTTTACCGGTACTTACCGGATATTTCACGGAAAAATATGAATGATAAAACCAAAATTTACCAGAAAAATTTTAGAAATTTTGAATATTTTTATGGGATTATATTTGAAAATACTCTATAAAATATAGCGTCAAATCATTAATAATAAATTTATCAGAAAATATATTTAAATTTTTATAAAATTTATCAGAAAATATATATAAATTTTTATAAAATTTATCATGAAAATTATTTATATTGTTTTATCAGTTACTATAAGGCTTTTGCAAATAAAGAAATTCAAATTATTCTTATAGTTTCAAATCAGAAAATCTTATATAATTTATAAGAAATTTAAACAGATTTTATGTGGAAATGATCTATAAAGTATTCAATTATGTTTTTTACTGGTACTTATCAGGTATTTCACGGAAAAATATGAATGATTAAACCAATATTTACCAAAATTTTAGAAATGTTGAATGTTATTATGGGATCCTATTTGAAAATAATCTATAAAATATATTTTAAAACTAATTCATCAATAATTATTTTATAAGTGATTTAATCGGATTTTATATTCAATCAAGTTAATCGAACTTTATTTTGTAATGACTGATAAAAAACAATATAGTACTTATCAGGTATTTTCCGACAAAATTTCAATGATTAAACCAAAATTTATCAGAAAAAGTTTATAAATATTGAATATTATTATGGGATCCTATGAGAGAACATTCTGAAAAATATTATATTTTAAAATTATTCTATCATTAGTTCAATCAGGTTTTATATAGTGATGACTGATAAATATTGGTAAATGTTTGTTTTATCAGTATTTTAAAAATTTGCTATTAAAAAACCGAAATTGCTAAAATAGAACTTATAATAGAATGAAAAATTCATAAAATTGCATCAAGTGAAGTATTATATTTATTATTATTATCATTCTTTTTTTTAAGTATTATTTTTTTAGGTTTAAGGCGACTTCGGATTTTAGGTTAGGTTTTATTTTTGAGTTTACAAATTACTCTTTCAATATGTAAAATTTTTCAGATTTTCTAATTTTCCACCATTCTACGAATTACAATAAATGGTAAAAAATTAAAAAATCCAAAAAATTTTAGAAACTGAAAGAGTAATTTGTAAACTACAAAATGAAATCCAACCGAACTTCCGTAGTCGCCTTAAGAATAAAAGACTATTATGTAGTTTAAAGGAATGTAAAATACCGGCATTACAGTTTTCTAAATTTTTTATTGTTTATCCAAAAGTTTTAGAAATATCTCTATATTTAAGCATTTTATTTTAATTAATAAAAAGCATAATATAGAAATATTTTGGAAAATTTTTGAATAAAGATTAAAAATTCGGGAAACTGCAATGTCAGTAATTATATAAATTATACATCTTAAAGTTTAAAAATCTTTTTATGCAATGGGACGATATGATGTCATAATAAACAACTATTGATTTCAATACTTTCATTAGTTTAAATTTTAAACTATTATTACTTTTACTTTTAATAGAAAACATTTGTACACGAACTTACCTGAAATATATTTTTTTCAGAGCTTTAATGTAGAATGATTGAAAATAAATAGATAATGTAATAATGTACAGTATATAATTGAATTGATTTAATTGAAAAAATACAATTTTATTTGTGTGATTCAATAATACATAGAAATCTCTCAGAATAAAGGATTATTGTTTGTTATAATGTATTGTAAACTTGTGAAAATTAAGTTGAATTATGGAGGTAATATAAATGTTGATTTCATGATTATTGTAAAGAAAGACTTTAGCTTTAAAGTTAATGTAAAAATAAATTAAAATTTTTTTTTAAAACAAAATTTTGCGATTTCATATTAAAAAATATTTAATTTGAATATATTTTTTTTTATTACTCTCTAAATATAGTCCAATGAAAATTTCTCTATTCGATTCAGCGGAAATTATTTCACTGATAAATCAGTAAAATATTTACTAAACTTTCAGTGCCTTCTCCACTGAAATATGATTGAAACTGAACTTGCAGTGTCAGTTTATTTCACTGATAATTCAGTAAAAATTTCACTTATTAAAAAAGTGAGGGTTAAAATTTGAGAGAGAGAGAGAGAGAGAGAGAGAGAGAGAGAGAGAGAGAGAGAGAGAGAGAGAGAGAGAGAGAGAGAGAGAGAGAGAGAGAGAGAGAGAGAGAGAGAGAGAGAGAGAGAGAGAGAGAGAGAGAGAGAGAGAGAGAGAGAGAGAGAGAGAGAGAGAGAGAGAGAGAGAGAGAGAGAGAGAGAGAGAGAGAGAGAGAGAGAGAGAGAGAGAGAGAGAGAGAGAGAGAGAGAGAGAGAGAGAGAGAGAGAGAGAGAGAGAGAGAGAGAGAGAGAGAGAGAGAGAGAGAGAGAGAGAGAGAGAGAGAGAGAGAGAGAGAGAGAGAGAGAGAGAGAGAGAGAGAGAGAGAGAGAGAGAGAGAGAGAGAGAGAGAGAGAGAGAGAGAGAGAGAGAGAGAGAGAGAGAGAGAGAGAGAGAGAGAGAGAGAGAGAGAGAGAGAGAGAGAGAGAGAGAGAGAGAGAGAGAGAGAGAGAGAGAGAGAGAGAGAGAGAGAGAGAGAGAGAGAGAGAGAGAGAGAGAGAGAGAGAGAGAGAGAGAGAGAGAGAGAGAGAGAGAGAGAGAGAGAGAGAGAGAGAGGAGAGAGAGAGAGAGGGAGAGAGAGAGAGAGGAGAGGAGGAGAGGAGAGAGGAGAGAGAGAGAGAGGAGAGAGAGAGAGAGAGAGAGAGAGAGAGAGAGAGAGAGAGAGAGAGAGAGAGAGAGAGAGAGAGAGAGAGAGAGAGAGAGAGAGAGTTTTAATGACAATTTCATCGAAATTCGATGATATTTTCAATGTATTTCAGTAACTTTTTCACTATAATACAGTGACATTTCATTGAAATCCAAATAGTGAATATTCCACTATTTTATTCAGCAAAATTTCATTCAACTCCAGTGAAGCAATTTTCACTCACCTATTCAGTGGAAATTTCACTGGACTTTATTGGAATTCCGCTGGATTATGTTTAGAGAGTACTATCTGTTTTATAATATATTTTTAATGCACGAGTTTATCACCTTTACATTACTTATGATAGAAAAATGATCAGAATCAATGAAAAAGTGACCAGACCGGGGATCCAACTCTCGACAAAGAGTTAACGAATCCTGTACCTTAGTCGACTGAATCACCGTGCTGTACAATATTATTTATTTTTATTTGAACATTGGTTTCTGGTTGCATTTTAGTGTCGTTATCTTACGTAAAAATTAAGAAACTTAAAACTAATAAATAATTTATATATGTGTTATGATTATTAATTTTTTATTTTAATAATAACTAAGAAAATATTATACATCATCTCCATTTACTTCATGATCTTTACAATTTTTATTTTCTTGATTTTCAATTGTTTCGGATGAATCTTCTTCTTCCTCATCAGAACTTAAATTGTCAGTATCTGAAAGATCATTATTAGAACCTTCATTCTCAGAACCCTCATTTTCAAAGCCCTCATTATCCGTAGCCTCACTCTCATTACTTTCAACTTCATCGGAATCTTTTTTTAAACTTTTTTCTATATTATTAGCAGATGTAACAGGCTTATCATTTTTTGTATTTTTATTATTTTCTTTATTACTTTTTCGGGAGGTCTACTTAGATCCCACATTTTTGAATTAATGTATTGACCCACGTGCTTCATTTCAGCAGCAATTGCTACGGGATCTAAATTTTTTTCTTTCCTTAGATAAAATTCAAATATACCTGAAAGTAATAAGAATATTTGATATTTCATAATATTTATATAAAAATCTATCGATTCGTAAAGGTAAACAGATACCCTAGCGAAAAAAAATAAATGAAAAGATAACAGTTAATATCCGAAAATACCAGAAAATGAAAATTAACTGTTGAAAAATGTATGAATTGAGACAAAAACAACAGTTATCTTCAGATACCTTCAGTTTTTATCAGTTTTTATCATTGCTTTACAGTTTTAACTTTCTGACAGCCGGAATTTTTCCCACTGAAAAAGTGTAACTTTCTCGAAATTTTCCATATAAATGTTTTTAAGTAATAGTATATGTGAGCCAATCATGGAATGACGCCATATGGCGTTATCCCGGCTGTCAGAAGGTTAAACAGTTATCTGCAATTATCAACAGTTATACTTATTTTTTAAACATTTTTATTCAAATAATAAAGCAGTTACAAAAAATGAAGAAAACTGGAATAAGCTAAATACAACAGTTTTATTCTGAAAATAACTGATAAGAAGGAAGAAATCTAGAGAAAACTGTAAAGAATAGTTATATTTTGAAAATAACTAATAAAAAGTGAAGAAATCTGGAGAAAACTGTAGAGAACAATTATATTCTAAAAATAACTGTTGAAAAGTGAAGAAATCTAGCGAATACTGTAGAGAACTATTTCAAAACTAAGTCTGATTTAAGTTAATGTTATAAAAAGGAATTTCTAGACTGATTTTCATTACTTTATAACTTTGGAAAAAATAATATTTTTACGAGTAAAGTCACAAAATCTTTAAATTTGTTCTTGATAAAAAAAATTTTTTTAAAGACTCTTATTTACAACTCATTTTTACCTTTATTTTGTCCTAATAAGTGAAATTACCTTACGTAATTAATTTTTATGAAACGCCAAATTTCAATGAAATAGTCATAAGCGAAAACTATCATTGAGTGAATAAATAAAAAGAAAAAAGTCATGATTATAAAAATAGCATTTCATTCGAATTCAAATTAATAAATGAAGTTAGTGAATTTACATGTTATTTTTTATGCTGTCATAAACCAATCACATAATATTTTATAATTTTTAATTTAATTCAAAGCTGTGTCTTTCAAAAATGATAATTTTTATATTCAGTCACACAGATATTATTCGGAATAAGTATAGTCATAACGGTGTTATTTTTAGTTGCATAAATATCTAATAAAACTAGATTTTTTTATTTTTGAGCTTAGTAGAAATTTCAACCACAAAGAATAAGATATTCGATTTGCTAAAACTTGTGCAGTTAAAAACATTAAAAATTGAAAACAATGAAAAAACGAGTTACACTTATTTCAAGAGTCACTATATTTTTCTCTATACGTAGCATCATCGTCCTAAGTTTAGAAAATATTTTCGTTTACATAAAAACCATAATGAAAAAAATTTTCAAATGGTTCCATTTAACGCTAATGAAGTCATAACATAAAGAATACGCTCATTTACGAAAATTGCACTGCAAATTCAACGTTATTCGATGATTTTATATTGAAATTTATCTTAATTCAGTAGGAATCAATAGGAATAATGTTATTGCAAATATAATTTGTTTTTGTAGTGTACATCATTGTATAGAAAAAAGCTAAAAATCAGAATTGATAATAATTAAAAGGAGTGTTGATAGTGTTACAACAAATATAAAGGTTCTAGGGATTTTCTCATATCTACTATTTTGAAATGATTTGAGCTTGGCTTTAATTTAAAATAAGTTTTAAATTCCTAGCTGTTAACGCTGAAGAACTATAAGCGTTTGAAAATGCAGTAACTTTTTCAGCGATTTTCTTTAATTGTTTATAACTAACTGAAATATTGAGCGTTAGAGTCTAAAATTTTGGTTTTCTCGATATGACACCTCAAAATTTATTCCGATAATTGAAAGAAATCCATGATCCAGAGGCCTGGGCCTTTTCTGGTAAATTTTTTCTACATGTTTATATACTATAAATATTATCATGAAAATTTTTATATTTCTGATAAAGATACATATTTTCTTCTTAATTTTTAGATAATTTCAAGTGTTAAATCATTTGTAAAAATTAAAACAACTTAAGTGTGTATGGATTTCTTATTTATCAATATTATAAATGTATTACATGAAGATATTATATTCCACAAAAAAATCAAATAAGTAAACAAAAAAAACTATAAGAAAATGTCGCTTATCAATATCGAAAAAATGAATGAAAAAAACCTATATTTATTTCTCTACTACATCAAATCAATAATCACTTACCAAATACAGCTTGCAATTTAGAAGGATCTAAAGCTGGTTTAGGCGGCGTATATGGTTTTCGATTTTTAGTTCTATTGCAAGGATTTCCATAAAGGCTCGAATTTTTTAAAACTTCGTTACCTATTATGCATTCAGCCATTTTTTTAACAAATGCTGCATACTCGGTATGAGGTTTGGCAGCAGCTTTATTTCTGGCATTATCATAATCGATTTTCGAAATGTATTGATCGTTTCCACAATGTATCTATAAAAATGTTTGGATAAGTATTAAGGGCATGACAGAGCTCGCTACCTTCTAAAATAATTCATTAATATTTTAATTCCAAGTTCACGAGTAAACGGTGCGTTAGATCGAGTTCTTTCATTACAGTAAGAAAATTTGTAATACTAAACTTGAGTGCGGACAACTTACAGAATTTACCAAAATATCATACAAAAAAAGTTAGAAACAATTTTTCAAAATATAGTATTTTGAGGTTAGGTTTATCGAACTTGATATCTAATTTCCGTTCCAAGCTTATAAAAAAATAACAAGTCCAAATGATTTTTTATTTTAACAAAAATTATTGTATTGACATAGCTTCAGTGCGGACAAGTCATTACGATTGTTTAAATTACGAATTTAAAAAGATATCAATAAAATAATAAAAGCAAAAATCGTGTCCAGCAGCTCCGATATCCCGTTAAACATTAGCAAAAAATGATGCAAATTATAGAATATACAGCGACAAAAGAAATGCAATGGCATCGATGGAAATGGCTTATTTGGTTGAGCATTTATTTTCGATGCGATAGACCCGGAATTTTACTCTAACCACGGACAATTTATAACCTTTTTTTTAGAAATTAATTGTATTTCTCGTTCGATAAAATAAAATAGGTAACGCATGTTTTGCAAATAAATTTTTTCGAATTATAACTTTTGAAGATCAACAGTTTCCTCTTCTCTCAAGATTTTATTTCAATTTTATATTTTAAAGAGTATATGGCTGATTTCATTTTGAATTCAATAGCCAGTATACATTCAAGTCACCAATTACTGTACTAATGAAGTATGTTATTCTACTCTAAAAATAAGGAGACAGGTATTTTTGTGTTTTGAGGTAATATCAAAATTGCATAAGATATGCAAATTTGAAAATCACATGCAGAAACTAAATGTTAAAACTGAAGATATTGAGAATAACTTTAGAGAGTTTTCTTATGTTAAGAATAACTTTCAACAATTTTGAATGAATTTTAATAAACTTTATTTGTTTTATTCCCATTTTAGTACTCTTCAAATATACGCAAGAAATTTCAAAAAAGACTAAATAATGACTAAGATATATGCATTTTATTAAAAATGCACTTTTTATGTACATGCATTTTTCTCAAAATAGCCATTTTTTTCTGGATTATTTTTTAAGGTCATGTTTGTAGCCAACAACAACTTGGATTTTTTTTTGCTTATAGAGGACAAAAAGTCGATAAAATGGAATCAGCCTTATAACATTGAATACTTAAGAATAACATAAATAAATTTACTTTAATAGCCAATTCGATTAATATAATTAATCTTTGAAATATTTTTAGATTTACCGTATTATTCTCCCGTATGAATCCTACAGCTACGTTTCCAAAAGCTAATTTTTCGAAAGGATTAATATCTTGACTAGCTGTGAAAAAAAAAATTTTTTCTACATTATTTTAATGGTTACATTAAAATTTGCAAAAAAATGGGTTAATTTGGCCACTTTTTCAGCAAATAAAAATATTAGACTTTGTCTGTTAAAGTTAAAGTGATGCAAAAGGGACACTTTACCTGTGCTTATAAATATTTAATGTCTTTATTTAGAAAAAAATGCTTTGCCTTGTATTGTGTATCATGAAAATTATTAGATCAAATTTTTCAATATATTCATTAGTTTTTTAAAATTATGAATTTTTTTGTTTGAAATCGATTAATTTTTTAAATATAATATTGAAACCCAAAATTTTCAATAAATAATGGATGGATTTATTTAATAATTTAACTGACTAGAAGATTATCACAACTCCGGATCACGGATTTTGCTCAAACTTTGGGATAAGTTTCCAAATGTGCTTATTACGTTATAACTTTAGGAAAAAATAATATTTTGACATGCGATAACTCCTATTTCGAAAGGATTTGAGCCCAACTTTCATTTGAAAAAAGTTTCACGCTTCTAGCTATCGATGCTAAGGAACTATATGCGTTTAAAAATCTAGTAACTTTTTTAGTAACTTTCTTTAATTGCCAATAACTAGGGAAATATTGAACGGTGGTGTCTAAAATTTTGTTTTCTTTCATATTTTGACATTTGGAAACTTATCCCAAAGTTTGAGCAAAATTCGTGATTCGGAGTTGTGATGCTCTCCCAGTGAATAATCTTCATGGTGTATACAAGCTCAAAAATTTTTTTCCTGAAATTTTGTAATAAAATGAAAACATACGCACAGTTATAGTGTCCATTTTACATCTCCTTAATATTTATCATAAATGTTTTGTTCACAATTTCAAAGTGTGTAATACAAATTATTTCTATGTTCATATTATAAATATGTATAATTCAACGTAGGACATTATTAGTTTGTTATATCAACCTTCGTTTAACTCTAAATATATCGTAAACTTAGCTGATATGAGAAATAAAATTTATTACATTGAAGGTCATAATTATAAGTTTCGAAATTATGAATGAGTCTTAAAATTTTTGATTTACTGGCACTTTTCCTGAATTTTTTGAAACATATGACAATGGAAATCATAACTGCATTTATTTTAGAATTTTTTTTTAAACAGAAACGACATGAGTCATTTCATTGACATATTAACTTTCTTAAACAGTTAAATAAGTTAATTGAGCTCAATAAATATTTTTTTGTGATTCAGTAAATATTTTATAAACTTATAAAAAATATCAATAATTTAGAAATTTAAAAAAATATGTTTATTGCAATCAGAAGTAGCCTATATTTTGAAAAATGACCATATAAATAAAAAAAATATATGACTGGAAAAAATTTTTTTATAAAAAAGTGAAAATCTGAAAAGTTTAATATAAAAAAAAAATTTATACCATATTCGTCAAGTTTATTAAAAATTTTTTCTTGTAAATTTATATTTAAATCCAAATATTTTTTAGTTTCAGCTTGCTGTTCTTTTAATAGATCTTGATATTTTTCAATTGTTTTTTGTGCTTCTTTCAATTCTTGTTTAGTATTTTGTAATTCTTTTTTCAAGTTTTTAATTTTTTTTACATAATTTTTATCATTTTTCGTTTTTGTAACAATATTCATGTCATCAAGATTATTCACTTTTTTAGTCATTTTATCATTTTCTTTAGGATCAACATTCAATTCATCTAAAATTTGCTCTGTTTTATCAATATTGTTTTCATTTGTTTGATTATTTTCATTTGTTGTGGAAGGAAATGCATTTTCCTTATCATATTCTGCATCATCTTTTAAACCTTCTTTATCTGATGCTTTGGACTTATTTTGATTATCCTGCATGAAGATGAAATATTTTCATAAAATAATAGCTTTGTATTAAAAACTACATTGGAATATGAATGATTCCATGATACTTTTAATATTTAAGAAACTGTAGATAAAAGCAATGAATAAAAATATTTTGTTATATAAAAAAAAATGTAGGAGAATATTGTACGACACTTTCGATTAATACAACGTGATTATTTTTTCATCAAATAGGTGATAGGTGAATAGGATAGGTCAGATCTTGAAAATAGGTGATTTTCAAGATCTAAGGAGGAAACTGATACAGCTTTTTTTTATTTTGATAATAAAGAAAAAGTACATCGTCCACAAGCTTTAATTAGTTTTTGTAAGTTATACAAACTTTTTAGAAGTAAGATAATAAGTAGCGTAGTTCAAATAGGCAAAATACTTATATTTGAGGACTATTGTAGAAGTCGAAGGAATTAAAATATTTATTTTTTGTTTTTTACTACGATCTGTTCATACGTTTTTACTTTTGTCTCTCTCTAGAGAAAAATAATTCGAGACCGAAACAGTTAAGGAAGGGACACCGAAATTTTACCTTATATTTTGATATTATTCTTTCAAACAAATGTGATTTTTAAGGGTATGCCTAACTTCCAAAATGAAATATAATAATAAAAGTAAAGAGAATATATTTAAAAAAAAAATTAATTTTTTTATATTATGATGTTTAAAAAATTTGTATTCAGATTTTTGGCAAATAATAAAGCATAAATGTTTTCTTTTTAAACCAACAAATCAAACTGAAGCTAATAAATTAGATTGCTTAAGAAAAAGTGACGTTTTGAAAAACATTATCCCTGGTAGAATTCGATTCCATTTCCAAGCTATTTCTTAGTGATTTTTACTGTGCATATGTTAGAAAAAAGTTTGTTTTACTTTCCAATTCCGAGGGATCGATGTAACACTTTTTCTTAAATTTTACCGCCATTTACTGGATTGCATATTCTTAGATAGTTAAAAAGTATTAATTTTACATTGAACTTGGTTAGAAAAAAAATAAGTTTGAAATGAATATTAGGTTAGGAATACGCGTCAATTACGATCTCTAGTTACAAGAAATTTTTTTCACATCCTGACAGAGTAGTTACAATATTCTTATAGCATAAAAATTAGTTAATTTTTTGATAGTTTTGAGATATTTAAAATACAAACATTTTATTTTATTGAAAATAACTTACTAAACTAGATGAACTTGAATCTTTCGCTGAAATTACGATATCTGAAATAATTTTCACTTTGTTCTGACTTTTTGTGCTTTTTTTCACATCATTATGAACGGATGAACCATTTTTGGAATTTTTTATTAATTTATCAGATTTTGGTTTCGTTTTTATTTTTTTGTGACCCTAAAAATAAAAAACTAAATAAAACAAAAATATCAAACTTGACTTTATAAATACTATTTCTGTTTCTCTGAATACATGTAACGTTTCTACTCCCAGTATAATACATCTATAATAACCCACTGAGTTGCGAGTACCTAGTGTCATCCCACGTAGCTGCAGTAGTCGGTACTACTATTTGGTTACTTCGTTTACGTGAAATCTGTTTCATTATAGAATACTTTATCATTTTTTATAGTCTACCCAAATGAAAATAATGTCAAATCGTGCCTAGCTATGTTTAAGGTTTCGAATTCAGAAATTTTGTCAGAAAAGTTTTCAGCGCTAAATTAGGAATTTTTACACATTTTTAGTATAGTTTAGCACAATTCAGCATGTTTTTGGTATAATTTAGCACAACTATACCAAAAACATGCAAAAAAAGAGAGGGAGTTTATTTTATTAAATTCAATTTGTTTAAGCAAAAACTATAAAACTTACGAGACAAATAAAAAGAATCTGTAAAATTACTCTGCTATAGCAATATTCGAGAATTTTTTGAGAATCGAAAATCCAATGGCAAAAACATTGGGGAAAAGTTTTTTAAGGCAAATTTTAATGACAATTAGTACAATTCTTGGGGTGGATTGGCTGAGGGTTCGCAAAAGTTGGCAAATAAACTTTTAATCATAAAATAAAAATTGTGACGTTCAAAAATAAGCATCTATTACAAATTTCAACAAAATTTATTGTTATATTTATTATAATTAGACATTCTATATCGTAAATATAAAAAGCTTAATTTGATAAATATAAAAAATAATAACGAAAATTAGAATAATTGAATATTTAACTAAATATATAAATTAATCATAATAAGGGAGACTTTTTTTTTGCGTGGCGCTACTGCTTTTATTTGTGAACTTATTCGCTATTCGCACTACGTGTCCCTATCTTAGAACATATATACCTGGAGGGAGCATGCAAAGCCAAAAAGTGTAAAAAATAAAAGAGAGAGTAAGGTAGCTTAGGGTGAAGTGCTTTCTCTCTCTCGGGCGGACTCTCATTGACTGTTGCTCTCCCCCTTAAAGCATATACTAGATATGAGCATCAAGTATGAGATAGCCATGCTGGGAGGAAGCAACAGCCAATGAGAATCCGTACGAGAGAGAAAACACTTCAACCTAAGCTTCCTTTCTCTCTCTTTTCTTTCTCATACGTTTTGGCTTTGCATGCTCTCTCCAGGTATATATGCTCTAAGGTCCCTATTAACAATGATCCGTGTCCCCAATTAATTAATTTTTTCTCATGCGTGCTGGGTAAGTGGCCTATTGCGCATGCGTTTTCGGGGTGGTAAGTAGCTAATAGCGCGCGCCACGTGTGTTGTTTTTGAGGGCGTGTGTTTCACAGCTATGTATAATATTGTTTTATATTAAATCACGTAAATACGTTACGTTCATGTAAAGTGTCACGCAAAAGCGTTAATTAATGTAAAACCGCAAAGGTTTATAGAAGCGCAGCGCCCTCATACTGTATTTGAAGAAACATCGACCATATGATGAATTTTTTACTCTATCTCGCTTTAACCTCTGACAAAGTAAATCGTAGCTATTATCGTATTATTTTTACATTAACGAAATCGTGATTATTCGGGATATACGTGAAATTGGTGAACTAAAAATATAAATTTATTAAATTTGTTAATTTAATTTAATGAATAAAAATGTTTTTTTCTAATAAAAATTAATATTTTTGTATAAATATCTTTTTTGATTTATCAACAAATATTTTTTTAATGGGGGGCTTCGCCTCAACCCCCTTTTCCGCGCCCTAACATGCCACTCTCTCTCTCTTACACCCAGCACTTATGAGAAAAAATAGTATGTGAATCTCGTTCGGTTTAGTTGACTATTGCGCCACTCGGGCAATGGCGCTACTCGCTACGCTCGTGCGCCACCTTGCCCTCGTGCGCAATAGTCAACTAAACCTTACTCGTTACACAATATACTATTAAACATTAAATGTGTCTCAATATGTCTGAATATGCTTTTTCACTGATTATATCTTATTGTGCCTCACTCTGCTTAAGTAAACTTTAATATCTTGCATGTGCTACATTATGTCTAACTATACCTAATTAATCAGTACCTTCTAACAAACTTTCACACTTTACCTTCTTATCATTGTATTCCTCACTTCCTTTACGTTTGGATGATTTTTTAAGTATTTTTGTTTCATGTTTTTCTTGTTTGATTTCATTTGCAGTTTTAATTGCAGGTTGTGACACTGTTGACTTCTAGAATATATTTTAAATAAATTATGCATCAAATGTACAAATTAGGGTAGTAATAGTAATAATAATAATAATAATAATAATAATAATAATAATAATAATAATAATAATAGTAATAATAATAATAATAATAATAATAATAATGATCATAATGATTATTATAATAATATTAGATATTTTATAATCCAAATCAATTTGAAAAAATCGGTTCAAAGTTCTTAAATTAGTTTAACAAAACTAATATTTAAATATAACCAATTATAGATTTTTGATGAAATTAAAAATTATGAGATGAAATTATTTATAGAAAGCATAAATAACAATATTTCACAAAAAAAGAAAAATGGTCGATCTGACAGACTACACCATCACACTTAAATGTTTTTAACCTCATTAAATTTTAATCTTGAGTTTGATTAACTCCATTATTTATTTTTTAAAGACATTTGAGTTCGAAGTAAGATCGACCAATGAATCCGAACGTCGCTATATGTTTTTAGGGTTGCTGAATCCAAATCCGAGGTTCATGTTCAAAGTTATTTCACGGTTAAATCGAAATACACACACGATATGAGAGCATACATAAAGTCCGACATCAAATTCTAATAAAGTCTACTTTTCTAAAGTTTTATACTATAGCTCATGACTTCATACTAGCGTTTTCACTCTTAATATATAAGAATCGATGCCTGCATCTGTCCCTACCGTACCTTCGCGTTATACAGACGAACAACGGATTTAATTTCATATTCGTTACCTAAAAAATTCTTTAGAATAAGACATAGAAGATACAGAACCTATTCTTACAATGCACGGATGAGAACAGTGTTACTAAGCGATCTCATAATCCCTCTCTTATTTCGTTTAATATGAACAGTATGAATTATATGAACCATAAACGTTAAACCTATCAACTCATAATCCCTCAACCCATACGCTAAAAATGCTAGACCCATACACTTAAAATCCCTAAACTCATAAACTGATTATACCTAAATCCATAAACTCAAAATCTCTAAACCCATCAACTTTAAATCTATAAACCCGTAATTTATAAACCTTACATTCGTAAAACATTATTTCATAAATCTCAAACCCATAATTTTTAAGCTCATAAGCTCTAAACTCAAGAACCTTAAACTCAAACTCTGAGCCTATAAACCCGAAACTCATAAATCAAAAGTTTATAAATCTTAAACTCGTAAATCATGAATTCATGAAACTTGAACCTATTATTTTTAAGCCCATCAACCATAGATTCACGAAATTTAATCCTATATATATGAAACTCAAACTCAAACCTTAGATCCATAAACCCTTAACCCATTAATCGCGTACCCATACATACTAAACTCAACCTTAAGTCCATTAATCCTCAATGCATTAACGGTAAATCCATATACTAGTAGTTCCTAAATCTATAAACTTATATTTCCTCATCACATAAACTAATAATACCTAAACCTCTAAACACATAATTCCTGAAAACACTAAAATAATTCAGTAAACTCTAAACTCTTAAAATTTAAACCTCTAAACCTTCAACTTAATAAACCGTGAATTGAGAAACCTTAAGCCTACAAATCCTATACCCATGAACCATAATCCTATAAACTTTAGACCAATAAACATAAAACCAGTAATTCATAGACCCTCAAACTAATAAATCATGAACTCTAATCCCATAAATTATAAATCCTAAATCCATAAACCCTGTACCGCTAAACTCAAAATCCAAAAACCCTGAGCACCAAACCTATGAGCCATAAAAATGTTTACCTCAAATCAAATAGGCCCTTAATCTATTTACCGTGAAACCATATGTACTAAACCCATAAACCCTAAATACATGAACCCCTAATCCACCTACCGTAAATTCATACATTCATAGTTCCGAAACCTATAAACTTATAATCCCCGAACCCACAAACGAATAATCCTTAATCCCATAAATTGATAATACCTAAACACATAATTACAATCCCTATTCCCATAAACTTGAAACTAGTAAGCCCTAAAATTATAAATATTAAACCTAGTAATCTTAAACTCATGAATCCTAGACCTACGGACTTTAAACCTATAAATATGAAATTCATAATACCTCAACCCCCAAACTCATAGATCATAAACCCTAAACCTATCAACCCCAATCCCAAAACCTTAAACGCATAAGTACCAAACCTATAAACTTATAAACCTCAAATACATAAGCTCTAAAGACTTAGATCGTAAACTGATATATGTACTTAACAAATGAACGCTAAATTATGAATTCTGATCTATAAACCTGAAACCTACAAAAATTGAGTAAGAAAACTTAAACCCTCTAACTATCAACTCACTAACCACAAAGTTCAAACCCATTAATTCATAATCCTTATCTTCTAAATCGAAAAAGCCTAAATCTCAAACCTTGAACTTAAAGACCTTAAAAATATGAACCTTAAACTTTGAACCTATAGATTATAAATAAACTCATAATCTCTATATCTCTACATTTTAAATCTCAAAACCCATACACTTATAATCTCTAAACTCATAGGCTCACATTGCTTACACCCATAAACTGATAACGTCGAAACTCATAATCCCTAAACCAATAAACTTTTCACCTATAATCCATTAACTCATAAGCCCTGAACTTCTAGACCTTGAACTCATAGATCTTAAATTCATAACCTTAAACTCTTAAATCTTAAACCCATAAAACCGAGACTAAATATAAAACTATAAACATAGAGCTTATAATCTTATAATCCTTGAAGTCACAACCAGATAATCCCTAACCTCTTGAACTGATAATACCTGAATCCATAAACTTATAATTACTAAACCTATAAAATCTGAGTTAGTAAACAAACTCATAATGCATAAATTCAGAAATCGTAAACCCTCAAACTCTAGAATCTAAAAATCCTGGTCCCTAAATTTATAATACCGAAACCCTTGCACTTATAATTTCTAAACCGATTAACTATAAGCTTATAAATCTTTAACTCATAATCAGCTAATTCAAAAACCATAAAACCCGAAAATCTAAGCCCATAAACCCTAAAAACACCTAATTCGAACTATTAAACATGAAACATATTATTTATACACCCTTAAACTTATTAATCATAAACCCTACTTTCATGATCTCAGGACCCATAAACCCTTAACCCAAAACAATTAACCCGTAAGCACCAAACCCCAAAATTCTGAATCTATAAACCTAAAACTCATAAATCCTTAATACATGGACCGTATTTAAATAAGTAATAATAATTAAATTATAAGCCCGAATCTCACAAATATTGAACTTACAAATTCTACATTTATAAGCACAAAACCAATAAGCCTTAATCTCATAAGCCTTAAATTTATAAATCCTAGCCTATAAACCCGAAACCTAGAGACTTTGTACCCGTTAACCTTTAACTGATAAACCATAAGTTTTATATCCGTTAATTTATAATTCTAAAACGCCTAACCAACAAATCATAAACATTGAATCCTAAAACAAATACTCTAAAAATATGAATCATGAACTCTGAACCTATAAACTCGAAATCATTTAACCCATGAATTTATTCCCTAAACCCATACACTCATGATTCCTAATCTTATACACACATGGAGTTTAAAGATAAAAATGATCTTCAAAAACCTATAATATTAACAACTAATATTCCTGAACCCATTAACTCTAAACCTATAAACTCTAAAGCCGTAAACCTTAAATTTATAAACCTTGATCTCATAAACCTTAAGTCATAAAGTCATAAAACTTATAAATCCTAAGTCTACATACCCGAAACACATGAATTGTGAATCGATGAATATGTAGCCCATATTCTCTAAACTCCAAAATAATAAATTATAAACCTTAGATCCATAAGCAGTAAATTTACAAACCTCTTACCTATAAATCCTGAACCCAAAAACCCTAACCCCATAATCCCACACTCATGTATGCTAAACTCATAAACCTTAAATTCACAATCCCTTTAACCATTGACCGTGAACCCAAATTAACTCATACTGCCTAAATCCATAGACTTATAATTCCTATATCGTAATCCCATAATCATAATCTCATAATCCCTAGACACCCGAACTCATAAATCATAAACCTTAATACCGTAAATCATGAACCTCAATCATGTAAACGATAAGCATTAATTCTGTAACCCATTAACTTTAATCCCGTGAACTGTAAACCTGAATCCCGAAAACCATAAACTCTAAACCCATAAACCCTGGCTCTATTAGTACTAAATCTTAAAAGCCTAAACCCATAAGCACGGAGCCCATAAACACTGAAGCCATTAACCGCAAAACTAATAAGCGCTTAACCCATGTATAACAAATCCATGAACCTTCAATTTATGAACCCTTAACCAATGGACCGTAAACCTACATACTCAAAGTTCATTTATCCATAATCTTATAACCTTCAAAATCAAAAACTAATAATTTCTTATCCCTTCAACAGATAATACCTAAAACTATATACTCATAATCACTAAACTCATAAACTTTCAACTAGTAAACCATAAACCCTGGAACCTCGAACTCAGCCCTAAACCTATAAACTTCAAATCCATAAGCTTTTAACATATCAACCGTATACGAATATATAAATAACCAATCTCATAAACTCTAAACCTATGAATCCTAAATTTATAAGCACAATACCCATTAATCTTAACCTCATTAGCCTTAAATCTATAAATGCTAACCTATAAACGTTAAACCTATAAATCCTAAATCTCGAAACCTTGAACCCATTAACCTTAACCCATGAACCATAAGTTTTGAGCCCATTAACTCATAATCCTTAAACCTATACTAGAAATCCCAAATTCAAATACCCTAAACATATGAACCATGAACTCTAAATCTATAAACTCATAATTCCTAAACCTATACACTCATAATCCCTTAACCCATACGCTTATAATTTTTAAACCCGTGCACTTATAATACTTAAATATATAAATTGATAATCCCTCAACGAATATTGCCTTATTCCCTAAGCCCATTAACTCTAATTCTATAAACACTAAACTTCTAAAACTTGAACTCAAACCATAAATTTATAAACCTTAAACTCATAAACCCGGGACTTGCAAACTGTGAATCTAAAAACAGGAAACATATATTTCCTTGACCCCTAAATAATGAATCATAAACCTTAAACCCATAAATCTTAAACCAATAAGCCCTGGACCCACCAACTCTAAACCTAAGAAGCCTAATTCCATAAGCACTGCGCCTATAAATCCTAGTCATGAACTTTAAATATATAATCCCTTAACCGATTAACCGTATACCCATATATAGTAAACCGCTAATCTTCAAATCCATAAGTCTTTAACTCGTTAACCGTAAACTTACACACTCATAGTGCCTGAACCCATAAACTTATAATCCCTAAACCCACCAACTGATAATTTCCAATCCCATAAACTGATATACCTTAATTAAACCCATAAACAAATAATCTTCAAACTCTAAACCAATAAACCATATACTTATTGACCTCTAACTTATAAACCATAATTTAAGAAACCTTAAATCCATAGATCTGAAGTCCATGAAATCTAGTCCCATGAACTTAAAACCTATAAACATAAGAACCATGATCACTAGATCCCAATCTTTTGAATCACAAACCCTTATCCCGTAAATCATAAATCAATGAACACTAAACCCATAAACCTTAGACCCGTGAACTCAGAATCTAAAAGACTTGAACCCATTAGTGCTAAAATCATGAACTATAAGCTCATTAACCTCAAAACAAATGAGCCCTTAATTTATTAACCGTAAACCCATATATTTTAAATTCATATACCTGAAATCCATGAACCCTTAATCTATTAATCCTAAACCGATACACTTAAAGTACATAAATCTATAAACTAATAATGCTCAAACCCACATAATGATAATTGCAAATCCCATAAACTGATAATAATTTAAGCATAAACGAATAAGTCTTAAACACATGAAATCTGAACCAGTGAACCCAACACCCATCAACCCAAAACCTCTAAACCTTACTTTCATAAACTATAAATTAAAAAACTTCAAACCCATAAATCCTAAGTCCATAAACCCTAGTTTCCTAAACTTTGAACCTATAAACATAAGACCCATATTTTCTAAACCTTAACTTATAAATCATAAACGCCCAACCCAAAAACTCTAAACCTATAAGCACCAAAATTGTAAGCCTTTAACCCATAAACCCTGACCCCATTAACTCAGAACCCAAAAATCTTTATCTTATAAACACTAATCCCATTAACCTCAAATCAAACGAATAATTAAGAGCAAAATTCGCTATTCTTGTCTAATTAAGCTTTTGTTATTTACTCACTTATTAATAGTTGTAACTACGAATTAAGTTAAGTGCAATATAGGTACTGTTACTATAATAACAATAATATAATTTTTCCTTATATATAAATAATTATAATAATATCTATTGCCCTTAACTCTTAATTTGCAGATGAAACGATTAATATTTGAGTAAATAACAAAAAACCCCAATTAGATAAAGACAGTTGATTCGGCCTACTCTTAACTCAGGGGAATCCTCATACCGATATAGAGTTCTACTTTATCTACATTTAAATTATGAATTTTAATAAAAATTTAACTATTCATGACTGAAATTCGTAGAAAAGGCATATTCTTAACATGCCAAAGAATTTATTGCAACGTTAAAAGACAATATAAGGGTAAAAATAAAGGCGAAAACTGCTTAATACGATTAACTTTTCAATGTAGTTATGAATAATCGTATTATGCAGTTTTTGTCTTCATTTTCACTGTTATTCTGTCTTTTAACGTTGCAATGAATTCTTTAGAATGTTAAGAATGTGCCTGTTCTATGAATTTTAGTCAAAAATAGTTAAATTTTTATTAAAATGCATAATTCAAATGTAGATAAGGTAAATCTCTGTGCCGGTATGAGGACACCCCTTAACCATAAACTCATATAAACTAAACCCATAAAACTTAAATACATGAATCTTTTGATTTTAAATTTATAAGTTCATAGTGCCTAAACCTCATAAACTTATAATTCCTATACCTACAAATTGGTAATCTCTAACCCCATAAACTGATAATAGCTAAAATCATAAGAATACCTATATCCATAAACTTTAAACTAAATAAATCTCAAACCCTTGATCCTAAACTTATAAACCTTAAACTCATAAATAATAAATTCAGAAATCCTAAATCCACAAATCCTGGACCAATCCCATAAATTGATAATACCTAAACCCGTATACACATAATCCCTAACCCCATAAACTATGAATCAATTACTTTAAACTCATAAACCTTAAACTATAGCATAACTTATACGAAACACAAAAAAGCGGTTGTTGGCCGCAATTCGGGCAGTGCGCGATTTTGTTTAAAAAAGCTAATAGCAATATTATAAAGGACGGGAAAAAATTTAGAGGCGGCAGAAAAAAATAGAGTTTAAAAAACACGTTTTTCTATCTTACAAGGAGAGTGTTTCACCTTTGGGTCACCGTTTTTGCTCAAATTTTGGGAATATTTTCTGGATGCAAAAATATGAAGAAAGCCAAAATTTTAGAGGGTAACGCTCAATATTTCCCTAGTTACAGGCCATTAAAGAAAATTACTAAAAAAGTTACTAGATTTTCAAACGCTTGTAGTTCTTTAGCATTATTACCTAAAAGCTTGAAACTTTTTTTAAATGAAAGCTGAGCTAAAATCATTTCGAAATAGTAGTTATAGCATATCAAAATATTATTTTTTCCCAAAGTTATAGCGTAATAAAGATTGAACCCAATTTTAGCTTTTATTATTAATTAATGTTTTAAACAAAAAATTCAGGTCCAATCTTTATTACACTCTAACTTCGGGAAAAAATAATATTTTGGGATGCCATAGGTACTATTTCGAAAGGATTTGAGTTCAGCTTCCATTTAAAAAAAAGGTATAAACTTCTAGCTAACAACGATGAGATACTACAAGCGTTTGAAAATATAGTGATTTTTTTAGTGATTTTTTCCGATGGCCTGTAACTAGGGAAATATTGAGCGTTGGCCTCTAAAATTTTGGCTTTCTTCGTGTTTCTGCAGAGTTTCAATCACAAATTTCAGCAAAATTGGTGATCCGAAGGTGAAACACTCTCCTTGTTAGTGCAGGTGATAGGGAGTTATAAATTCAGCTAATGGAGTCTTTTTCCAATCCCAATCGAATGGAATATAATATATACATATTTTAAGATGGGGTAATTTTATCATAGAAATCCAGGTACAGTCTTTAGTGTTGGATTGTCATAAACTTTAAGAGCTTTACAATACACAAAGATAACTTAACCTGCGTGCATTTATCAATCTCACTTTGACCTTGGCGTAACCTTGAACAGAAACTGATGGTGTTGATCTGACCTTGAACTTAGATTATACTATCCTTAATTATATCACAAAGACTTCACTCATATTCAAGGATCGATTTTACTTTGACCTTATAGTAACTTTAAAAAAGTGCTCATCAAGTTGAACTGATCGAGATTGGATTTAGCAACCCCAAAATAGTATATTATTCACCTAGGGAGTGAAAACGAAAAATGTCTTAAATCGTATGTAAATGTCACCCTCACCTTCAGCTCGGGTGACAAACATACGATTTAAGGCATTTTTCATTTACTCCCGTGGTAAATATACGATTTTTTTGCAAAATGCAACCTTTGCGATCGGGCACAGGGAGACAAGGTTGCACTTGCGGCCCGCTAGGCAAAAAAAGTATAATCATGTTGATCAAGTATAACAGTTTAACTCCTCTGTTTTCGTGGAACTGTGCCCAATAAGCACAACCTCTTGAAAGTATTCTTAAAGAATACTTTTGTAACTCTTTAATGTCCGTGGACGTTAAAGAGCTGAAAAAGAATTCTTTAAGATTGCTTTTGAGAGTTGGTGCTTATTGGATAATCAATAAACAAAATCCATTTTATTTAAACTGACAAGTTTCATTTAAGAGGATATCGTAGTTATCCCCTCCTAATAATATTTTTATTCAAAGTTCATGAGTAAACGGTGCGTCGAATCATATTCTTTCACTAGAGAAAGAAAATTTATAAGATTAATTCTGAGTGCGGACAACTCAAGAAATTTATTAAAATATTACACATAAAAAGTTATGAGCAAACTTTCAATGTATAGTATTTTGAGGTTTATCGAGCTTGATATCTAATTTTCAATCAAAGTTCATGAAAAAATAACAAGTCTAAGTGATTTTTTTTTTTAACAAAAATGATTAAATTAATGTAGTTTTAGCGCGGACAAGTCATTATATTTGTCTAAATAGTCAATTTAAAGAGATATGAATCAGATAAAAAAAGCAAAAATCGATTCTAACAACTACGACATCCCGTTAAACCAATAAAATAAAAAGATTTATAAAACAAAAAAATTATTTATTTTAAACGAACCAGCTTAATATGAATGATTTCTCTTAATGAGTTTCGAAATTATTGGGAAGACATGTGACGTATAGGCTTTCTCCATTATCGATGACAATCATTTTAGATTGAATCATTGCTATATTGTATACTTCTAAATTCCTTTTTTTTTCAACTACTTTATGAATATATTGCAAACGTGGAATACTATTATCTCCATTAAAATCATTTTTTATAATAATCCATTCACAGCCGCAAATGAAACATAAGCTTCAACTAAATAGTGAATCTCAATAATTTTTCCACAAAACAATCGTATAACTGAATCGTTACTTTTAGTCACTTTTGTATAATTCACAGTATGTATGGTGCTTGATTTATAAATACATCTATCATAAACATTTA
Organism: Anastatus disparis; assembly: GCA_017163975.1. Taxonomy (NCBI): domain Eukaryota; kingdom Metazoa; phylum Arthropoda; class Insecta; order Hymenoptera; family Eupelmidae; genus Anastatus; species Anastatus disparis. The sequence continues at coordinate 243,596 of JAFFSR010000330.1, read as the reverse complement.
TTAAAATATCTTCTTCATTAATGAATTTTCTAACCAAACTTTGTACTTTTTTATTACATTTAGGAGTACCTATTAAAGTAACATTATTTAGTTGAATGCAATTTTGTATTAGCGATCTATTGTCAAATAAAGCTTTGCAGAATTCTAAAGCAAATCTATCATTTGATTCATTGTTTTCAATGTAACTTGTAAAAATTATTTTCCTCATCCATTTTTCTGCTATTTGTTTAATGCATCCATTAGGAGCATTAATTTGTTGAATAAACTTAAATATAGCACTCTCAAAAGGGAAAGCAGAATTAGCCCATAGTGGCCCTACTTTACGAACGCTTTCGCTGTAATGGAGTAAAGAATGTACATTGAATGTAATAAATGGTACTCCATATAATAATTCACATTCACCAGTGAATTGCATCAATTTGTATTCGCAATCGGTTATATCTTTCTTAGAAATTGAATCTTTCAATAACGAGTAAATGCTATCCACAAAAAGTAAATAAGATCTAAATTTTTCGGTTTATAATATTCCTTGTAGACATGGAACACTTACAAACAACAACCAAATTTTCCACTCTAAGGCTTTGTATTTTTTACAATAACTCAATGGACGCAAAGAACGCTTCAAATCATTAGTTAATTGAATATTATTCATTCTTTTTCTAATGTTTGCACGATCAAGTTTAGAAAAAGTAGAATTCCAATGATTATATAATTGTTTCGTTACACCCATTAAACTTCCATGCATATAATCAGGTGGTAAGTTCCATACTATATCAAAATTAGTTATAGTCAGTAAGACCGCATCACCTTTTACGCCATTTTCGTTTTTTTTTGATTCTACAGTAACAGATACATCTTTTACATGTTTTTCGTGAGTCCTTAATTCGGGATCCGGTTCAATCATTGGATAGCGCATTGAACCTGCAGCATACTGCCCTCTGTGGTAACACCAACTACAACCAAAATAAGCATTGAATTTCATCCTATTTTGGAGTATTGGTCTAGCTATACTATCAACACACCCGCAAAAAGGAACCAGCTTCTGTGTAAATGTTTCCCCCGTGTGATAATCAACGATTTTGATACCTTTTAAAAGAAGTTCATCGCATTGATTTTTAAAAATTGACATGTAAAGATTCATGAATTCAGGTGTTGGTTCACTTTCGGTCTGCCATAGTGCAGCTATTACTGGATGTTTAAAACGAATCTTACCTAAGAAACAATTGAGAAATAATTGTAGAGGCCACAATGCTTTTTTAGCACTCTTGAAAAGTTGAGCACCATCTGTACTAAAGTTAAAAGATAGTACATTTTCATTTGAAAAATTTTTTTCGTATAATTCAGAATCAGTCACGTCTGTTATATCATCACTGATTTTGTTTTTTTGTTGTTCAAAATAAAATTTCATGCTTTTTTGAATATCTTTACGATTCAGAAATAGACGTAATTGATATTTAATATCAAGGGATATGAAATAATTTTCTGATTTTGGGGATAAGGTGTAAATTTTTTTGCAATTTTCACACTGTTTTGATTTTTTTTCCATCTGTGATAATAAAATCTCATCTAATATAATATTACATTCAGAACAATAATAATGTTTTTTTAAAGTTTTTTCTGGTGGTGCTAAAGTTTTAGACATAAGATAGGGACTAAAATTCCAATCTTCGAATTCCGGGCCAGCTAATATGCGTACAAAATTCAAAAAAGCAATTTGCATTTCACGTGTAGTATTGAATTTAACGTTTAATGCTTGCAGCATCAATAATACATCTGAGATTTTCAAATTACTAGCAGGAAACATTAGACGTTTATCTTTTGTGAAAGTTTTGCAATTACTATTAATAAGTTCATTGATCGAAAAATCATCATCGCTTGATGCTGAACTAGTACTTTCACAATCATCATTATGTGAATTAGAATCAGTACTATCACAATCGATTTCACTGTCATTCTCCGATAAATTACACATAGAAATATTGGAATTGGAATCATCTTTATTTGCTGAAACATTAATTCCAGAATTTAATTGAAATTCAGGAATAATATTATTATCTTTATTAGCGCGTGTGTCCATTTCTTTACATATTAAATTAGAAGGATCATCATCAATATTTCGAACCACAGGAGGTGTATTACTTTCTAAAATACAATCTTTTTCTTTTGTAACATTCTCGTTTGCTTCTTTATTTAATAGTTTTTCACGATTGCTTTGTATAAGACTAGCATCTTTTGTATCTGAAAGTAAACCTTTTTGTAAATAATTCATTATTGTTTTATGCTTGTACCCAGTAAAATATAATGAAATGGAACTTCTTTCTTAATGTGCCCACCGAATAAAAATTTTGTTCATTTGTTAGATGGGAATCCACAAAACTTAAATTTACAGATTAAAAAAGTTTTTCTGTCTTCTAACTTCAAAATTTTAAGTTACTCTTTCGTGGTTCTCAGACAGAAAATTATATTTCTCACCTGATCAGGAAAGGGTTTTTTGGAACATCGGTATAGTCCTCGCCTTCGGCTCGGCCCGTAAACTCCTCGTTTCCAAAATAAACCCTTTTCTGATACGGTAAAAATATACTATTTTTCTTGTATTATAATATTGATTAATGTTTTATTTTAAGGACGTTACCCTGCTAAAAAATAATGATAGTTTAGAGTATTTTTAATTCACACAAGTTTTTTCGGCATACTTTATAATACTAATAACACAGAAATATAAAGAAAAAATAGGCAGTTTGTTATCTGATTATGAGACAACGTTTAAAATTATCAATTAAATTTCTTAGAAATGACCAAACAAATAATGCAAATAATTTTTCAATAATAAATAAAATATTTGATGATTTAACCCTCAAAGTTTCAACGCCTATTATAAGGCTTTTTATTAATATATTAAGTAAAACGTGGTCAGAATAATACATTTAAAATAAGCTTGGTAACATCGTTTTCTGTAATGGAAAAAAGAGAAAGAAAGAAAGAACAAAATTTCATTATCTTATTTTGCAATGGATTATACATAATAATTATAAATAGTAATTTATCGACGAAAATAAGAATACTTTGATCATTCTAACATTATTTAATAAAAATAAAAATATTATATATTTTATTATAAAAAATGTAGAATTTTTATTTATAAAAATTTACGAAACATCGCACATGAATCAATTAATAATATACGGTGATTGTGTATAAATATCTATAGCATATAACCAAATATATTTATATTGCGCACGTAAATGAATAACGCATGATGTTGCCAAGCTTCAACTAAATGTCGATAATTCAGATTACTGCTGAAAAATCATTATGATAGGGAAACGTTCTTAAATTATTAGTTTTAAATTATTAGAAAAATAAAGCTCCTAGATTTTAAAAATACTTTTTTATTTTGACTCTAATCATTTGCTTTAAATATGCTAAATTACCATACATATTTTACAATATTTTAAACTGTTTTTATATCCTTTGTGAATTATAATGATGATCATTTTTTAAGCGATTGCGTCCTGGTAGAAAATTGAGCATGTTTTAGGCAAAATTTCTGGGCAAAGGTAAGCACTTATCTAAAAAATTTTTTCAAAGAATTTCTAAAATTTCTAGATAAATGTCATTTTAACATTTGCTGACCAGAAATTTTGCCCAAAATATGCTTTATTTTCTGCTTGGTGGAATGTTTTTAACATAGAAACTTCCGATTAGCCGATATTTTCGAGTACGAGCCAATCATATTAACAATGTAACAAAGAAAAACTTGATTTTTCAACACGAGAGGCCTATACATTGATCAGACTTTTAAATTTAATAATGTTTTATTTAAAAGTGGCATATGTATAAATCCAACAATTGATAACGTCTTTTAAAAACTAACAAGGAGAGTGCATTGCATTTGGGTCTCGGATTTTCTTCTAACTTTAAGATACTTTTTCTTACATAAAACCATGAAAAAAGCTGCGTCCATTTGGTCCAACGCTCAATTTTTCCAAGTTGTAAGCAGTTTTGTCTGAACTTAAAAAAAATTTACTTCTTCTTTAAAGTTGTATATTTTTTTTACTACTTACTCTAGAAGGTTTTTACTAATTACATATTAAAGTTGAGATTAAAACCTTTCGATTAAAAAAAAGGATGTTCAAAAAATCGAGTTGTTCAAAAGTTATAAGGGAATCAAAATAGAGCAAATATTTAACTAAAAATATGCATAGAAAATAAATGCTGCATTTTAGTCTAAATTTTGTTTTAATTTTCATACCTTTATAACTTTTAAACAACTTAACCTTTTTAATCGAAAAATTTTAATCTTAACTTTAATATAAAATTTGTAAAAACTTAGAATAAATTGTTTAGAAAATATAAAACTTTAAAGAAGATATAAATTTTTTAAAATTCAGACAAAACTGCTCATAACTTGGAAAAAATTGAGCATTGGACCGACTAGATGCGGCTTCATTCATGATTTTAGGTAAGAAAAAATATCCTGAAGTTAGAAGAAAATACGAGACCCCAATGCAATGCATTCTCCTTGTAAGTTAAAATTTAAAAAAAAATATCATTAATTATGTAACTTGCTTTTTAAATATAATAAAATTCAAATTATTTTCTTTTTTTTAAACGTAGTTACCTATGTATTACATTTTTTAAACTTTGTTTTTCTAATAATATGATGTTAAACAATCATAAAAAATGATTTTCAGATTTTTTGGAAGTGACTTGTTTATACTTAGGTTTGACAAAATTAAAAATTGCAAAAGTTCATTTTAAAATCATTAAAAAACTCGATATGTCGTATACTTATACGTAATATGACTTATTTAGAAAATATCTAACTCCCTATTAAATTTAATATTCTTACGGAAAATCATTTTAAATACCGACGGAAACTTAAGGGTCATAAAAAATATATCTGTTTCTTAAGAGTTAAGTTTTAAGGATTCCTCATACATGTATAAATTTTGTAAATTATTTAAATTTTACCTTTAGAATCATTACAATTTTTTAACATATTTTTTCTTCTAATTCTAGTCCATTTCGATACTTCCCGTTCATTATAATCTCGAGACATATAAAGCTTGTACGTTTGTTTCTGTACTCTTGAAGTATTCATTTTTTGTTATTAAAATTAACTGCAATCAATTTAAAAATGTAAGTAATACTTTAAACTATAAAATTTATAATTCAATTATTATTTAAAGGCAGTTAAATAATAAAATATTTTATAAAAAACGTTTTTATGCTTGATTTATGTTGTATTAGTTGATTTCCCAAAATTCAGTAAACATTGTTCTATTATCACCAAATATTTTTTATTCAATAAAATTTAAAAAAATTGCAATTATGAGTAACGGTTGTTGCAGATTTAAAGGAAGAGAATTTACAACTTGTAAATTTGAATGAAAAAAATCAGATGACTTTTGATGAAATAAAGTGAACGATTGTTTAGCATAATTCTAATGAAAATTAGATTTTCCTATATCAGACTTTATTGTGAAGCTTTCGAAATCGAAAACGCTAATGTTTAATTCGCAGTTTTGAATTTCAGCTTGTAAAGAATTTTAATTCTATTAGCGGTCATAAAAATAAATTGTCTAAAATAAAAAAAAGGGTTTTGGGATATTTGGCTGAAGTGATAACATAAATTATGTTGAATAAAATATTAATTGATTGTTGTATTTTAATTTTTGTTCGTCGAACTATTTTGAAAAAGATAAAATTATTGAAATATTAATATAATAAAGTATTAATTTTATAAAATATTTAAGATCGAAAATTTTGTTAATAGTTCTGTGAAAAATCTTATTTTTACTATCTATACTTTTATTATTGAATAAAGACATTCAGTTAACTACGTAAGTAATTAAATATTCCATTTTAAACAATTATAATTTTTTTGATAACCTCTTTTTCAATCATATTTTAAATATTATTCAGAAATTATTAGAAATTATGTATTAAATCAATATTTACACAAACTTTTTTTTCGAGTTTAAATATTTTCAATAATTATTACATTTATTACAAATATTTAAACAATAACATTTTACATGGAGTTTAATGTATAACTTTCAACTTATAACAACTGTGGTTGTTACTTTTGTCAGCGTACGCCATTTTTAAATTTATTTTTAAAAAGTATGAATGTTATATAAAAGATTTATTTTATTCCAAAGCATATATTTTTTTACCCTTTCAGTCACGTATTAGATTTTCGATAATACGGATTTTTTCTCATATGTTTATTCATAATTATTGTAAATAATTAATTTAAAAAGATTTAATTAACACTGAATTTTATTTTAATTAAAAATACCAAAAAATTCTAAACTTGATATCAAATATGAAAGATCTATAAAAAAATTAAAAGTAAAAGGGCGTCCTAGTGGATCTTGTGATTAAAAGGATAAAAACACGTGATCTATTTTTGATTAGTTTAGGTGTTAAATTAATAATTTGCGAAAATAACGATGTGAATTTTCTCTCTCTTCACACCAACAGCCGACTTTGTAAGCGTTTGAAATGGAAAAAATGAAATAATCAACGCTATTTTTAATTACGAATAAATAACGTTACTATTTTTAATTAATATTACACAGTAATAATAATAATAGAAAATAAGAAATAATTAAATATGAGATGATCATAAATCTAATTGTTTCGATTTTCATTATCATTCATACTTAATAAAACTCATGTACACAATTCCTTTTGGTAAATAAATTGTATTGAGTATTCAACTATTTAGTTACCAGCGAAAAGATTATTACCGTTACATATGATATGATTTGCTATTTTCTAAACAATAATAAAAAGATAATGAATATATAATTGTATTGCACAGTTATTTACTACGTTAAGGACGAAAATAAATATGAAATTACAAATATTATAGCACGATTCATGATTTATATATCAACGAAGATCAAATTGGTCATAAAAAATGATATTGTACAATTATTTATTTGCCTGGCAACAAAGAAGACGGAACGGACACTACACCTGTACTCATAAATTTGACGTATCTTTTTATTTTATTAAAAAACTTGAGGAAAAGAAATGCTTTAGCTTGTAGTATTTACCACGAAGATTATTCAGTTAAATTTTCAAATAAATTTATTCATTAGTTTTTCAGAATTTTAGATTTGTTGTACAAAATCTAAAAGTTTTGATATATAATATTGAAACCCAACATTCTGAAAAACTAATGAATAAATTTATTTGAAAATTTAACTGAATAATCTTTGTGGTAAATACTACAAACTAAAGCATTTCTTTTCCTCAAGTTTTGTAATGAAATCAAAAGATAGGCCAAATTTATGAGTAAAGATGTAGTGTCCGCTTTACATCCCCTTAAAATGAATATTAATTTTTAAGATTTAATTTTGCCTAAAACATGACTTATGATTTACCAAACAGCTACTTGATGAAATGAACTTTTGTTTGTTAATTTTATAAATAAATTCAGATGTATTATAAAATTTATTATCTCCTCCTCCTCCTCTAAACAATGCATTGAAGAAAGAAGAATGATAGATAGAGAATAAAAAAATTTATGCAAATAATATATTATAAATAGCAAATATAGAAATATATATATATATATATATATATATATATATATATATATATATATATATATATAAAAATAATAAAGGTTAAAGGCAATGTAAACACGTCGATTCCTACTTAATTGTTCGATAAAAAAAATCTTAATTTAATATCAATTTAATAAATAAATGAATAAATCATTTAAAAAATATATAATACAATTAACTAAATCAAAAATTAGAAAATGATGCAGAAAAATATTTGTTGTAAAGAAAAATAATTTAAATTAAAATTAATTGAAAAATTTTTGCTATCAGATCAATAAAAAATGAGGATAAAATTAATAGTATGATAAAAATAAAAAATTTCATGACTTTTTTCTAATAGCTTTAGTCTCTGAAAATATGCATTCAATAAATAAAAAGAAATTTTAAGATGAAAGCATACTAACTGAATCATTCATTAATTGGAAACGATCTAATTTTTGTTTTAACAAGGAAGACTTTTCTTCTAATAAATTATCCACTTCTGTGTTATTATCATCTACTAAATCAGATAGGTTCGAACAACTCTGCAATAATTTAGATGGCGGATGTATCGGTCGTTTCAATGAAATCAGATCGTTTAAACTTTTCATTGAATCTGAAAAAATATAAATTGCAATATATTTTATTAAATTAAATTATAACCAAGCATTTAGGTGGATATATATATATATGTGGATATTGATCAATAGATAGAGAAAAACAGATTTTAGGGAGAAAGACAATGGGAAATATTAAATATTATAAGATAAAAGCAAATTAAATATTTACCTGCAGAAAAGATTATTACAGCCGAATAATTTTCATCATCTTTGTTAATTTGATATTTTTTGCATTTATTTATTGGAAGCTTAAAATTAGTAATGTCCTTTTCTTGAACAATATCATACCAATCACTTATACAATTCTTCACATAAAAGTACATAGCGTAGTCATTTAATTAACCTACAGATAAACATAAAATTGATGATAACCTTGGTCAACGAACTTCACATATTCGTTGCTATGGAAATTAAATAATTTCCTCTTTTTCGTATTATCTTTTTCTTATTCTATCTCATAAGAACACTATAGTGTTCTTATGAGATAGAATAAGAAAAAGATAATACGAAAGAGAGGAAATTATTTTGAATTGTATAGAATTCAAAATTACTGTACACTGAATAATGATTGATTTCTTTATTAAAAATTAAAATTGTTAAATAAATCAATATTTTCAATTATTATCAATAAAAATTAATAGAAAAAAATATATTTTTAAATTAGCATACTTAATATTTGTTGTTTTTTTTAAATAATGATGAAAGATATTTAAAATTTTATTGCCTACTCTTGGATTTCCTTATACAGCTATCGAAAAAGAATAAATTTGAAAATGCTGCATTTCATGGCTTATTCCTTATAAAACCTTATACGTCGTTGGTAAGAAAAATTCAATAGAATCTTATACACATATTATTATGTTTTTTCGCACTTAGTATGATAAAAATTAGTAAAATTAAACTGATTAATGATTGTATGAATCCTACTTAAAAATAATGGTAACAACTTACACAAATTTATTAGTAAAAGTCCATAAAAATCTAAATATATAAAGTTTATAAATCACAGTACAAGTTTTATAAGACAATGATTATAATATACGAATACGTTTTTTGAAAATATTTTAATTCATAAATTGTTGTAATTCCTAATAATTCCTCATACAAGCAGCTTAAATTATGTTATCCTGATAAAATCTGATAAAAATTTTTATTGCACATTTTTAATTGCGTGCTATAAAATTTCTATCAAATTTAATTTGTTTTCTTCAAAATCATATAGTTTCCTAATAAATACTGATAAAAATATAATTTTATCTGGTTTTATCTTTTTTCGTTTCCGTATAAAATATTTAAGATTTAAAATTTTATATGCCGTTATGTGTGTATCTGCACCCGCTTTTTCTTATAGATACAAAAATATTATAGAAAAAAAATACATTAGAAAAAAATTGTTTTTATGGATTATTCTTTATAAAAGCTCATACACTGTTTTTAAGAAAAATAAAATAAAATCTGATACTATAAGTTATTAAGTTTTTTCACATTTGATATGATAAAAATTAATAATCTTAAGCTGATAAAAATTGTTACTAAATTATTCTTGGATAAAATGATATCATCTTGTATAAAGTATATCAGTTGAGTTTTATAATAACTTATAAATATACAGAACTTATAAATCACAGTAAAATATCTATAAGGAAATGATCATAGTATACAAATATATTTATTGCAAAAATATATTTCATAAGGTGTTTCTTATAAAAGCAGGTTAAATGAAATTATTTTAATAAAACCTTATAATATTTTTTAACAAGCATTTTTTTGCACGATAGAATTTGTCGAATATCTATCGGGTTTTATCGATTCTTTGCGACCGGGAATAATAGAAATTTTACACCATTTGAAATGTGGTACGGAAGAAAGCTTGATGTAAGTCACATGCGTCCTTTTGGAAGTGATGCATATTCTTTTGTGCATGAAACCCTCAGAAAGAAGTTTGATGCTAAAGCTGTAAAAATGATTTTGGTAGGTTACCATGAAGACTCAACAAATTATAGATTGTTTGATCCTATAAGCAGAAAGGTTGTGATAGCATGTGATGTAAAATTTAATGATGCTCACAATGAGACTACAGTTCCGTTATTGATGTTTTCAAATATGGATGAGGTTGAAGATAAGGAATTGTCTGATGAGTCAGTTTTGGAAGCTGAACTAGAAGATGAAGAGGATAACGCAAGTTCAAACAGTACAAATGATATGGAAGAATCTATGGATTTGTCAGAAGAAGAAGAGCCTGTGCAGCGGCATATTCAAGATGATATAAATTACAAACAAAAACGTGGACTGAAAAGAAATTTAAAAGAGTCTAATATGACTTTACGTGATAGAACCTTGATAAAGAAACCAAAAAGGTATGAAGGTAATATTGTTGATATTCAGGAGCCGATTAATTTTTCTGATGCCATGAATGGAGATGATGTTGTGCATTGGAAGTCAGCTGTGGCAGAGGAGTTGCATTCTCATAAAGTAAATAATACTTGGGACATTGTTATTCCCCCGGTGGATGCAAACTTACTGGATACGACATGGGTTTTTAAAGTCAAGACTGATTCGACTGGTAAAGTCGATAGATACAAAGCAAGATTGTGCGCTCGTGGTTTTATGCAGCGTCCGGATATTGATTATTTTGATACCTATGCACCTGTTGCAAAATATGAATCCATCAGAGTTTTGTTCGCATTGGCTGCACAGAAGAACTTGGAAATGTTGCAATTTGATATCAAGACTTCATATCTGTATAGTGAATTGAAAGAAGAAATTTATATTAAAATACCAGAGGGTCTTTATGTTCCTGATGCGAAGAACAAAGCCTGTAGATTGAAGAAATCGCTTTATGGACTCAAGCAGGCATCTAAGTGTTGGAATACACACTTCTGTGAATTTTTAAATAGATTTGGTTTTGTAAAGTGTGATTCGGAATGGTCTGTTTTTATATGTAAAAGAGAGAATGAGTCATCTATGTATCTAGCGCTTGTAGTGGATGATGGTATGATTTTTGGTGGTAATATGAATGATATACAGAATGTGATTAAAGATTTGTGTGATAGCTTTGAAGCGACTGTTGGTCCAGTAGGTATATTTGTGGGAATTCAAATTAATAGAAATTTGGATAAGAGAACGATTTTTATAAATCAGGAATGTTATTGTAAAAAGATTATTAAAAGATTTAATATGGATACTGCGAATCCCACTGATACGCCTGCTGAACTAGGTTTGATTTTATCTAAATCATGCGATGATGACAAATATGTTAATTATCCGTACAGAGAGGCTATCGGTTCATTATTATTTCTGGCTAATGTTACAAGACCAGATATAGCCTATATTGTAAATACATTGAGTAGATTTGTAAATAATTTTAATGTAACTCATGTTAAATGTATTAAACGTGTTTTTAGATATTTGATTAAAACGAGTAATGTAGGAATTTTATATAAAGGTAGTTCTGTTAACATGTCTCCGATTGCATATGCGGATGCAGATTTTGCTGGTTGTTTAGACACAAGAAAGTCTACTAGTGGTTGCGTTATTTTATGTGCTTCAGCACCCGTTGTATGGTTTTCGAGAAAACAAAGTATTGTAGCGCAAAGTACAACTGAGGCGGAATACGTTGCTGCGTGTGAGGCATGTAAGGAACTTGTGTGGTTAAAAAGGTTTTTAAATGAAATAGGAGTTGAATGTACACAGGGTTGTGATTTGTTTATTGATAATAGAAGTGCAATTGAATTGTCTAAGCACCCTAGTAATAATAGAGGCACTAAGCATATAGAACTCCGTTTTCATTTTATAAGGGAACAAGTAGAAAATGGCACCGTGATTGTAAAGAGTGTTAGTACTAAGGAACAGTTGGCTGACATTCTTACGAAAAGTCTTGCCAAATCGCAATTCAATGTTTTAAAGAGAATGATGAATGTTTTAGAAGAGAGATTATTCGAACAGGGGGAGTGTTAGAAATATAAATATATTGGTTCTCATATTCTCTCTCTCTCTCTGTATATTACTGTGTGTATGAATGTGTGCGTGGCATATACATGTTGGTGAGAGCCGTTAGTTAGTTAGAATGTTCAGCGTCAGTCGTAGTCGTGCTTCTCACTGCCGGAGCTAGTCGCTCTACTCTTGCGCATATACGTACTCTGTAGCAACTCTGTATTTATTAAATAAAGATCAAACTCATTTATGTATTATCATTAACGCTTTTTATTAAATGCTACATAACATAATTTAACATTTATCAAAAGTCAAATATGACTAACGGCGGTTAACGGCCTAGACAGTTTTAACAATTAAACAAAATAATTATAATACTAATAAACTACTCTAATAACGGTGGGTGGACGACACCCTTAATGCGGTAACACGGAATGTGGCTGAAATTCTCTAATGCGCGGCAAGTGCACATGGATAGAGTAATCTTAGCTTGCCTTTTTCCGGCGGCGGCAATGGGTGGGAAGCACCCTTAATACTAACTTAATACTACGGTTATAATAGGTGGAAGAACACCTTAAAGTTACTATGAATTTATCTTTAAACTAAAGTGTCTTATATACGGATCGGCGCGGCGGCTCAGCGGTATATAACGGTTCGGTGTAAACGAACCTTAATATCAAATATAATATTAATAATGAATTAACAAAATTACTATTTACAAAGATGGTCGGTCGGCAGTTCGGCGGTATAAACCAATGTAATCTTACGTTAAACTAATCTACTATATACAGTGCGGTCGGTACGGCGGTACGGGAGTACAATGGCGGTTCTCTTGGTCGCATTTTATCTAAGCCAGCGGGCGCACTCGGCAACGATTAACTGCGGCTCGACTTGCTTCTAATGGTCCAAACATATTAGAGCGAGCGAGAGAGTGGCTTTTCTTATAAGGCGTGAGAGCCTCATATAAGAAAGCCGGTACTGTCTACTGCTTTCTCTCTCTAGGCCAGCGGGCACATTCGGCTAAGAGAGAGGGAGAGCACAGTCCCCAATGCCTCGACTCTTCATTTTTTTTTTTTTTTTTTTTTTTGAAGGGTCGAGGAGGGGAAATCTTCAAAAGACACCCCCGTAGGGGTAGTGTCGGATTCACCCGCAGGTGCCTACCGACTAAAACCGCCTCCCCGTAGGTTACCAACCAAAATGGTTATGAACCTTAAGAAGAAGAAAATTGAGAGACAACGGTGGCTCATACAGCGGGGACTGTATAGCACTCGCGCAAATTGCGAAACACGAAATAGACTGTTTAAAGTCAGTTAGTGAAGAAGGGTTATGGAGATCGAATCAGAGAGCATGGCCTTCTGAATCGATCGTTGGATTTACGACGGTAATTTACAAGAAATTTTATGCTAGGATTGCTGTGTTTAGAGATAGAGAGACGGAGATTCGCAGCGTGTTTGTTCGCTGCTTCTGGAATTGAGTCGATACCAGTTTCTTTTAAGATTTGATTATTTCGAATAAACCAGGGGATCTGAAGAGAGGAGCGTAGGAGGCGCATGTAGGTGCCTTGGAGTTTAGCTATACGGTTAGGGGTTTGCGGATCCCCAAATTGGGATCGCGTAAGTGCAAATACTGCGGATAATGGCATTAAAAGCGCGGGCTTTTGTTTTCTTAGTTAGTGATTTATTATTGAAGAAAGGCTTTAAGGCAGCATAAGCACCTTGGCATTTGGCTCGGACTGAATCGATTTGTTTTTGCCATGTGAGTTTACGATCGAAGGTAACACCCAGGTATTTGGCTGAAGAACTCCAGTCAACACGATGGTTGTTAACTAGGAGATTTGAAGGAGTACGATTTCGTCGAGAGAAGAATATGGCAACGGATTTGGATTCGTTGATTGCTGCTCTCCAAGTGTGGTACCATCTTACCACTTCTGGGGTGAATTTGTTTAGTACGGAGGAGCAATGAGTGATAACTTTTGAAGTATAAATGAGGGAGACTCGACTCTTCACTGAGCCTTAGCTCTTATATCTCCACGAGCTCGCTGTTCCTCTTGCGGGAGCAGAAAAAACTGACGGCGCGTGGCGGTTAAGCCTGTTACTATCGTGCCTCGCGGGAGATTTGAATAACCTGTTTGCACGATTATGAATAATCGTTGCAATAGTAATCTAGAAATGCTATAAAATGGTATTTATCTTTATCCATTGATATACTAACGGAACTATTACCGAGGGTATGAGAAAAGTCCACTATTCGTAATATTATGTTCTTGACAAGTTTACGTATGAACAATAATATGTCAGGTCGAAATTAAGTTTCAACAACTTAAGACATCTTCTTCATCACTCTGCTTTCAACGTAATAAGCCAATTTTCGATATTTTTCCACTGAGTCAATATATTATTGTCTTATAGAATAAGTTAATGCATCAGGATGATAAATCATGCTGTATAAAAGATAATTGACCTATTTACTATACAGTGGCAAGATATTTCTTCTTAATTTTAGTCTTGCGACTGTAAAGATAACTAGAATGTTGTGGATAATTATAATGCCAGTTTATAAGTATATCAGTATCGACTTTCAATATAAAGAATAATTTAAAAAGGCTATTAAATAATATCCATTTGTCCGCTTTGATATACGCACAAAGCAATTGCTGATAGCATGATAAAACTTTCCTACTACTAATACTATGGTTTTAACAAATTCACTGATTAACAAAAATATTTTAGGTCAGAACTAAGCCCTGACAACTTAAGGAATCTTCTTTATTACTCTGCATTGATCGGAATGACAAATTTTCCAATAACTTTACTTTTAGTTATCATACAATCATCTTATAATATCGGTAAATGCATCAAAATAATGGATCATGCTCTATAAAAGATTAGTGACTCATTTACTATAGTGTAGAAACATCTTTCTTCGTAACTTCTGCTTTGCGACTGTATATATAACTAGAATACTGTGAATCAGCATTATCTGAGTTTATAACCATTTTACTATTGATTTTGAATATGAATAATAATCTAAAAATGCTTTAAAATGGTATTTATCTTTATCCATCGATATACTAACAGAACTATTTCGGAGGGCATGAACAAAGTCTAATACTTGTAATACAATGTTCTTTACAAGTTAACGTATGAACAAAAATATGTCAGATTAGAATTAAGTCTCGACGACTCACTAAATCTTTCTTATCACTCTGCATTGAACATTACGACCCAATTTTTAATATCTTTTCACTAAGTCAATATATTATTGTCTTATAAAATGAGTAAATGCATCAAAATGATAAATCATGCTGTATAAAATCTAATTGACCCATTTACTATACAGTGGCAAGATATTTTTTCTTAATTTTAGTCTTGTGACTGTATAGATAGCTAGAATCGTGACAATAATTATAATCACATTTTATAACTATGCTAGTATTTATTTTAAATATAAAAAACAATTCAAAAAGGCTATGAATTATAATCCATTTTTATTCTTTGATATACTGACCAAACACTTGCTGATAGCATGATAAAACTCCCCTACTTGTAATACTATGGATTTGACAATTTTATTTATTAACCCAAATATTTTAGGTCGGAATTAAGCCCCAAAAACTTAAGAATTCTTCTTCATTATTCTGCATTCAACGTTATGAACGAATTTTTAATAATTTTATTTTTAGGAGTCATATAATTATCTTATAATATCAGTAAATGCATCAGAATAATGGATCATGCTCTATAAACGATAAGTGACTCATTTACTATACTGCAGAATCATATATCTTCTTAATTTTGGCTTCGTGACTGTATAAATAACTAGAATACTGTGAATGAACATAATCGCAGTTTATGACTATATTAGTATTGACTTTAAATATGTGTAGTGATCTAGAAATGCTATAAAATAGTATTTATCTTTATCCATGGATATACTAACAGAACTATTACCGAGGGTATAAGAAAAGTCCACTATTCGTAATAATATGTTCTTGACAAGTTTACGTATGAACAATGATATGTCAGGTCGGTATAAAGTTTCAACAACTTAAGAAATCTTCTTCTTCACTCTGCTTTCAACGTTATAAGCCAGGTTACAATTGAGCCCCAAAAACTCAAGAATTCTTCTTCATTATTCTGCATTCAACCTTATGAACGAATTTTCAATAATTACATTTTTAGGAATCATATAATTATATTATAATATCAGTAAATGCATCAGAATAATGGATCATGCTCTATAAACGATAAGTAACTCATTTACTATACTGTACAATCATATATCTTCTAAATTTTGGCTTTGTGACTGTATAAATAACTAGAATACTGTGAATGAACATAATCTCAGTTTATAACTATATTAATATTGACTTTAAATATGTATAGTAATCTCGGAATGCTATAAAATGGTATTTATCTTTATCCATTAATATACTAACGGAACTATTACCGAGGGTATAAGAAAAGTCCACTATTCGTAATATTATGTTCTTGACAAGTTTACGTATGAACAATAATATGTCAGGTCGGAATTAAGTTTCAACAACTTAAGACATCTTCTTCATTACTCTGGTTTCAACGTAATAAGCCAATTTTCGATATTTTTCTACTAAGTCAATATGTTATTGTCTTATGGAATAAGTTAATGCATCAGAATGATAAATCATGCTGTATAAAATATAATTGATCCATTTACTATACAGTGGCAAGATATTTCTTCTTAATTTTAGTCTTGTGACTGTATAGATAGCTAGAATGGTGAGAATAATTATAATCCCATTTTATAACTATGTCAGTATTGATTTTAAACATAAAGAATAATTTAAAAAGGCTATAAATTATAATCCATTTTTATTCTTTGATATACTGAATAAATAATTGCTGATAGCATGATAAAACTTCCCTACTTTTAACACTATGGATTTGACAAGTTTATTTATTAACCCAAATATTTTAGGTCAGAATTAAGCCCCAAAGACTCAAGAATTCTTCTTTATTATTCTGCATTTGACGTTATGAACAAATTTTCAATAATTTTAATATCAGTAAATGCATCAGAATAATGGATCTTGCTCTATAAACAATAAGTGACTCATTTACAATTCTGTAGGATCATATATCTTCTTAATTTAGGCTTTGTGACCGTATAAGTAACTAGAATACTGTGAATGAACATAATCTCAGTTTATAACTGTATTAGTATTGACTTTAAATATGTATAGTGATCTAGAAATGCTATAAAATGGTATTTATCTTTATTTATTGATACACAAACGGAACTATTACTGAGGGAATAAGAAAAGTCCAATATTTGTAATACTATGTTCTTGACAAGTTTACGTACGAACAACAATATGTCAGGTCGGAATTAAGTCTTGACAACTTAAGAAATCTTCCTCATCACTCTGCTTTCAACGTTATGAGCCAATTTTCAATACTTTTTCACTGAGTCAATATATTATTGTCTTATAGAATAAGTTAATGCAAAAGAATGATAAATGATGCTGTCTAAAAGATAATTGACCTATTTACTATACAGTGGCAAGATATTTCTTCTTAATTTTAGTCTTGCGACTGTAAAGATAACTAGAATGTTGTGGATAATTATAATCCCCGTTCATAACTATATTAGTATTGATTCTAAATATAAAGAATAATCTAAAAAGGCTATTAAATAATATTTATTTGTCTGCTTTGATATACGCAGAAAACAATTGCTGATAGCATGATAAAACTCACGTACTATGGTTTTGATAAGTTTACTAATTAACAAAAATATTTTAGGTCAGAACTAAGCCCTGACAACTTAAGGAATCTTCTTTATTACTCTGCATTGAACTTAATGACAAAATTTTCAATAATTTTACTTTTAGTTATCATACAATTATCTTATAATATCGGTAAATGCATCAAAATAATGGATCATGTTCTATAAAAGATTAGTGATTCATTTACTATAGTGTAGATACATATTTCTTCTGAATTTTAGCTTTTTGGCTTTGTTTTATAGAATAAGTTAATGCAAAAGAATGATGATTGATGATGTCCAAAAGATAATTGACCTATTTGCTATACATTGGCAAGATATTTCTTCTTTATTTCAATCTTGTGACTGTAAAGATAACTAGAATTTTGTGTATAATTATAATCCCAGTTTATAACTATATCAATATTGATTTTAAAGATAAAGAATAACCTAAAAAGGCTAATAAATAATATCCATTTGTATGCTTTGATATGCTTTCAAAACAATTGCTGGTAGCATGATAAAACTCCCCTACTTCTCATACTACGGTTTTGATAAGTTTACTAATATGATGTGTAGTATTGATATGTGTGATAAAGCAAAACACGGTACAGTCTTGAGTCGTTATCAGATAAAATCAGTTAAGAGTACATGAGATTTAGCACTTCAAACGATAAAATAAATTTATCACCAACACATATAAAAACAGGCGTTATACACAGTTTGTAATAAGAAAGTATGTTGACACTAAAACGCGTCAACTTACAGCACAATTAGCACTATTAGCACTGGATTATACGTGGATTACACGTTACCAAAATATTAGATGTGCTTGTCAGATTTCCAGTAAAAAGCAGTCAAACACGACAGAGACGAAAAATGGCCGAAATCGCTCCAGCCGAAAAAAATTTTCACATGCACAATGCAAAACTGAAGGATCCCTGACCCAATAAGCGAGCAGAGCTGTTTATGCCTGGAAAAACTGGAGTCAGCAAGATCTCCGTCTGCTTGAAACAAAAAAGCTCTCGCAAAGAAGTGCAATGCCGGTTAATATCAACAATGTAAGAGGAGCAGAAAAAACACGTCTGCCTTACTTACCGGTAGGTGAAAGAGTGGGCTTGATAAGAGTAGGTAAATGGTCTAGACATGTCTGTTCAAAGCCTCCATTCTATCATGAAACTCCTTAAAAGTAGACTGAAAACCATTCATTCTGCTATCAATTATATCCAGCATATTGAGCTTCTCAAGCTCATCCAGTATAAGGCCAGACTGTGTGCCAGAGTTCAGTGCCACTTGAGCCTCGGTAACACTACTCGTGAAAGGAGAAGCATGAGTTACATCCTACGCATTAATTGACACATCTAAAAGATAGTCCTCATTATAGTTAAAGACTCATTATTCCTTGATGCATGAAATGCAGCTCTACAGTATTCACAAACCTTAAGGTTATCCACACGATCAATAATCATTTAAAATTTAGTACAGATCAGATAGTAATCGCCTGCGTACTTTTAACAGACAGTCTTGTTTGATTTTTGTGTTGAAGGCTTGTTGCAACCATGCCACGGAAACGATCCCGTTAGTATATCAATGAATAAATATGAGTACTATTTTATAGCCTTCCTAAATTATTTTGTACATTTCACATCAGTACCAATATAATTATAACCTGGGATCATGTTTATTCCCAGTATTCTAGTTATCTATACAGTCACAAGGCAAAAATTAAGGACAAAACACATTACACCGTATAGTAAGTGGGTCAATTATCTTTTACAGGGCATGATCCATTATTCTGATGCATTTACTGATCTTATAAGCAAATTATATGTTTACTTCAAAGAAAATATTGAAACTTTTTTCATAACGTTCAATGCAAAGTAATAAGAAAGATTCCTTAAGTTAACAGGACTTAATTCTAACCTGCCATATTTTTACTTATACGTAAACTTGTGAAGAACATGGTTTTAGAAATAATGGAGTATCGTCATATCCTCGGGAATAGTTCCCTCAGTATATCAATAAATAAACATAAATATCATCTTATAGCATTTTCGATGATTCTTCATTTCAAAAATCAGTACTAATATAGTTATAGCCTGGGATCATGTTCATTCACAGTATTCTAGTTATCTATACAGTCATAAGGTTGAAATAAAAAAGAAATATGTTTCCACAGTATAGTAATTGCGCCAATTACCTTCCATAGAACAAAATTCATTATTCTGATCTACTCATCTTATAAGACAATATAATATTGACTAAGAAAAGAAATATTGAAAATTTGTTCATAACGTTCGATGCAAAGTAGTGAAAAAGGTTTCTGGAGTTTTCGAGAGTTTATTCAAACCTGACATATTCTTGCATGTTAATTAACATGTTATTAGAAGTAGAGGAGTTTCGTCATGCCCTCGGAAATAGTTCCGTCAGTATATCAATGAATAAATATGAATACTACTTTATAGCTATCAAAGATTATTTTTTATATTTAAAATCAGTACTAATATGGTTATGATCTTATATCTTTTCCATTCACAGAATTTTAGTTATCCATACATTCACAAGGCAGAAATTAAGAAGAAATATCTTTTTACAGTATAGTTAATAAAAATAGTTCCGTCACTATATCAATGAATGAAAATGAAAACCATTTTATAGCCTTTATAGATCAATCTTTATATGCAATATCAATACTAATATAGTTATAAACGAAGATTATGTCTAATCACAGTATTCTAACTATATATACGGTTACAAGGCTAAAATTAAGGAGAAATATGTTTCTACTGTATAGTAAATGGGTCACTCATCTTTTATAGAGCATGGTGCATTACTCTGATTCATTTACCGATATTATAAGACAATTATATGTTTACTAAAATAAGAAAAATATTTGAAATTTTTTTATAACGTTCAATGCAGAGTAATAAGAAAGATTTCCTGAGTTGTCAAGACTTAATCGTAACCTGAAATATTTTTGCTTATACATTCACTTGTCAAAAACATAGTATTAAAAGTAGAGCAGTTTCGTCATTCCTCCTCGGGAATAGTTCCCTTGGTATATCAATAATGAATAATGAATACCATCTTATAGCTTTTTTAGATTTTTCTTTATTATTAAAATCAGTACTAATATAGTTATAATCTGGGAACATGTTCATTCACAGTATTCTAGTTATTTATACAGTTATAAGGTTAAAATGAAGAAGGGATATCTTTCCACAATATAGTAAATGAGTCAATTACCTTTCTTAAAACCAAATTTATTATTCTGATGCATTTACTCATCTTATAAGACAATAATATATTTACGAAGAGAAAAATTTTTTTTAATTTGTTCATAACGTTCGATGCAGTGTAGTGAGAAAAATTTCTTCAGTTTTCAGGTTTTCATCCTAACTGGCCATATTTTTGCTTATACGTAAACTTGTCAAGAACATAGTATCAGAAGTAGTGGAGTTTCGTCATGGTCTCAAAAATAGGTGGGTTAGTATATTAATGAATACAATTAAATGCCATTTCATAGCCTTTTAAGATCATTCCTTGTACTTATAACCAATACTAACATAGTTACAAACAGGGATCATGTTCATTCACAGTATTCTAGTTATCTATACAGTCACGAGGCTAAAATTAAAAAGAAATATCTATCATTAGTATAGTAAATGGGTCACTAATTATTTATAGGGCACGATGTATTATTCTGATGCATTTACTAATCTTATAACACAATTATACGTTCACCAAGGAAAAAAATATTTAAAATTTGTTCATAACGTTTAATGCAGAGTAATGTGAAAGATTTCTTGAGTTGTCAGGACCTAATTCTATTCTGACATATTTTTGCTTATACGTAAACTTGTCAAGAACATAGTATTAGAAGTACAGGAGTTTCGTCATGCCCTCGGAAATAGTTCTTTCAGTATATCAATGAATTAAAATGAATACCATCTTATAGCCTTTTTCGAAAATTCTTCATTTCAAAAATCAGTACTAACATTATTACAGCCTGGGATCATGTTTATTCACAGTATTCTAGTTATCTATACAATTATCTAGTTATCTACATGAGACTTAAATGAAGAAGAAATAACTTTTTACAGTATGATAAATAGGTCAATTATCTTTTATAGAACCGAATTCATTATTTTGATGCATTTACTCATCTTATAAGACAATTATATATTCACTAAGAAAAGAAATATTGAAAATTAGTTCAAAACGTTCGATGCTGAGTAATGAGAAAGATTCATTTAGTTGTCAGGTTTTTATTCTAACCTGCCATATTTTTGCTTATACGTAAACTTATCAAGAACATAGTATCAGAAGTAGTGGAGTTTCGTCATGGTCCCAAAAATAGGTGGGTTAGTATATAATGAATAGAATTAAATGCCATTTCATAGCCTTTTTAGATCATTCCTTGTACTTGGAATCAATACTAACATAGTTACAAACAGGGATCATGTTCATTCACAGTGTTCTAGTTATCTATACAGTCACGAGGCTAAAATTAAGAAGAAATATCTATCATTAGTATAGTAAATGGGTCACTAATTATTTATAGGGCACGATGTATTATTCTGATGCATTTACTGATCTTATAACACAATTATACGTTCACCAAGGAAAAAAATATTAAAAATTTGTTCATAACGTTTAATGCAGAGTAATGAGAAAGATTTCTTGAGTCGTCAGGATTTAATTCTAACCTGACATATTTTTGCTTATACGTGAACTTGTCAAGAACATAATATTAGAAGTTTTTTTTTTATTTCTATGAGAAAAAAGTTAATTATATAGAGGATATTATTATCCTCTATATAATTTAATTATATATAAGTTAATTATATAGAGGATATTATTATCCTCTATATAATTAACTTTTTTCATATGATATTATCAGATAGATTCTAGCCTGGAACCGTTTAACACATTACATCAGGCTAGTCCATCTGATACACCATACCGAAATCTTTGACTGTCGATCGATGGTCAGTCACATTTTTTGTGACTAACAATCAATCGATACCCAATAAGATTGGATTTTATCAGAGCCACGCGATATTATTAGCACATACACTAATTTTTTTTCAGAAAAATAAGTCATATATACCTGGCCAGGATTCGAACTCATGCCCACCGCGTTGAAGGCAAGAGCTCTATCCATTACGCTACCGCGCTCTCTATATAATATTCGAAGTAAAGGAGTTTCTTCAGACCCTCGGGAATGATTCTGTCAGTATATCAATGAATGAAAATGAATACCATCTTATAGCCTTTTTAGATTATTCTTTATATTTGAAATCAGTACTTATATTGTTATAAACTAGGATCATGTTTATTCACAGCATATTAGTTATCTATACAGTCACAAGTCTAAAATTAAGATGAAATATGTTTCTACAGTATAGTAAAGGGGTTACTTACTTTTACAGTGCATGATCCGTTATTCTGATGCATTTACTGATATTATAAGTCAATTATATTTTTACTAAGAAAAAAATATCGAAAATTTGTTCATTACGTTTAATGCAGAGTAGTGAGAAAGATCGCTTAGTTGTCAGGACTTAATTCCAACTAGACATATTTTTGTTTATACCTTAACTTGTCAAGAATATAGTATTAGAAGTAGCGGAGTTTTGTCATGCCCTCGGAATTAGTTCCGTCAGTATATTAATGAATAAAAATCAATATATACATATATCATCTGATAGTCTTTTTAGATTATACTTTACATTCAAAATCAATAATTATATAGTTATAAACAGGCATCATGTTCATCGACAGTATTCCAGTTATCTATACAGTCACAAGGCTGAAATTAAGAAGGAATATCATTCTACAGAATGGTAAAATTGGCTGAGAAAGTCTGCGGCAAGTACTAAATTTGAAAAAATGCATTCTTTGACTAATCCAAAGAATTCTAATCTTTGAATGAGGTTTTTTAAAATTATTTTTGGATTGTAGTCCTGTATTTTTTATACATTCAAGGTTAAGAGAACTTTCATCAATTAATATCATTAGAAAAAAAAACATGACTATATTAAAATTTGATTTTTTTTCCAGGCTTAAACTCAGTTCTGATACCTCAAGTTATTCTCTTGTCATACCCTATTTTGCACCGTTATGCATTGAACGTTCTTAATTTTTTTCAGCATTATTATATTAATTGAATAAATAGATTTGTAAATATGTAAATGATTTTTCAATTTGTTGCGTTGCTGTATCTGGAGTCGAAAAAATAGCATGATTGCATTTATTATTCAATTAAATTTATATGGATGGATATACAATTAATGTTAAAGTTTTATCCAGGCTTTTGGAAAAAAAATGTAACCCAGAATAATCCTTGTATAAGCATCTACCTTCTTTGCCTTAGAGGGCTTGGGTGACGCCTCAAAGCGTCATAACAATGACTCACCGCCATTTGGCAACAGTTTCATCAAAAGCGGAGGACTTTTTACCTTCTTTCTATGGAGAAAGTAACCTGTTAAATTCCAGTCCTTTAAGGGTCAAGTGCTCGATTGTATGTGTATGTGTTAGGAAAATGTGTTTATGTATGTGCTTGGGTGTATGTAAATATGTACATGTTTATATGCATGTTTATATTTACTTATGTTCACTTTGTCTGTCATTAGGTATGTGCACATATATGAATCTGTTTGCGGGTGTTTTCAAGTGTGAATGTGCACATGTATGTGATAGTGCATTTTTGTATCTGTCGATTTGTATGTACACTTGGCGGAAAGGATATTTTTCCGAATATGTACCTCAAATGGCAACATCGCATATTTTACCACAGGCATAAGACAATTCCAAATTATAGAGGAGATTTCGCATCATCGTTACTTATTAATTAATGACATGATTTTAGTAAACAAACAATATTACTTTCTTTTTTCATGATCCGAATTATAATTTTATTAAATAAAATTTTTATTTCTTAGTTCAATAATCATATAGAATCTAATATCGTGAATTTAAATTATATAAGCAATAAAATTTAAGTTGTTATCATTTGAATTTTGCATGAATAACCTATAAGAAAAAACAAAATAATCATGATGCGAAACTCAATGCATAATTCGAAGTTTTCTTATGTCTGTGGTAAACTATGCAGCGCTGCCATTTGAGATACACATTCAGAAAAATATCCTTTCCGCCAAGTGTACATCTATATGACTATGTCTGTTTTTTTTGTGAATTTTTCTATGTGTAGGCAACGAAGATAGACGCTTATAGATGGGTACTTCTAAATGGGCGCGATGTAACAAAAAGATTAGGTTTGCGGTGACCCAGCCGTTAAGGGCAGCACTTAATCCCTTGTATTTTATATCTATATATATATAATAAATTTATACATACTCATGTGTTAAAAGGTAGCCTAAGTTCGGGTGCAAAAATTCAACCCAGATGTGGTCTATAAGCATCTATCTTCGTTGGTGCAGGTGTATGTTTAAACCGACGGAAATCAGGAGAAACGGATATCTAAAGTGTGATCCTTTTTAATATAAGATTAGTAAATTTATGAAAGTGGATAATTTTATCGTAAGTAATAATAGAGACTCATTTTATATAGCCGATAAACATTTTGATCTTATTTGAATCGATATATTTGATATAATAACAAATAATTATTTTTTCAAATGATTTTACTATAATTTTTTTGAAGAAGGGAGAAAACATACTTCTAATTTTTTTTCATAGTGTAATCCCTACAAAGAATTTTAACAAAAGTTGTAATAAACAACATAAAAATATAAATTTTCTACAATTTTTTCCTCTAGTTACTGTATTATTAAATTTGGTAGTTAAATATTAATAAATTATAAGAACCAAAAATTTGTAAAAGTAAAAAGTTAATCTTGAACTTTATTTATATTTCAATAACAGAATTTATAACATATATAAAATTTCACTTATTTATTTTTTCACAAGTGACACATTCGCAGCCTTTATATTCAAAGTAATTTTCACCATAAAATGTAGTTATTTCTTCTCCGATGTTAATTGTTTTGATAGTTTGAAGACAAATCTCATTATTATTCTTCATACAGTAGAACTTGGTATTTGAATCACAATCGTGATTGACATAGGCCCCAGGGCCGAGCCACAGTTGGTTTTTTTTAATATATGGATTAAATGTTGTGGAAAAATTTAAATTATTCTCTGTTAAATATCGCATCTCCTCATTTGTTAAATTTTCTTTATACCCATTTAAAGCATCTAAAATAGAATTTTTCTGCCAAATTTTTGTGGCACATACCTTTACTCCTACGTGATCCTCTTTAGAATATCTGAAATAAATATTGTTAAAATATTAACTAATATTATTAAACATTTTTTGTTTGTTATGTAAGATTCTAAAGCATTTAGTCCTCAATGCACATTTTATCTTCTATGATTTTTAGGCTCAGAAGCTGTTTAAAATGGTTTTCATAATCTAATATTAAAAAACTAACTTCAAATTTTGAAAGATCAAACTTTTTAAATAGAGAAATCATGTTTGAAGATGAAATTTCGTTTATTTGAAACAGTTTCTAAGCTTGAAATTCATTACAATAAAATTTATTCTTGGAACGAAATGGGTTAAATAAGAACGTTCTCTAATTTGTAAAAATTTCTTGTTTTTACACATTGTGCGAAAAGTAGGTATTCCTCTTCCTACTGGCAGAAAGGAAAGCACCATCTATTCACGCCTTGTCTAAAAAAATAGCATGTTTACCAAGGGAGTGAATGAAAAATGTTTTATAAATTATATGTCTATCAATTTAAATACTATTCAATCCTTTTTTAGTTTTCACTCCCTAGGCGAATAATTTTCTATTATTTTTAGAAAAATTTTTTTCTCTGCCACCAATAAAAATAATGGTAGATGTTTCAGCTTAAAATCGATCTTTTAACGTGAAAAGCATAGTGTGACTTTTTAAGATATGTCTTAAGAGGAGGTAACGTATCTCCGTCCTTTTCTAATCAAATGATGAATTTTTTGCAAGAACGAATAACTTCAGCATAAAATTAAGAGAAAGCCGCATCTTGTATTAAGAAAAGCAAAATTTTCTTTGATAAGAAAGAATTAATTTTCTGGCCCTCAGGGCGCAAAATTCGATTTTCTATACTTGTCAAGCGGGCGCAAAATTGGCGCAAGCGGGATGCGCATGCATTGGGCTGGAATGTACTATTTTGCGCCCGCTTGACAAGCATGGAAATCGAATCTTTCACCCTTTGGACCAAAAAACAATATGTGTACTCGTGCGAATTTAGCGTCCACGCTTCGCTCTGGCGCTCATTCGCACTCTGGCCGAAATCCCTTATTTTGCGCCCTTGATACACAATATACTATTATTGCTTCGTTTTCAAGAAAACTTTGAAAAACCAAATTGTTCACCCCAATCTCTATGTTTTAAGTTTTTTAAGGTTTTCTTGAAAACGAAGCTATAAAATTGATTCTTTCTTATCGATGAAAATATTGCTTTTTTTATAACGAGATGCGGTTTTTTCATTATTTTTTGCTAAAATTATTAGTTTATGTGAAAAAGTCAATTCTTTGATTAGAAAACACAGATATACTTGATCTGCTCTTAAGAGGATATCGTAGTTCTGTTCCTTCTAATAATATTTTTATTCAAAGTTCATGAGTAAACAGTGCGTCAAATCAAATTCTTTCACTTCAGTAAGAAAATTCGTAAGATTAATCCTTAGCTCGGACAAGTCAAGAAATTTACCAAAATAATATACATAAAAAGTTATATAAACAAATTTTCGATGTATACTATTTTGAGGTTAGGTTCATCGAGCTTGATATCTAATTTTCATTCAAAGTTCATAAAAAAATATGAAGCTAAATTTAATTTTTAATTTAACAAAAATTATTGTATTAATATAGTTTTAGCGCGGACAAATAATTACATTTGTCCAAATGTTGAATTTAAAAAGATATCAGTAAGATAAAGAAGCAAAAATCGATTCCAACAACTACGATATCCCGTTAAGTAATTGTGTCGATCATCTTTCTAAAATTTATTCACAGAACTAGCATAATGTGTAAAAAAACTCAAAATACCTTATCTCATAGTTATAGTTTGTTCTTCATAAAAATAAAAAAATAAAAAATCAAACACATATTCGTTTGAAACTTTCAATAAAGTGAGATTTTATTTTAATATTATCTCTGTGAAATTTCAAGTAGCCTTGCTAATCATTCCTTTGAGATGATTGCATTGAAAGTCCAATCATTTTAGGCTTTGATAGTAAAAAGATAAAGTTTAAGTAGGTATATCATAGAAAAATAGTCGACAAAGTCAACTGAAATTTGAAAGAGATCATATTTAAAATAAATATTCATTTAAAAGTTTCAAAATATCATAAATATTTGTAACTTCTCTCAAGTGGCGGTCAGGTCTATTCGCCGCTACATATAGGGTGGGGCTGCGGTCAGGTGAGAGAAATCTATTAAATATTTTTTATACAGCTATTTACAGTTTTCTGAGACGATAATATACTTTTAATGTTGTCATTTCCTCTAGCCATATATATATATATATATAGAATAATTATCAATACTTATCTTGTTTGAAAAGTCAAAAATATTGTTATAAAGCGAAAAATGCGACGCAACGTAGGGCCGATGTAAACATGCGTGCACCTTCCTTTAGTGCGACAGAGAGAGCAATATTAAAGATTGATGTATACTAATGTTTACGTCGGCTCTACCTCACGCTGCATTTTTCGCTTTATAACAATATTTTAGACTTTTCAAACAAGATTAATATTAATAATTATTCTACATATATATGGCTAGAGGAAATGACAAGATTAAAAGTATATTATTGTTTCAGTAAATTTTAAATTGCTGTATAAAAAATATTTTATATTTTTCTCTCACCTGACCGCAGCGTCACCAAGCAGCGAATGGTTCTGACCGCCTCTTAACAACAAACTATAGCTGGCGGGTGAGCTACCATCTACCGAATAATCGTTTGATAAGACAAATGATCTCTTACGAAAGTACAGAACTTTAACGTTTCAATTATATAGCATTTATTAGCCATAAGGCAAATGATCTCTTACAAAAGTACAGAGCTCTAACATTTCAATTATGAAGTATTAATATATCTATTAGCACTTAGTGGTTCCTTTTCTTTTAATTTTTCTGAATATATGTCAATCCAGATATATTTTTTACGAACAATATTATGTTTATTATAATGAATGATAAATTTTTAAATTAAATTATACTAGAAAATAAAGGTAGGAATTGAATTCAATAATTTAATTTGTGAGTAAACAGCATTTAAGAAAATGAACATTCTTAAACATTATAAATATTGTTAACATGATATTTTGTGTAAAATTGCCTACTTTTAAAGATTATGTGAACTAAATTTGATAAATATGCCCGTATCAAATAAGTAAAAAATAATTATTTAAAATTACTTTTCTGCGAAATGAGGCAACTGAAGACAGAAATAATTTTAACTTTTTAGTGTGAATGTGCGAATGCCTAAGTGATTTTACATCAGAAATATTGTCAACAATATTCATTTCTATTAAATTAGATAATATTTTAAGCTAAAAGTCAACTAACCATGAGACATCAGCATGCAAAGGAATGATTTTTCGGGATGTCGGAGTTTTTGGAATCAATTTTCGGTTTTTTTATTTTATTGATATCTTTTTAAATTCATTATTACAAATATAATGACTAGTCTGCACTAAAGCTATGTTGATAATAATTTTTGCTATAATAAAAATTGCTATTTTTTTTATAAACTTAGAATGAAAATTAGATATTAAGCTCGATAAACCTTACCTCAAAATATTATATATCGAAAGTTTGTTTATAACTTTTTATGTATAGTGTTTTGGCGAATCCCTTAACTTGTCCGCACTTGGGATTAATATTACAAATTTTCTTACTGTAGCGAAAGAACTTGATTTGACGCAATGTTTATTCATGAACTTAGAATAAAAATTTGATTAAGTGGGGGGGACTCCGACATGCCGTTAAGAAAAATTTTAATGTATATAAGATAATAATTAAAATTTATACTATTCTCATTTCTAATTTCTTAAAAACTTTTAATTTGAGATATTACATAATAAAATAACGACCCACCTGTTGCAAGATTTAAATTCAAGTCCACTGTCCATTTTCAAAACATTTAAATATAATGTTATTTGATTGGATAATTTTTTTGAATTGAATTTCAAATTAGTAAAGTATTTTTCTGTTAATTTATTTAACTTCAGAGCTGTTGTGTTTGTATTTATATTTTCATTTATATATGTTTGTAATTCTAATTTTACTTTTTCCTTAAATTTTTTATTATTAATCAACGGGTTAATAATATTCTTATTAATTTTATGACTAATGAAGTCAAAATGATACAAATCCACAACTAAGAATGTAGCTAAATCATCAACTATGCTCAGCTCTTCAGCTCGGCCATGTAGATGAAATTCATGTCTGAATCATTAAATATTTATTTATTATATAAACATATGGGACATTTCATGTAAACTCACCTTGTCAAAAAATAAAAAACGCTGAAAGTCAGAGAAAATGTTCTATTAACTACCCAAAATATACGAAAAAAATTTTAGAGGTCTAGGTCAAAGAGGTTAGGAGTTAACTGTGATAGAGTTTTTTGAATTTTCGAAATTTTTTGCTAAATAAATTTTTTAATGAATTTTTTTATCGAAAAATATCAAATTTTCGTGAAAATTTAATAGAATACTTTTTGTTAAAAATCAGATGTAGAATTTACATGAATTTTTTCAAATTATAATATGCTTTTTTTTAAGCTCATATGATTGGTGGAAACATACTATTTAATATATCTAAAAATCGACCACGTTGAATTTGCTCTTTAAGAGGCAGTCGGAACCAAATCGGGGACTTAGTTCAGTGCTTACTATAAATGCTTATAATGATTTATTTATTCATTTGCATGGCAACAATATAGTCATTTCCTCTAACCATAGTCATAATAAATAATTTGAAACGGTTACAGCAACAAAAAAATATAAAATATTGTCATGAAGCGAAAAATGCTAAATTGAAATCTATTGCACGCAAATAACAGCCGCATCGACTGTTAGATGGCTTTATGACAATATTTTATATTTTTTTTGTCACTGAAACTGTTTCAAATTATTCTTTATATACATGGTTAGAGAAAATGACTATATTTTTGCCGTGCAAATGAATAAATAAATCATTATAAGCATTTAACTAAGTCACCGATTTGGTTTCAACCGCCTCTTAACGGCTTATTTTTTTGTTTTTTTTTATGACGAAAAAATATACGAAGCCAACAGTTGGGCAGACTTCTCAAAGTTACTTAATTTTGCAAAAAAGTCTTAGAAAATCGTCATTTTGATTCAATTGTAAGATTTATGATTTTTTTTTCTATAAAAGTTTTGAGTTTTGGAAACATGTATATAGACGCTTTTTATTGAAAATTATGTATAGGATATTTATATATTTTTACAAATTGTATTTTAAGACATTATAAAGCATATATATTACAAATTTACCGAAAAATAAATTTTTTAATTTCAAAATTTCATTTATAATTTGTGATGTTTAACGAATAATTGTTTACAAAAATTTAGTACATTTTACACATGATTTTCAATAACAAACGTTTATATACATTATTTCCAAAACTCAAAACTTTTTTAGAAAAAAAATCATAAATTTCAAAATTGAGCCAAAATGACGATTTTTTCAGACATTTTTGCAAAATTAAGTAACTTTAAGAAGTCTGCCCAACTGGTGGCTTCGTATATTTTTTCTTCATAAAAAAACGAAAAAAATAAGCCGTTAACGGCATGTCGGAGCCGCAGCAATCGAGTTTTGCTTTTTTTATTTTATCAATATCTTTTTAAATTCTTAAATTAAACAAATATAATGACTTGTCCGCACTAAAGCTATACTACCCACATAGCACGGAAGCTTCCAGAAAACTTTCACACTAATATACAATAATTTTTGTTAAAATAAAAAATCATTTGGACTTATTATTTTTTTATGAGCTTGGATTGGAAATTAGATATCAAACTCGACAAACCTAACCTTAAAATACGATCATTGAAAGTTTTTATTATAACTTTGTATGTATGATATTTTGGTGGATTTCTTGAGTTGTCCGCACCAGAGTTTAATCTTACAAATTTTTTCTTTGTAGTAAAAAAACTCGATTAAACGCATCGTTTATTCATAAGTTAGGATTGGAAATATTATTAGAAGGCGGACAGCTTCGTCATGCTCTTAAAGAGCAAATTCAACGGTCGATTTTTAGATATATTAAGTAGTATGTTTCCACCAATCAAATGAGCTTAAAAATGAGCATATTATAATTTCAAAAAATTCATGTAAATTCTACATTTAATTTCCAACAAAAAATATTCTATTAAGATTTTACGAAAAGTTAGTTTTTGATAAAAAATTCATTATAAAATTAATTTAGCAAAAAATTGGAAAATTCTAAAAATACATAAAAATTCCATCACGGTTAATTCCTGACCTCTTTGATCTAGACCTCTAAAATATTTTTTGTATATTTTGGGTACCTAATAGAACATTCTCCCAGACTTTCAACGATTTTTATTTTTTGACCAGGTGAATTGACATGAAATGTCATATATATGTGTGTATGTATGTATGTACAAAATATTATACTATTTTATTATATATAATAAGATTTTATTTTACAATTTAAGTACATCGAAATATTTAACATTGTTATTTACCTGTCTTTATTGAATTCAACAGAGTGAGTTAAATACATTAAATTATTACTGGAAATAATATTAACAGTATCCCTTTGACATTCTTTGATACCAATTTTAATTGTGCCAAGAACTGTAAAATAAAAATATACAATGCATGATTATATAGTTCATGTATAGGTAAGTATTCCATGATTTTATAATTATAATATTTATACAGTTTATGAATTTTTAAAAGAAGATTATTACAAAAAAATATTATAAAGAATAATGAACCATCACAATCAATTTAATTACTAAATTTGACGCTTGTTTTAAAAACTTGGTTTTAAAGTTGATGTTAATATGCAAAATTCATATTTTCATGACTTTTAGATTTTTTTTTAAGCATTCATTGGTTTATATTTATCTGTCTATAAGTTTTTAATCCTTAACTTGTAAATCTATAATCAATTTAAACTTTCAACACAATTAATTTTTACCAAAAAGTTAAAATTAAAACTACATTTAATTTCGGTACTTGGTTAGAGCAAAGAAGATAGACGCTTATAGAAGGATTCTTCTGGATAACATTTTTCGTCCGAAAGCCTGGGTAACACTTGATTATTTTGTATATTTATACATATGAAAAATGTGCTGTATATATGATATATATAGATATAAAAATACATGGGATTTGGTGGCGCCCCCAAGTAGCTGGGTAACAGAACTAACTCATTTTTGGCAGAAATTTCCCATTTAAGAGTACGCTTTTATAAGCGTCTATATTCATTGGTTAGAGAGCGTGTGAAAGTGCGGACGCGGTAAGGCGACTTGCGCATTTATTTCATTAATTTGTACGTTTAGATAATGTTAATTAAGAAGAGGCCGAATTATCTGTCTTTGTCTAATAGTATTTTTCATCATTTATGTAAACACAGTTGGCTGCAACAAGAAAAAAATAACAGCCCGCTAGATACTAGTATAATAGGAACAAAATAATTTAATCACGTAGTTTTTGAATAATATGAGACTTGTTGAAAATCTATAACATAACCTATCTTTTCCGTAAGTCTCATACTATTCAAAAACTATGTGATTGAATTAATTTTTTCTTATTAAAAAATTTTTCCTAGTATCTAGCGGGGGCTGTCATTTTTTCGTATTACATCCAATGGTGTTTATACATATGATGAAAAATATTATTAGACAAAGACAGATAGTCCGGCCTATGCAAAAAAGTACAATGAAATATATAAAAATGTGGACAAAAAGACAAAATATATCTGTGACTGAAGGGCATGCATACCCTACTAAAAAATCTCAGGTGAGAAATCACTTGAGAAATCAGGTGATTTCTCACCTGAGATTTTTTAGTAGGGTACGCTCTACGATTGCCTAGAAAGGCCGAATTTTTCGAATCGAAGAATTCACTTCGTAAAAAAACTAATCATCAGAATGAATTTTCCTTTTACAGTTCACTCTATTGTGAGATAATAAAGGGCGGAATATAGAAAAACCTCAGGAATTCGGAAAAAAATATTTTTCTCAAAATAATTGTTGCCATGACAACATTAAACTTTCTATTATGATAATTATTTTCATATTATTTTGAGCAAAATAATTTTTTTTCCGAATTCCTGAGGTTTTTCTATATTCCGCCCTTTATTATCTCACAATAAAGTGAACTGTAAAAGGAGAATTCATTCTGATGATTAGTTTTTTTACAAAGTTAATTCTTCGATTCTAGAAATTCGGCCTACGCTCTGCTATATAAAACAGGAAAAAGAAATTATGTTTCAATGAGTAGTTCAAGGGAGACAGACGAAAAAGTAAATAAATTTGGTAGATCAAATAGACAAATGACAAACAACGCTTGAAAACCAAGTGAAAAAAAAATGAGAAAGACGCAAATAAAGAGGAACGGGGAATTCTAAGAAAAGAGAGAGAAGAGTGCGAAAAAGTGAGGGAAAGCTGTCAAGTTGAGTTAAAAAAAAAATTAAATTAGAAAGATTGGAAAATGAAAAATATAGATTAGAACTATAAAAGATTAGTAAAAAATTAACTACGGAAGAAAATAAATTGTTAGAACGAGTAGGAAGATTGGAAAAAGTTTTAGACGAGTGCGCGTAAGGACAGGCATAGAGAATCGGTATGAGACGACAAAAATATGTTAGGTTTGTCAGAGAAGGATGTTAATAAAATGAAAAAGATCATAGCTGAGGAAGAAAAAAAAAGAAAAGGGAAATTATGTAGTGATTAAAGGGGAATCATTAAATAATACAAATTCGAAAGATTGGGTTGTAAATTTGGTTACAAAGAGATTAAATATAGATATTAATCCTATAAATGTAAGAAAAAGCGGGCCGATTGTTGTAGTGAAACTGAACAATTTTTTTCTTTTATTAAAAAACACTGCCAAGTGCTTTGACGGAATGCTTTCCCATAGAGCTCTTTGAGTTTCATTAATTTTTTTATATTTATTTAAATGTGATTTAATATTAAAAAATTGTCTAACATTAATATTTACTCATATTGTACTTTATAAATTTCGAATATATATGCTAGCTGTTTACTTTTTCAACATTTATAATTTATTTTAAATCATCAAGTAATACAAAAAAATTTGTTCTATTGAAAAAATGATATAATGTAGTAATAAAAAGAATGATGACAACAAAATTTCTAATCTTTATAAAATGCAATCATATTTATATATAAATACAGTTCATGTTTATGGTTCTATATAAAAACTACTCTATGAATATTAATTTTCAATAGCTTCCCGTCTACTTATACAAAAACATAAATGATATGCGAAATTTAAAGCAAATCCATCGAGTAATTTTCGAGATCTAATTGGCTGAATAAATAACATTTTCTTTTCAAAATTTCTTTTTCAAAACTTTAAAAATGCTCTAAAATTAAAACTACAATATGAAAATCAATTTTTGAAAATTTCCCTTCTTTCGGCAGTTGTAAATGATTTCCTTGCAAATTTTAGAACAAATCTATCGACTACTTTACGTAAAATAAAAAAAAATAAGAAATAAAAAATCGAAATTTTTTTCTAAATCTTTAAAATTCTCTAAAATCGTAACCACTCTAAGAAAATTAGTTTTTAAAAGCTTATTTTTTTCAGACAATATCGAATTAATTGTACAAAAATTTTAGAGAAAATTAATAATATGGTTTACACAAAATAGAAGATAAATGAAAAATAAAAATTCTTTTTTAATTTTCAAAATGCTCCAAAATTAAAACTACTCTGAGAAAATATGTCTTCTAAAGCTTGTTTTTTTCAGACAGTAGCGAATAACTTGAATTTAAATTTTGGAGCAAATCTATCAAATGGTTTTCGTAGAATAGAAAAAAATTAAAAATAAAAATTTTTTAAAAAATTTTAAAAATCCTCTAAAATTAAAAGTGCGCTGAGAAAATCAGTTTTTAAAAGTTTTTCTACTTTTGGCAGTCGAAATTAAGTTCCATACAAATTTTCAAACAAATTCTTCGAGTAGTTTACGTAAAATACAAAAAAAAAATGAAAAATCGAAAGTTTTTTAAATTCTTAAAATGACTCTAAAAAAAAACTACGCTAAGAAAACCAATTCTCAATAGCTTCCGCATCAGTTGATCGAAAAATTGAATAGTATGGAAAATTTGAAGTAAATCCATCAAGTAGTTTTTAAGATTTTATTGGCCTAATAAATAGAAACATTTTTTTCAAAAATTTCAAAATGCTCTAAAATTAAAACTAAGCTGAGAAAATCAGTTTTTTAAAATTTATTTTATTTGGGCAATCACAAATAATTTCCGTGCAAATTTTGAAGCAAATCCATCGAGTAGTTCTCGAGATACAATTTACTAACTGAAATCATACATCCACACACATACACACACGCACGCACGCATGCACCCAAAGTTCAAAAATTTCAAAATTTTTGAACTTCAAAATAGGATGAAGGAAGTTAGGGGAAAATAGCAAAGATAGCAGGAAAAATTTCGAATAGCCTAGAAATAACTAACCACATGATTAGTCATATGATTAGTCATCTGA
Organism: Anastatus disparis; assembly: GCA_017163975.1. Taxonomy (NCBI): domain Eukaryota; kingdom Metazoa; phylum Arthropoda; class Insecta; order Hymenoptera; family Eupelmidae; genus Anastatus; species Anastatus disparis. Next base: position 206,955 of record JAFFSR010000330.1, on the reverse strand, counting down.
AATGAGTCATATAATTAATCATCTGATTAATTACATTATAAATCAATTTATAACGTGTAAAATCATTTCATAAAGTCAGGTGATTAATCTTACGATGAATCAGATGAGAAATTAGATGATATATCAAGTGATTAATCACTTGAATTTTTTCAGTAGGGTTATTTACAGTTATTTACATTTATTTACAATTATTTCCAAAAATTTTTTCCATATGTGAAATTGCGAAAAAACGGCGGCTTGGATAAACAATGTTTATATAATGAAAATCAAGATAGATATAGTAATGCGAGGTTTAGTCGATAAGAATACAATAGAATTCTTTAAAAAGATAGAAAAAGTAAGGAAAAGCGAAATAGAGGTAGGAAAAGTTGTCTTACGGTGGTAAGAATGTGAGAGAAAAAATTAAGCAAAAAATGTGAATGTGTGAAAAGGTTATAATGTAAATAAAGGAAAAGATGGTAAAATAAATGTAAAATCTAATGTAAGGTATGAATAAAGGAGTGTGTGGTACTTAAGTTAAATTTTATGTAAACCAAGTCCATTTCTGAGCCTAAAGGTTGAAATAAAATGTATTATCTATACACATTTAATTTACAATAACGTTAAAGAAAGTTACTGCTTTGTGACTTGTGACATTTTTTAGTTTTTATCATTACTCCAAGCAGAAATTAAATGTGTATAGATAATACATTTTATTTCAACCTTTAGGCTCAGAAATGGACTTGGTTTACATAAAATTTAACTTAAGTACCACACACTCCTTTATTCATACCTTACATTAGATTTTACATTTATTTTACCATCTTTTCCTTTATTTACATTATAACCTTTTCACTATTGAAAAGGTTATAATGTAAATAAAGGAAAAGATGGTAAAATAAATGTAAAATCTAATGTAAGGTATGAATAAAGGAGTGTGTGGTACTTAAGTTAAATTTTATGTAAACCAAGTCCATTTCTGAGCCTAAAGGTTGAAATAAAATGTATTATCTATACACATTTAATTTCTGCTTGGAGTAATGATAAAAACTAAAAAATGTCACAAGTCACAAAGCAGTAACTTTCTTTAACGTTATTGTAAATTATTGGTAACACTTTAATATTATTATTTTATAGAATTAAAAATATTTTTAAGAGTGCAAAATCACTTCTACCTGATATCAGTCATGTATACATGCAGTTATCTGTATCTTATAGATCGTGTAAAATAAAGTTTGTAATTTAAAATACAAAACGAAAAAATTTTTTTAAATATAACTGTTATAAAGCTTAGTTACAATGAAAATGTTTATATTTTAATACTTAAGGATTTAAAAATAAATGCTATTATATGCAATTTACTTACGTTCATAAAATATATGCTCGTTATCCTCAAAGCAACACCCATTAAATGCATTGACTACATTAATATTATTACTTTCGAATAATAATTTTATTTCTTCTACTTTTTGTCTTATTAAATATCTGTATGGTACTAAAAGATCCAATAAAGCATTCTGATATGCTGTAACATTTAAAGAAATTATATGCAGAATATTTTTTTTTGTATTTAAAAGGTACTGAAGAACCACAATTCATATAGAAATATAAATCTTTGTTTATATTTAAAAAGTGTAAAATAATCAGTTTCTTAAATAATGATAACTGTTTATTGTTATCTGAAACAAAAAAATGTATATGTAATATTATTTATCATGATAATTATTTTAAAAAATTGAAAAAATTCAACTATTATACCTTGTAGTGTGAATATTTGTATTGCACTCTTATTTAATTTATCACATAGTTTAACTGTAAATGTTTAAAAAAGTTATGAAATATAAAAATTTGTTGTAATGAAATCATTAAGCTCATTCAAACTTTTCTAATTTATATTGAATGAAATTAAGTTATTAAATATATATATTTTTACCTGATTCTAGTTTTTTCTTTTTTAAACTTTTTACACATTCATCTTTTTGTGATTGAGAAATATTGTCATATATGCTGTGTTCACAAGCATTTTCATTTATATTAAAAATATCTACATTTTCTTGAGTTACACAACTTTTAGAATCATGATTTTTTATATTTTCAGCAAGCAAATCATTTAAATCATCAAGTTTTACATAACATATTTTTATATTAGAACATGAAATATTTTTTACGCTAGTTTTCTTATTCATAGCATTTAGTTTAGTCAATATATCATTAATACTTTTATAGCTACTTTTAACCAAACTAATGTCCTCGCTATTAAAGCCATAAAAATAATTTTCTTCTTCATAATCATTTTCAGTTACGTTATATATAGATTTTGCTAAGTCATCACAAATCTCTATTTTGTTGAAAAATAAAGCATTTTTTAATTTTTGTTCTACATATTCTTCATATGGTTCACAGGTATATATACTTTCTAAAATAATTCTTCTTACTAATGGCGAAAATTTATATTTTGAGTCATTAATATATTGATTTACATGTTTTCTTATTTTAATATTACTCATTGCAACTATAAGTCTTGATTTGTAATCGTACCAAGATTTAAGTTCGGGTGCCATCACATTTTGAATATTAAATTCTAAAAAAAATTATACAAATTACATTTAATTCAATTGAAATTTATATATGTTAATATTGTCGAAAACTGGCAATAAATATCTAGGAGAAACATATATTACAAATTTTTACAAAGACTTTACCTTTAATGTCTCTAATAATAATTTCACTGTAACAGTTGATAAAATACAGTATTCCTTCTCTTCTTTTTTTACTGTTATTTGTGGGATATATAAATTCTGCTATTTTAAAGATGTTATTTGATGTTTCACTTGAAACTAACGAAGAAACATTAATTTGATTTGCTTTCAAATAATAAATAAATTTTTGGTATAAATCAGAGTTCCACTTCAGCCCATCTCTTCGCTTATATTTATCCATTTTTTTTTTAAACAAAGTTTAAGTGAAGCTAACACTTATATATTAATTTTTTTTCAAAGTTTTATTATAAATTAAACGCAAGATTGTAAGTAATTTTATTTGGGCTTTTTTTAAGTGCAAGAATATACTGTTTTAATTTAGTTTGAAAAACCTGTCAAAAGTTAGATACATCTGAAATCAAATACCAATAATATCCAAAGTTAAAGTGCAACTTTTGAAAATAACGTATAAAAGTTATAAAGACTCGTGAGACCCTAAAATAATAATTCTGGTTGTATTTTAAAAGCATTTCAAGTTCAGCTGGTCATAGAAAACTATAAGTGTCGTAAAAGTAATCTACAGTCCATATTTAGATTAATCCTAATCTCTTTAATATTACTATCATCAAATTGTTGTTATTACACTTTTTGTTTATGCTATATCGTAAATGTAATGCTAAATATAGATATTGGAATAATCACTGAATCTATAAAAAGATTAGAAAGATTTGAAGTTCTATGCGCGTTTCAATATAAATATTCTATTCCAGAAAAAATAAAAAGGGATTAAAGTACTTTAATAACTAACAAGAAGCAATATACAAGACTCTATCTAAAAGTATAGACGGCACAAAGTACACAGTGTTGACTCGGCCTAATACTAATATTTTTAACAACATAAAAGATCGCTCTATAAATAATTAAATGATAAGCAGCTTAAAAAATGAGCTTCTTATCAGTTCTACACACGTCAAAATAATTTATTAACTTCAAATTTATATTTGGTTCTATAATCCTCAAATTCAAACTTCAAATTTATATTTGTTTCTATAAATTTGTTTCGATATATAGCCCGGGAACTTTTCCGGGACTATCCTAAAAATTTTCACTGACAGCCCGGAAACTATTCGGGGACAGCCCGAAAACTGTTACGGGACAGCCCGAAAACTGTTACGGGACAGCCCGAAAACTGTTCCGGGATGGACTCATTTTTTCGTATCCTGACCGGAAATTACTGTTCGTCATATACCTCTTCCGGGATATCCCGAAACCTTTAGAAAATCCCGGAAACTTTTATTAGATAACAAATTTCGTCCTAGAACCATCGATTAGATATATATATATATATATATATATATATATATATATATATATATATCTAACTACGTTAGCTTACATATTCTTATTCATATGATTCAAGTAAAAAATTAATCATTTTTAAGAAATTTATTATTACAATAATTAATAATATATGTTTACATATAAAACATAATATAATTTTTTCCATCAACAAATTGAATCTTATGCATTATTTTCTCGCTGTATGATTCTTTAAAGCAGCATGTAACATATTCATTTTCCGTTTCTACCCAATGCGCATGAACATGCTCATTGAAACCTAAAGAATGCCATTTTTTACATATTAAATAAATATTTTCATTTTCATCATATTTAAATATATAAATTATTTCTACGAAAACAGGTAGAACATCAATATTTTCCCAACATAAAAAGAGACCTGGTTTAAATACGATTTCGTTTTCCTCAAACCATTTGATGTCCGATAATTATCTCGATAATTAAAATTTGATTTGAATTTTTGAAATTTAGGTTAAGAACTCAAAGATTGCGTCTTTAAAGGTCCATAAACAATGTTTTTTTTAAATTGAATTCTTAACCAAAAAAGTATAAGCAAGAGATAATTGATTTTTTTTACATAAAGATAGAAGTGAATTAACTTTATTTTTTGAGAATCTACCGTAAGAAATAAAAACTCTATGTTTTGCTTCGAAGCGCATACACCAAGTATTAATTATAGGTCCTATCTTTATAAATAAATCTACGTAATGTAATAAATAATGGTGTTTCGGTTTCAAAGGATCGTTTGAAAATAATTCTGATCTTAAATCTAAATATTCTTTTATGAATGATTTTAAATACGCCCTGGTAGAAAATTAAGGATAAGATATGCTCGGATAACTAACTGTTGGCTATATCTCATCGCTACGCAGTCGCGATCAGTGACCGATAAATACACGATAATATATTAAAGACTACAGAGTTGATATAAAATATAATCACTAAAATAATTAAAATTTTTCTCTTCTGATTTGAAATAAATTATAAATATTATAATATTCATTATTACAATTCATATGAGTTGTAAATAATTTTCAATTAAAATCGTTTATAGAAAGCGAATCTGTATATATACATGCTGCCCGCGATGGCGCTTGTTTGTACAATCGTACAATAGATCCTATAGTTGCAAATACTAAATGTCAGCTGCGCGCGCATCACTCGACGCTTCGTCTTCTATAAACATCTATCTTCATCACTGTATGTGCAGGTTAGATTGACTTAACTTAGCTTTAAAATTATTAAAGATACATATACTGTTATTGTAATAGCGTTAAAATTTTCTGTTCTTTATTCTATAACTTATTTATTTGCGAACATACACAGTATGATTATGAATAAAATATCCATGTAAAATTAGTGAGTGCGAAGTGCGAGTGAGTGAGTGCATATGGAAACTTAGTGTGAGAGAATACACTGTAAAAAAAATAGTGAGAAATCGCTTCGTTGGTCGACGATTTCAATGTGACCATGCACCGTCGATGTTATTTAACATCGTTGAAGCGCGACATCTAACTGATTTAACCTAAAAATCATGTGTTCAGTTTACGTGAAATCACGCAAAGCACGTTAAAATGTCGCCGTTGAACGAAGTTAAATAACCTCGACGGTGCATTGAAATCGTCGACCAACGACGTGATTCCCCACTATTTTTTTAGTGTACGATTGTCCGTTTAGGAACTGAAAAGGAAACAAGAAGTGAACAGTCTTTCTCTTTCTCACTAACTGTGTTCCCACATACGTGCTCACTCGCACTTTGTAATATGCTGTTTATGAATATAGTATAATTCAACATTAACCATATTCCCCCGATACCATCGCGATAATTCGTTAAGAGTAATGAAGGTTTATCGCGATATCTAAAAGCATATGATCGCGACTGCCCATAAAATACGGGATGATATACTGAAAATATGCTCAACTTTCTACCAGGGCGGTAGCAGCTCAATTTGAATTTGTTTTGAGAAAATTATATCTACAATTTCTCTCATTATTAAAAACCATTTCCAGCTTTTTGTATCTTCTGGTATAAGATCACCTATTAACAACGGTAAATACAAAATTAAAGTAAGCATTTTCGAAGCGCACATATTTACACTATTGTTAATTAAATGAGCCTCTGTTATTGGACGAGGTCTGTCATTTTCATGCGTGCCGTAATTAAAATTGTTAATTCTAGAATTGTTTCTAATGTAATACCTGTTACTTCTATTATATTTTTAAATAATAAAGACATATCATATCTGAGAACATCATTCAAAATGTCATACATAATATCTGCACTCATATTCTCAGTAACATGATAATTATCTAAAATATTAAAAATACATTCTGATGTAACGAATTCTAAATGATGTAAATACCAAGGTAAATACATTCTGATGTAAAAAATTTCTGTGTGGTTTTTATTAATAAATATATATCCTCTAAATTCTAATAGAATTCTTCTTGAAGATAGAGGATTTTCTGCTAGAACCTAGATTACTGCGATTTTGCAGGATGATTATAGTTATTAAGTACAACTAGATTTCTATTTGATTCAAGAACTAAGAATCAAATAGATTTTTCCTCTTCCTCCTAGATTCTATTTTTTTCAGTGTAGTCTCATTTTTTATTTAAGTAGATCCATTTACGTATATGAAATCACACAAACGTTGTACTGAAATTATAACTTTATTTTATAAAAATATTTAAATGATTAAAACAGAAAGATAATAAATACTCACCTTAATTCCAATTTCAAAATGTCTAAAGCTTTGTCAATTACTTCTTTGCTAAAACAATATTTTTTAAATTTAACAATTTATTTTTAAACATTATTTATTTTTATGTTGGAATAATATTTTTATAAAACTTTTCATGAATTCCCGAGCTTTTAAAAGTATCATGACATTTATTAAAAATTTTCAAATGACAATAAAAAAAGCTCATTATGCTTTTCCAAAGACAATTACTTTGCATCTTGTAAGCAAAAATGTAATTTCAAAATTTATAAAAGAGAATAAATTTATTAGCTGGCATAGATAATTTTTCGAAAAGAGCCCAAATATAATAAAAACTTTAAATTGGAAAGTAAATTTTGATGAAATTTATAAATTCTGATTTTTTTTTGTATAAAGTTATAAGTTTGGAAAATATTTTTAGTGTAAAATAAATTGTTAATATAAGATATTGTTAAGTATATTAATATAAGATTAAAACATACCATCGAAAATCTTAAATTTGGAAATTTGAATATAATAAGATATAAATAATTTTTATAAGTGTAACACTTATGATTAAAAAAGAAGTGACGTACCCTGGTAGAAATTGAAACGCTGTGTATTACCATTTTATGACCAGTAGAAATGGAAACGCATTTTTTAACATTTTATGGCCATTTCTTTGGCATTATTATTACTAATAACCTCAAATTTTTAGATACACCATTTTTTATGGTCACATTTCTATCAGGGTATATATCATAATTTTAAAAAATGATCATGAAAATATAAACTTAAAAATATTTTCTGGACTTTTACTTTCTGCATATATATTTTCGAAATTTTTTACTTTCTGTAAAAAAATTCAAAATTCATGGATTTTTGGAACTTACTTTTTAAATTTTTGGAATTCATGATATTTAGACCTTCTTTTATTTGCTCTTTACAAAATATTGTCTATATTTTCATCAAATTTTAATAATTCACTTTTTGAACGTGTAAACTATGACATTTTTTAATTAGTACATTTTTTGTATTTTTATTAAATTAAAAATTAATAGTAAATAATGTCGTTTCAATAAACAAAGCTTGAACTAAAAAGAAGAGTTTTTCTCTTCCGGCTCACCAGTTTTGCTCAAATTTTAGGAAATAATTCTGAATGCAGAAATATGAAGAAAACCAAAATTTTAGATCCGAACGCTTAATATTTCCCTTGTTACAGGCAGTTGAAGAAAGTCGCTGAAAAGTTTACTAGATTTTCAAACGCTCAGCGGCAAATCTTTAAGACTTTCAATTTTCTCTTGATGTTGTTTGGTGATGTTTTTGAAATAGTATATTACGTTCCGTGGACAGATAGGCTTTTTTTACGAAATGAGAAGTTTACGGCCCGAGCCGAAGGCGAGGGTCGTAACGAGTTTCGTAAAAAAGCCTTTTTGTTCAAGTAACGCACTGTATTTTACGTTCTAAGAGCCGAAAATGAGAAATGAAGTTGCGATTTTGTGATTAGAAGAAAGTAAAATCTTTCTACAGCTGCTAATGGGTTGTCGCATGATGCACACTATTTCAACTGGATTTACACCTTTTGTGCAATCCTGTGACTCTATCTATAAAGAATTTAGTAAACGTGTCATTAACGGCGTAGTAGATATTTCTGCAAAACAAATTTTTACGTAAGAAAAATTATGTGATTTTATTTGTGAAAATAATTACATTTTATAGAAACATCCACCACAACGTTGGTGGCACATTTGCTATGTCCATAAAAAATAAAGTCACAGGGTTGCACAAAAGGTGTGAACCCAATTTAAATAGTATGCATCATATAGCAACCCACTAATAGCTGTAAAATGACTTGCCACTATATATATAGTACATCAAAAGTTTTGAATATTAGAAACTTAGAACTTTTTTTTAAATGAAATCTGAGTTCAAATCCTTTCGACATAACACTTATAGCATATGAAAAAATTATTTTTTCACAAAATTATAATGCAATAAAGATCAAACCTAAATATCTTTTTGAAAACATTAGTTAATAATGAAATCTGAAAAGTGAGTTACAGCGTAATAAAGATTGGATCACTTTATTGCATTATAATTTTGTGAAAAAATAATTTTTTCATATGCTATAAGTGCTATTTCGAAAGGATTTAAACTTAGATTTCATTTAAAAATAAGTTCTAAGCTTCTATCAGTATTAAAGAATTATAAGTGTTTAAAAATTTAGTAACTTTTTTAGTGATATTCTTTAATTGTCTATAACTGTGGAAATACTGAGCACTGGAGTCTAAAATTTTGGCTTCCTTCATATTTCTGCATCCAGGATCATTACCCAAAATTTGAATGAAATCGGTAACCCGACAAGAAACACTCTCCTTGTAAGTTTTGCAATTACACATACAAAATTTCTAAGAAGTTTGCAAATTTGCTAAAAATTTTCATAACACCTACAAAGAATCATCTCCATGAATTCATAAAACTTTATAATTGAAAAAAAACCGATATTAAAAATTTTTTTAAATAATTTTCAAAATACAGCAAGGTCTCAACTATATAACAAAGTATCCCGCGCAAAAAAAATTACCATCGCCGAGGCATCGCAAATACTTTCGCCGAAGCATCGCCGATGCTTTAGCCAAACTATCGCCGATACTTTAGCCGAACTATCGCCGATACATCGCAGATACTTTGTGCGAAATATCGCAAATACTTTCGGCGAACCATCGCCGATAAATCGCAGATACTTTGTGCGAAATATCGCAAATACTTTCGGCGAACCATCGCCGATAAATCGCAGATACTTTATGCGAAATATCGCAAATACTTTCGGCGAACCATCGCGTATCCATCGCCGAGCTATGTCCATATCTCCGCGAAATATTATATTATTTCGCCGATATTTCTCCACGGGGCTAATCCCAGATATCGCCCATATATTGCGCATACATCGCAAAATTTTTAAATTTTATATTTTTTTACTAATTTCCCCGATGTATCGGCGATGGTTTGCCGATGGATTGGCGATGCTTCGCCGATGGATTAGCGATGGTTCGCCGATGTATTGGCAATGGTTCGCCGATCTATATATTAAGTTTCAAAAATAATCTTAACATTTTCATAAATATGATAAATAATAATTTTATTTATGGAATTCAGATTGAATTGAAAAACTATTTTTTTTGCAAAACAATTATTTTTTTATTTTTGTATACATTTTTTTACATTGTAATAATAAATTTAAAAAAAAATTAAAGTATATAGTTCGATAAAATAATAAATGATATTTTACCGAGTGTATATTTTGAGCATTATAAACTAATATTGTCATCTATATACATTTTATGTAAGAACACAATTACAAGTGATATGGTGAATTTAGCTGATACGTTATTGACAGAATTTGTATCAAGATTTGAAGAGCTTTATGGGCTTGAAAATATGACGTGTAATTTACACCATATGAGACATTTACCAGAGGTGTTAAAACGTTGTGGGCCTTTATGGACTATGTCATGTTTTCCTTATGAAGATTTGAATGGAAAGTTGAAAATTCTTGTCCATAGCAGCAATTCACCTCAATTACAAATATGCAAAGGAGTATCAATGTACATAAACCTAGCAACATTAAGAAACAAATTATGTGAACCAAACAGCTTTGCTGTAAAATTTTGTGATAAAATTTTTTCGAAAATAATAAAAGGAAATTATATATTTATTTCTAATTCAATGTATATTGTGGGAACATTGTTTTCGAAGCAAAATTTTTTAAACAAAGTTTCTTCGATTTTACCTGGAGCGTAAAATGTACATTTTTAAAAAACTGTTAAAAAACAATGTACTTTTTTCATCCACATTATGCAAAGAAATAAAAAGAAAATCTTTTTGCGTTAAATATACATTGGATGAAAAAAATTGTATAGGAGAGATTCAATTCTTTACTAAAGTTTATTGTGATTGTATTGGTGATTGACCCGAATTTTTATTCGGGTGAGCCAAGGACTATTGACCTAGGGAGCGGTATCGGTATTCCTTTCTCTGACACCGTTACGAGCCTTGGTGTTGTACTCGACTCTAAACTGTCGTGGGAACCGCATATTAATATGCTGACTAAAAAATTCAATAGAGTGATTTATAGCCTGCGGTTTTTCCGTCGGTACACCACTGAGGCTCTGCGTAAGCAGCTCGCAACCGCCCTGCTGTTTCCACATCTTGATTATTGCTCAGTGGTTTTGCTCGATGCTTCGCAGGAGTTACGAAGACGGATACAGACAATGCAAAATTCATGTGTGAGATATGTATTAGGCGTGAGAATGGGTGATCACATCTCTCCCCATAGACATGCTTTGGGTTGGCTACGTACTGATTCGAGGAGACAGTATTTTATGGCTGTACTTATGTACAAAATCGTACGTATGAATACTCCCGAATATCTAGTGGGTCTCTTCACTAGATATATACCCAGAGCGACCACTAGGGGTGAGATTAAAGATCTTGCGGTGCCCTTCATGCGCACTGAGACTGGAAGAAATTCCTTTCAAGTTCAAGGTGCGCATTTTTGGAACTCCCTACCTGCTGATATTAAAAATCTTCCATCAATCGGCAGGTTTAAAGCCGCTCTGAGGAGGTTTTTACTCGACCTCGATTAAACAGTATTATTTTCGGACTATATCATATGTGTTAATTTATTATGTGATGTACCCTTTATAGATTTAAGGCATGATTGTATTTATTGGCGTGTATGTAGGATGTGTGTGCATAGAGTGAATGATTATATTTTTATCAGATTGACTTGTATATTACTGTACATTCAACTTGCTGTGATTTTAACTTACTGTATACTGCTGATATTTCGACTGCGCTCTTTACACGCTTGATTTTATGTAATTTATTTTGACTGATAGATATTAGACTGATTTTTAACTATATTATTTATACTTTTTGCATGTATTTATTCGTGTTATCTGTGATATCGCTTTTATTTAATTTATTGACTTACTATTACAGTATTACTATCTCTATTATGTTTTATGACTGTGATATCATACTGTACTATTTTGATTTTATATGTACAAGGCTATTTAAAGTATTTTTATGTATTTTTTTTTTTTTTTCTTTCAACTTTATTTGTAATTTTTCACGCTTTTTTGTAATTATAATACAAAATAAACAATATCTAATCTAAAAAATTGTAACTGTCAACCAAAGTATTGCGCAGTAATAAAAAGATTTGTAACTTTCAATCCTTATGCAATAACTATTGGTCAAAGTGTCTTAGACTTTGTGCATCAAATTCGAGGTGAAGGAGACATTAATCTAATTGAAATAAATTTATTACAATGCGTTTGTTTTTATGTAAAAAATATTCATACTAATATTATTTATGTCATAGAACCTGTAAATACAGTAGAAAACGAGTAAATATTCTATAAAAAAATGTGAAAATATTTTTATTAGTTTCTTCCTTTATGTTTATAAACAATAGAGAAACATTTATTTAAGAAAAGACACATTTATGTAAATATACTGAAAATATTTATATATATATATATATATCGGCGAACCATCGCCGATAAATCGAGAAATTCAATCTGAATTCCATAAATAAAATTATTATTTATCATATTTATGAAAATGTTAAGATTATTTTTGAAACTTAATATATACATCGGCGAACCATTGCCAATACATCGGCGAACCATCGCTAATCCATCGGCGAAGCATCGCCAATCCATCGGCGAAGCATCGCCAATCCATCGGCGAACCATCGCCAATCCATCGGCGAACCATCGCCGATACATCGGGGAAATTAGTAAAAAAATATAAAATTTAAAAATTTTGCGATGTATGCGCAATATATGGGCGATATCTGGGATTAGCCCCGTGGAGAAATATCGGCGAAATAATATAATATTTCGCGGAGATGTGGACATAGCTCGGCGATGGATACGCGATGGTTCGCCGAAAGTATTTGCGATATTTCGCACAAAGTATCTGCGATGTATCGGTGATAGTTCGGCTAAAGCATCGGCGATGCTTCGGCGAAAGTATTTGCGATGCCTCGGCGATGGTAATTTTTTTTGCGCGGGATGTCTTAAATACTTTATTTCAGTTTAAGTTATCAAGACAAAAAAGTTCTTTTGTATCCTCATCCTTATGTTACAATATTAAACTTCTTTTTAACTTCAAATAATTTTAAATAAAAATTAAATCTTGTTTATTTTAATAATTATTATTAATTTATGAAAAATTTAGTTTACAGAAATATCATTTACCCTATTTTGCGTGGAATAAAGGACGGTAGCAATGGACCATGATGTTTGGAAAATCTAAAATATAATAGCAATTAGTAAAATTATTAATTATAAGCAATCAGATATTAAATATTTTATACCATTCGAAGATTTTGAAAAGACAATCTCCAAAAAGAGCCCGCAGTCAAAAAATCAGGTTTAGAAGCTCGTATCATTATCATGATCAATAACTTTTGAATATCGGTGGAAAACAAGTGCCAGTCAATCATATATCTGAAAATATTTTAAGAATTCACATGTATTTTTTTGTGACTGAAATTTTTTATGTCATTTTTGTATAAATTTTTCAATATTTGAAAAAACAACTTACGAGCTTAAGTGAATTTCATCACAAATTTGTAGTATCAATTGTCCAGCCCAGTTTAAGTAAAAAATATACATAATAAATACTAAAAGTATCGCAAAGCCTCTTATAATTAAAGCAGTGTTTTTTTGATTGTAAAATATCTAAAAACCAAATAATCACAATATAGAGAGAACAAATAATATAATAAAATAATAATACATTGTTTAACAAATACGAAAAGCAATTTTAAATACTTAAGTATTCAAAAGTTTCTTTAAAAATGAAAATTCTTTAAAATTTATGACTTTTTTTAACTGAATTATCTTTTAAATACATAATAGCCATAAAAAGCATTTGAAATTCACAATTTTTTATATCTTTAATCTATTTTATATCGTCGGACCAGTGGGAAAAAATGATATATCGAATTAATTTTCAAGAAACAAATACGTTAAATTAATTCTCGAGAAACAGGTACGTTAAATTCATTTTCAGGAAACAGACACGTCAATGTTAAATTAACACGACATGTATATTCCTCAAAAATTAATTTGACGTGTTTTTTTCTTGAATGTTAATTCAACCTGTCATTTTGTTCCATTGACTCAACGGCATATCGTCGGCTTGATCCAAAAATTTCGCTATCTTATCATTCAAGACAATAAAATAGGTTTTTGCAATAAGTCGATGATATTACTTATTTTTTAAAATACAATTAATTATTCTATTATACATTTATATTTACATTAAATAACACTACACCAATTGCTGACAATTCTGCGGATTGTATAACGAACAACATTTTGTGATATAGATCTTCGATTAATTTTACCTCACTGTAAATAAATAAATTATTACTGTGACAATAAAATAAAAATAATTTAAATATTATACAAAAATAGCTCCAAGTTTAAATTGCGGTCTCTGTTAATTATTACAAGTACACTTGTATACGTTACATGTGCTTTGTTTACAGACACTTTGAAAATTTCTGACACTAATTAGCATGGAATGATTATAAAAAAAATAAAATGATTCTTGTAGCACTAATTCATTTAAATATTATACTCCTAAAAAAATTGAAGATACCAAGTGCATATAACGCATAGTATGAATTTAAAGCGCTTAATAATACCCAAAACAATAATTATTTTTATTTTATTTTTTAACGTCGCTGTATTTGTGCTATCATTGCGATGGTAATTGGGGATAGAGATTTTCAACATTATAGTAAAAAAAAGTACATATGGCGAGACCGAGATTCGAACTCGAATCCTAAAGTTACGAATCCATCTTTTTACCGAGTGAGTCACTCAAAATGTCAAGTCGATTAATACATGTTTAAATAATAAAAAATTAATAATTAATAGAATATAAATTTGTATACTTAACTATACGGCATGATTGTGTTTACGTATTACGTTAATCAGGTTAGATATTATATAAGTATTGTGTTTTGATTCATAAAGCAAAGGTGTAGAATTTATAAAAGCAATTTCTTTAGCATTCATCAATTGATTCCTAAAATTATAAATTATTTATCATAGCAAACATGCGAAAAAAATAGTTTCTTAAGAGCATGTAAATAATCGTTTTTTTATGTGGCAAATACTGCAACTGTTTTCGTGTGAACGCCATTTCACTATCGATAAAGAATTGGTTAGAATTAGAGCTTTTAATTTTACAAATCTTCAAATTTTCAAAACTTCGAAATTTTCAAAGATTTAAAGCCATCTTCGAAACTTCTTGTTTTAAAGCTTCGAATATGCGATACTTCAAAGCTTCAAAGACTACAATTTTTTAATCTTTACAAAAAATTCCGAATTAGAATAATCATATTCTTTATCTATATTCATAAAATTTGATGAAACAAAAATGGTATATTAGAAAGCTTTAATTATTCGAAGATTTAAAAATTCAAATTTGAATATTTAAGTATTCAGGTCTTCAAAGCTTCAAAACTTCAATCTTCGAATATTTATATTTAGCTAGAATATTATAATAAGAAATGTATTTTATAACTATTTATTTGTGAATTCATATTTATAATTGTATAAGGAATCTTTGGCCACTTTTGTACAAATTTTTATTTTTCTTATTTTTTTTTTAATCAATGAAAATCTAATAATCAATTTGTACCTGCAAAAAAATCCCAGTGAAAGATTGAGTATAAAGTTTCAATGGAAAACTCGCAAAGAAGTTTCCTGAAACCTTGAAAAAATATTACAAAAATAGATATTCGAATCTCGGAGACACCTTACAGAAACCTTCGACAGAAACATTTCGTAGAACCCTTGCAGCAACTTTGCAGCAACATTTCATTTGAATATTTCATGAAAAATGGTAGCAAGGTTTTTCAAAACGATCCCTTTGAATATTTCTACCAAGTTGCTGTAAGGTTTTGCTAAACTATTTTAGAACGAAAACTTCCAATTTAACTTTGAACAATATTTTCTGAAACATTTAATAAGGTTTTTATCACGAATTAAAGAACTTTGTGAGAATTATTAATGAAAGGTTTGTGTAAAGTTTTAAATTTTCTCTGAAACTTTGCAAGAACCTTTCAGTAACCTTTCATATTGTACGGTTATATTATGTCCACATTTTTCAGGACCAAAATTTCAGTTTGTTTCATCCTTGAACTTGTCAGGATTTCACGTGTGAAATCAATTAAATTATTTATTATTAATTATTTATAAATAATACTGCAAATTGACTGTTAACTATTATCGTAATTATTCAACTATCTTTTTTTAAAAATACGCATTACATAGTTGTCAATGTGTTGATAAAATAGAGATTTTTCTGACCAATTTTCATGCTCTTAAGAACAAACAGTCAATTTGTTGAATATAACTTTTACATTTGTAATTCATACCGTGCTAAAACATATAATCCACATGCATGATTGACGCACATGATATATGAGCTATTCATAAGAATATAGCCCATCCCTACATAAAAACCTACAGCAAGCAAATGGAAAAATATTTGATAGTTGGCAAATTGGCTATTTATTATCATTTCACTACGATAATAAGGAAATACTTTTGCATTATCTTCTGGATTGAATCCTTTAAGTAATCGTGGTAAAAAAGAGATAATAAGAAATATGAACAAAGCGGGTACGTTTAAAACTAAAAAACATACAAATTTTTATTGAAATATAAACAATGCTGATTGAAAATTATATGATTTACTTACTTATGAAAGAATGTAGAAATTGTCTGCCTTTTTTAATATATGAAAATAATACTTGTTTTTCTTTTTCATCTGCTAGTCGTGCATACGCATATATGAATTGTTCATACAAACTTTTGACCTAAGTACAAATATTTTTCATCAACCAATAAAATAATTCCAAATTTTTATATATGTTTAAAAAGTAAACAAGTCTTGTATTAATAAATTGTAGTTTTCATCTTTATTTATACTCCAATTTTCTAGCGTGAAAATCAATTTTTTGGAGTATTAAGAATCTATGATTTTAAAAATAAATTATTAATCACAAATAAAATAATAATTTCAGGAAATGATACTAAGAGCTGTGAAAGACCCAGAATCATCATGTATTTAAATTTTCAAGAAAATCCATTTATCAAGGATAAAGAATTTGTTCAAAAATATAACTTAACCCTTTCAGAACCAATGTACATTACAATGTACATTGACATTTTTTGGTTTTTTTGAAATTGTGCAAAAGTGGCTTCAAATTTTGTAAAAAAAATATGTGTATTAGATTGAAGTGGACTATTTTCGATCTCAAACTGAGGGCCTAAGTTATTATATCTTTGATAGAAACTGAGAAAACTTGAAAAGAAAAAAAAAAAAAAATTTTTTTCTATCGCAAAAATTGCTTAATAAATGAACACTTATCATCGCTAAATGGTTATCAGAACTTTTCATGATGAAATAATAATTCCGTTCTGAAAGGGTTAATAATGTTTAGGATTCCTATTAGGATCGAATGACCAGTTACCGTGCCTTTAAGGTTAAGGCAATAAAATCAATCTCATTATTTTTTAAAAGTTTTATAAATTGTTCATTTAAAGTACAGCACACTTTTTACAAATAAAACACATTTCCTAAGTGAAAATTTGAGAATTATTAATTTACTGATTGAATTTACAAAGCTTATTTGATGTGTCAGTTTACCGTGTGTCGTCTGCTTACCATATAAATACATACATTTAATACCGTGCTCCGAATACCGACATCGTATGCTTTAACATAGGGCGCGGTAATCGGGGAGGGCACAGTAACTCCCACATTGACCCTATAAACTTAAGCATTCTTTTTCTGAAATTATTACCATGATTGTGATTTATTAACATGGTTGCTCATTATGGTATTCATTGTGTCTCGAAACACCATCGCTAGCATAATCGTATTTACAAGCAGAATATCCCATCTCCGGGAAACCGATTTGATCGAAACTGCAGAATAAGATTCTTTGATGAAAAAAACTCATTTTTTTTCTTTTATGTTAAGTTATGCTTTATTGAAAAACACTACATATTTGCTAATATCTTTAACATTAAAATATTATGAATTTCCCACACTATTTCATTAGCATATTTTGATCACCCGTAACTTTTCAAACAAATAAGCTTTTTTAATGTACAGTAGACTCTCGATACAAGGGTATCGACGGGGCTGTAGGAGAGGAAATTTCTTGGAAATTCTCTTATAGGAAGAGTCCCCAACACGTGCGAGTTAAGAGATATAGCTCCGCCCACTGTCTCGTAGTGTAAGCTTAATTTAACGTGCGTGTATACGAAGTAGACGCAGTAGCCACGCCTACTGATGCGTGTGGAATAGCATAGGGTTTTTTTGTTTAGCCATGTCTTATTCTATTGCTATACTGTGTCTCTCTCACTTACATAGTTGGTGGGGGAACTGACATACTTAGACTCGGTGGAGAAACAGCTCGGATTCCCTTATATCGCGATCCCTTGTATCGAGAGTCCACTGTAATAAGGCTGAAATTAAAGTATTTAACTTGTATTTGTTACAATTTCAGTCTTTTATTCAAGTTTTTAATGCCGCCTTTTTCCTCTATATTTTCGAAAAATCATATTTTCGAAGAATCATATCTTGCAGTTTTAGTCAAATCCCTTTCGTGGAGGTAGGATAAACTCCTTGTTAGTTTATTATTATCTTTTGAAATATTTAAAATTTGCTAGTAAGATTTCTCCCGTACGATAATTTTTTAATTTTGTTTACACAATAGTTTCATAATTTAAATTCAATAAATAAACCTGTAGTTTTTAAAGAAAAATTAGTTCAAATAACCATCTTGCTGTGTTTGAACTTTTTTTCGGACTCATTTTTTTATCTTTATCGAATAGAAAAGTTCTAATTATATTATTTATTTAAATACATTATCAACAGTAAGCTTTAATTTACTTACTTTTTTTACATTCAAATATGCAATTGTATAAATAGTTAGACCAACAAAAATAAACATAACGAAAACCATATTCTCCAAAAGAACAACATTGTTTGTATTCCAATCTTCAGTCAATCCAGTAATCTTTGAACGAAAAATTTGCTGTTATTAATTTATTTATAGCTTTGTATAAAGATTTAGTTATTCAAATTAATTATGTTTCAGTTAAAGATTTTTTTAAGCTTAAATTTATTTCTGATTAAAGTTTAAAGTAAATTTTTGTTATTACAAAAAAAGTTAACTCATTTAAAACATAAACATTTTTGTATTTACTATGAACATTTTCTTTATTCACCAAATATTATGTGTTCAAAGTGATTAATTAATTGAAACAAAAGAATATCAATATGCTCACCATAGGTAATAATAGTGACAATGCGACAGCATTATATACAATAAAAATAAGATGTCTTTCTATATTAGTTTGATAAGGCCACAATCCAAGGAGCTTCAACATAATTTGAAAAATTTTGAAATAAAAATCGTCTATAAAATCCACATTTTCTTCAATCATCTTTTTTTATATTTTTATTACACTGCCACTGTTATAAAAATAAAACATTTAATTATAGTTCAAAAAACGTCATTAAGTAATTCAGATATAAAGTAATTTAACTATCGTTACCTCACTGATTTATAAATAGTTAATGATATTATTCGACGTAACGAAAACTAATGTAATATAAAACTTTTAATTACAAAATTAAATGGCTTTCGGACAATTAAAATAAATTTTTAATTTCGGTAGAAATCAAATAAATATAACAGAAGTAAAATTTATATTTTCGACCAAAATTAAGTCAATTTCTGTAAATAGGTCACTTACATCTAAGTTATTCCAATTTACACAAAATTCTAAATTTAATCTTCATAATAATGTTTCATTTATTGCATTCACATTTAAATTTTATATTTTTTTATATAGAGATTTTATTTGTGCTTTATGTTATATCTTTGCATGATTTAAATAACTAATGCCATCTACTTTTAATAGTCCGTTTGATTGACGAATATATATGTTACTATCACTTTTTACAGTATCATTATTAACATTTACATTGATTTCACTTTAGGCGAATAGCATAATTATTTTCAGCCAATTAAAATGCTATAATTACTACTATTTATTATTTATTATTTTAAAGAAAATAAAAAACAAGTTTCTTTTGCACACTGACAAGGTCAAGACTTCACTTTTAGATTTCTAATTTTCTATTAACTTTAATTTATTTTATATCACTCTGACCTGAAAATTGTAATTTTAATATGATTATGCGACTGTCGAGATGTAAAATACAGTTCGCAATTACTGTATGGAGACCTTTTATCGAAACTTGTCACAGTCCTTTCGACTTGGATCGTAAACTTATCATTTTGCAAATAAAGTCCTGCAGCACCTAAATTTGGGCCATGTACACATTTTTTTTAAGTTGAATAATCTATTATTTAAACTATGTGAAAAAGTACTATAAGAAATCTGCCACTTTTTTACAGTGTTAAAAAAAAATATTTATATCAAAATCGCGGATCACAATCACTCTTAAACGTTTTTTAATGAATGAAAATGAAAAACAAACCAATAAACATTTGACTAAAGTACTTCAAACACCAACAATAGAAACGAGGGCTATAACTCAGAAATGAACAGCGCGCTATATGATTAGTCAAAATTTATAAAATATATATGTTTGGTACACATGCGCGTATAGGCCAACGTAAAAAGAGGTGCGCGCATGAACTGATTATTTTATTTTCAATATGGTTTATTATTGTAATGGAACCAATTAAAAAAAACTTTAACTAATGTAATTATCAGCGTAGAGGTATCAAAATTTTGGTAGATTTAAATATTAGAAATATACCATTAAATCTAATCTCATTTTAAGCAGCTGCAAAAAAAAAATTTTTCAACAGTCGGTCTTTAAACATAAGCTTTTTAACATTAAAGTTTTTTACTGATAAAGATGTGAAATTTGTATTACTTGAAATGGATATGAAAACGTTAGATTTGAGATATATTTCATTTAAATCGATGAAAAATTTGTTTTGAATATAAACAATAATAAGTCGAAATTGTTAAAATTTTGAGTTATTTTTCATGATGAAAAAATGCCAAAAAATTAGATTATTCATAGAAAAAAATTTAATTATGATAACCAAAGTATTTAACTCGTTCGCAATTAGTTATCGAAGTACAAATTATTGAGTTGCAGAATCCAAAATATTTGCTTGCAAAAAAATATTAGTTATCAGACTTTCGTTGTAGTACAATATTTTGTTCCTACAACAAAAGTAAATTGTTATTTGAAAGTAAACCAAAATTTTATACAATTTTAGCGATTAAAGTTTTTGTGGACATAAGCAAAGTCTACTAAATATTGATTTTAGTCATGTTAACAAAAACTTCGCTTGTCTGAAATCCAACTAAATTTTTTAGTTGACACCAACAAAGTTGCAAACTTCCTAATCGTAATGTTTTCTCTATGTATGGCTTATAGAACATCAAAATTTTTTTATCAAGTCGTATATGTTAAAAATATATTAAAGTTAAATTAATTGTATATTATTTTTATTTTATAAATGACGTTTAAATGATATCATGATTTTTAAGCCTTGTTTATTGCACATATTTTTGTAATAAGTGATTATATTGGCTTGTGACTGAGATATACGGTAAGTAAGTACTAAGACACGAATTGAAAAAACAAAAAAATATTCCATTGGGTTTAGTAAAATATTTGTTTACAACAAACAAAACATCGATTAATTATAAAATTTTTTGTTTCCTTGTAAAAATTCTTTTTTTTATAAATTAATGTACATAATCTTGAATAAAAAACATGAAGCAAAAATTAGATGTTGGTGAATTTCAATATTCCAATTTCTATTTTGTAAATCCATTTGTGCACATACGCTTACATATAACATTGTACTGAAATTATAATTATATTTTATAAAAATGTTAAAATGATTAGAAAGAAGAGTATCATTGCTCACCTTAACTCAATTTTTCACTTTTTTCCTAAAACAACATTTTAAAAAATATTAAATTCATTTTGATTTTATAATAATGTTTTTTATAAACTTTTTAAAAAAACTATAATTCTCAAGTTTTTAAAATTATAATAACATTTATGAAAGATTTAAAAATGACATTAGCAATAGAAAAAATTTCATAAACTATTATTCACTGTTTTATCATTATACTTTTTCAAAGATGACTATTTTGCGTATTTTAAAAAAATTTAATTTGAAAATTTAATAAGCAAAAATTTAATTTGAAAACTTATTAAAAGACATCAACAATTACTTGGAAAGATCAAACGTTGGAGATCAAAATATCGAAAAATTAAGATATCAAAAATACATTAAATTAGGAAGTAAATATTGAAATCTTCAAATTATAATTTTTTTTTATAGAAATTCAAAAGTCGGGAAAATATCTTTGCAAAAAATTAGAAATTCGAAAAATACATTGGCGGTAAAAATGTTCGGATTATATTATTATGGAAAGATATACAATCGACAATCTTAAATTTAGAAAGTTGAATAAAAAATAGATGGAATTAAATATTTTTGCAGTTAATCGGTTATGTTTAAAAAAGAAATAGTATGAATTTCAGGATACTCAACGCAAGTATTAATTTGAATTATTTTAAATTAAAGTCATTATGTGTTGCAAATATGTTTTTAGAAATTTTGACTTTTTACAAATATATTTTTCAAACTTTTGACGTCCTATAAAAAATTTAGAAATTTTTGGCCTTGATGGTAATTATACCTTCAGAGTTATACACAAAAATATTGTTTATATTTTTATCAAATCTCGATAATTCACTTTTTTAATGTGTAATTATAGAATTTTATAGTATTGCGTGATTGTGAGAGCGCGGTGGCGTAATGGATAGAGCTCTTGCCTTCAACGCGGAGGGCATGGGTTCGAATCCTGGCCAGGTACCTCTAACTTTTTTTTTGAAAGAAAATAAGTGTATGTGCCATTTATATCGCGACTCTTTAAAAAATCCGACCTCATTGGGTATCGGTTGATTGTTGGTTACAAAAGTGGCTGACCATCCATCGGTAGTCAAAGTTTTCGGTATGGTGGGTCTGACAGTCCTAGCCTGATGTAATGTGTTAAACAGATGCCGGGCGGGGGACTTCCTCGACTTCACCATATATGAAAGGTTAATCATATAGAGGACAATATCCTTTATATATTAATCTTTAAAAAAAAAAAAAAAAAAAAATAGTATTGCGTGATTTAAATCCGCGCTTAGAGTTAAACGATAAATTTTTACGCTGTTCAATAAGGAATATAACGCTGAATTCACTTAAATCACGCACTTATAATAAGCGATATTTTGATATCTGGATTATTTTTAAGAGTTTATTCATCGATAATAATAAGGTGTAGATTATTGCAACTCTTTTATAGCGATATTTTGATATCTGGATTATTTTTAAGAGTTTATTCATCGATAATAATAAGGTGTAGATTATTGCAACTCTTTTATATCGATATTTTTCAAAATAAATAACAATTATAAGCGTGTAAAATACGTGTAAAACCAAAGTTAATATCAGTGTAACATGTGAAGCGAAGAGGTACTCGTTAACGCTTGGGCCCTAACTTCGCCGTATAATAATAGGTGATTTAAGTCGCCCATATCGTAATATACTATTTATTATTTGGTACATTTTAATCAATTTTTATTTAATTACCGTAAAAAACATAATTTCCCTGGTAGAAAATTAAGGATAAAGATATGCTCGGATAACTAACTGTTGGCTATATCTCGTCGCTACGCAGTCGCGATAAGTGACCAATATATACACGATAATATATTAAAGACTACAGAGTTGATATAAAATATAATCACTAAAATAATTAAAATTTTTTTCTTCTGATTTGTAATAAATTATAAATATTATAATATTCATTATTACAATTCATATGAATTATAAATAATTTTCAATTAAAATCGTTTATAGAAAGCGAATCTGTATATATACATGCTGCCCGCGATGGCGCCCGTTTGTACAATCGTACAATATATCCTATAGTTGTAAATACTGAATGTTAGCTGCGCGCGCATCACTCGACACTTCGTCTTCTATGAGCATCTATCTTCATCACTATATGTGCAGGTTAGATTGACTTAACTTAACTTTAAAATTATTAAAGATACATATACTGTTAATGTAATAGCGTTAAAATTTTCTGTTCTTTATTGTATAACTTAAATTTATTTGCGAACATACACAGTATGATTATGAATAAAATATCCATGTTAAATCAATGAGTGCGAAGTGCGAGTGAGCGAGTGCATATAGAAACTTAGTGTGAGAGAATATACTGTAAAAAAATAGCGAGAAATCACGTCGTTGGTCGACGATTTCAATGCGACCATGCACCGTCCATGTTATTCAACATCGTTGAAGCACGATATCTAACTGATTTAACCGTAAAATCATGTAATCAGTTTACGTGAAATCACGCGAAGCACGTTAAAATGTCGCCGTTGAACGAAGTTAAATAACCTCGACGGTGCATGGTCGCATTGAAATCGTCGACCAACGACGTGATTCCCCGCTATTTTTTTTACAGTGTAAGACTGTCCGTTTAGGAACTGAAAAGGAAACAAAAAATGAACAGCCTTTCTCTTTCTCACTAACTGTGTTCCGATATGCGTGCTCACTCGCACTTTGTAATATGCTGTTTATGAATATAGTATAATTCAACATTAACCATATTCTTCCGATACCATCGCGATAATTTGTTAAGAGTAATGAAGGTTTATCGCGATATCTAAAAGCATATGATCGCGACTGCCCATAAAATACGGGATGATATACTGAAAATATGCTTAACTTTCTACCAGGGTTATGATCACTTGGGAGGTATATCTGATCACACATTTACATGCGAGGAAATGAAAGTTTATTTTTTTTCTCATAAACGAAGCACTTTTTACTGTAAATCTATTTTTTCACATAAATTAAAAAAAAGTTTTTCTTATTAAAATCTTATAGGCTATGACTTTTAATCAATAATGATCAGAAATTACGCCCTGATCAGGAACTACGTCCTTCATGGTATTATTTAATATTCAATACTGTAATTTCAATAAATAAATGTTGAAGTAACCAGAAGCTCGCGTAAAATCCGGGTTTTGCTGAAATTTTTGGGAATGATTCTGGATGCATAAACATAAAGAAAGTTAAAATTTTATTTTAACTTTCTCTAAATTTTATTTGGATTTCCCCAACGCTCAATGTTTCTCTAATTACAGGCAATGAAAGAATGTTATTAAATAAGTAAATTTTCAAATATTTTTAGTTCTTTAACATTATAATGATTAGAAGTTTAAGATGGCATGAGCGGGCTAAGATCATAGATAATGTAGAATGCGACTTATTTTATTTGTAACCTTAGATCTGTCAACATTTTTTTGCTTACGTTTTTAAAAACATTCGATCCAACCTTAACCGTGCAATGTTGACAGAACACAAAAACACATGAAATTTTTTAAAGTTAATCATAAATAAATCTTTTTTTGCATAATAGCGGGCCGCAAGTCCAACCTTGTCTCTCTGTGCCCGATCACAAAGGTTGCATTTGCGGCCTCGCTAGGCAAAAAAATCGTATATTCACGACGAGAGTAAATGAAAAATGCCTTAAATCGTATGTTTGTCATTTACATACGATTTAAGACATTTTTCGTTTTTACTCCCTAGGTGAATAATATACTATTTTTCAGTAGTGCTATTCAACCAGTGAGTGAGAAAGTTCAGTTTGTGAGATAGACGTGGTTAGGTTTGCAGAACTGCTCGTCATCTGTTATCACGGTCTATGTCACAAATTGAAGTTTCTCACTCACAGTTTGAATAGCATCACAGTGGTCAATCCAATTAAAAAATAGCTCATTTTAATCTTAACAAAAAAGCTAATGATTGATCACCATTTTATACGTATCTACATTTTTATTTGAAAATAATGAATAATTTTGCATTTAATTCTATATGGTTACATGTTAAAATTACAAATTTTTAATTTCATTTTATTTATTTATTTGATGGTTAACCCTATTTGTTCTTTATACCATTGTAAAACTCTCGTTTCTACCTTTATTTGTATTAATTTTAGATAATCCTATATTTTAAGCGTAACCCGCTCATGCCACCTTAAATCTTTTTTTAATTGAAAACTAAGTCAAATCCTTTGGAAATATTATTTCCTCAAAATTAAAACATAATAAAATAATTATTGATAATAAAAGCAGAAATTTGGTCAATTTTTTATTACGCTGTAACTTTGGGAAAAAATAATATTTTAAGGAGATGTAAAATGGATAATACTCAAATATTTACTATCTTTTTTATTTTATTGCAAAACTTGAGGAAAAAAATGCTTTAGTTTGTAGTATTTACCATGAAGATTATTCAGTTAAATTTTTAAATAAATTCATTCATTAGTTTCTCAGAATTTTAGATTTCTTATACAAAATCTAAAAATTTTTAAATGTAACATTGGAACCCAAAATTCTGAAAAACTAATGAATGAATTTATTTGAAAATTTAACTGAATAATCTTTATGTTAAATACTACAAACTAAAGCATTTTTTTTCCTCAAGTTTTGCAATATGATGAAAAGATAGGCTAAATTCATGAGTACAGGTGTAGTGTCCGTTTTACATCCCCTTAATATGCTATTAGTGCTATTTCGAAAAGATTTGAGCTCAACTTTCATTTCAGAAAGTTTTGAGCTTCTCACTAAGAACTTTAAGCGTTTGAAAATCTTGTAATTCTTTCAATAATACAGTTTAATAGCCTGCAGCTAGGGCATATTCAGCATTAGGGTCTAAAATTTGGCTTTCATCATATTTCTGCATGCAATATCATCTCCCAAATTTTCATCAAAATCTTTGACTCCGATCTCATGTGATCGCCTGGTAAATACTGTAATAATATATTCAGAATTTTTTAAGAACTTTGTAAAAATATACAACAAATATCTGAAAATCGCATTCACGAATCTGTAAAAATTTATAATTGAAATAACATATAATAGTATTTTTTACTTTAAAAACAGTTTAATCTTTTGAAAAATTTTCTATAAAAATAATAAGATTATGGTTTTATATTAATTTAAAAAATTACATTCAAAATTTAGTTGCATGAAATTATTATTTACCCTTATCTGTGTTGAATAAAGCACTGTAGCAATGGACCATGACGTTTGGAAAATCTAAAAAATAATGATAATCAACAAAATTATGAATGATAAATAATCAAATATTAAATATTCCATACCATTCGAAGATTTTGAAAAGACAATTTCCAAAAAGAGCCAGCAGTCAAAAAATCAGGTTTAGATGCTCTCATCATTATCATGATCAATAATTTTCGCGCATCAGCAGAAATCAAATGCCAGTCAGTCATATATCTAAAAACATTAAGGTTTACATATATAACCAACTTAATAATTTATAAATATTTTGTATGTAAATAAAATTCTTTTTTCCTCATACGTGCAGGGTAAGTGGCCTATTAAGTATGCGTTTTTGGGGTAATAAATAACTAATAACGTGCACCGTGTGTGTTATGTTTTGAAAGCGTGTGTTGTACATAAAAGTGTTGAATGATGAGAAATAATAACACGCAAATGCGTTGAGAATACTGTATCGAAAAGAAACGAAACACGCAAGAACGCGTACGAGTCCATAGTGTGCTAGCTCCTTGATGATAGTTGTTAGCGACGCAAATAAATGAATATAAACAATATAAGAAATACTTGTTTTCTATGGAAATATCATATAGCATTTATAATAAAGAAAAAAGTAATACATAATATTTTAATGAAATTTCAATAAATTATTTTTTTTTTATTTACATGTTAAAAGTTTTTTAAATGGAGAAAGGGCAACCCTCCTTTGCTGCGCCCCAACATATCACTCTCTCTCTCTCTCATACTCAGCACTTATGAGGAAAAGTAGCATGTGAATCTCGTTCGGTTTAGTTGACTATATACTATTGTGCACTCGTTACACAATATACTATTGTGCAATTGTTTTTCTACGTATTTTTTAATATATATATAAAATATAAAATCAACTTACGAGCTTAAATGAAGTTCATCACAAATTTGCAGAATTTGTTGGCCAGCCCTATTCAAGTAGAAAATATACATAATGAATACAAGGAGTACCGCTAAACCTCTTATAATTAACGCAGTATTCTTTTGATAGTAAAATATCTAAAAATTAAATAATGATAATATTTAGATAGTTAATATAATATTAAATATAAAAATAATACATTCTGTAACAAGAGTGGAAAGCTGTATTGAAATTTTAAAGTATGCAAAAGTTTTATACAAAACATAATTGACTTCATATAAATTTTATGGTTTTTATTGACAGGATTATCTTTTAAATATATAATCATGACAATTTCAAAACTTTCAAAATTTACATTCCTTTTTATTTCTTTAGCATATGACATATCGTCGTTACAAAATAAAAAAATTGTATCTCGGAAGCCGCTTGAAAAACATGGTATCTTTGAAGCCGCAGCGTGGAATTTTGGAAGCTGCTTAAAAAAGATTGTATTTTGCAAACTACTGTTTTTTATTCTGATTTAACTTCACACTGCTCATTAAATACTTGCGAGATATGTTTTGAAATGCAAAAAGCCATTTCGCATTTGTATACGCAAATATTTTTTTCCGCATTCTAATCTCAAAATCGCAACTTCTTTTCTCTTTTTCGGCTCTCATGGAAAAAATAACTTCATTAACCTTTGTTGTAAAGGCTGTTTTACTCGTGAACCTCTCGTTTCATAAATCCAGCCTTTCCACCCCAGGTAAATAATGTACTATTTCTTAACTGCGTGTGCAAAACTCGGCTTTGCCTGTTAGTTTTCTGGATGCAAAGTACCTCATTTCCGCACAGTTATAGTTTTTTTATCTAATATATCATTTCAACTTGTGAGATTGTCACCCTCGCTTCACTCTGGCGATAAATTTCTCACTCGTCAAAAATCTTCAAAGCTTTAATCTATTTTATCTCGTTTTGTACTCGCAATTAAGAAAAATTAGGTTCGATACAAATGCGCAGTGAAGGTGTTTCTCGCATGGGTATTTGTTACTCTCGCTTCGCTCGGGCAACAAACAACACCCATATGGGAACACATGCTTTGCGTACTTGTATTGAAAATAAAGGTTTTGCATTTAAAATCTATTTAATGAGTAATGCTATTATAAATCAGAGCTAAAAATAGTAGTTGACCGGATACAATCTTTTTCAAGCGGCTTCCGCGATACCACGTTTTCAAGAAACTCCCGAGATACAATCTTTTTATTCGATAGCGACGACGCATTTTCTATTTTATAAATATCAATTAGTTATATTATTATATATTCATAGTTACATTAAATAACACTACACCAATAGCTATTAATTCTGAAAATTGTATAACAAACAGTATTTCACGATAGAACTCTTCGATTAAACGTACTTGGCTGTAAATAAACAAATTTCATCATTAAAATTAAATAAAAATAATTTAACTTGATAAAATAATTCTTGCATTCATTTGTATATTCTTAAACAACACGAAATTATAAATTATTAGAATGTAAATTTTCATACTTAACCATATGGCTTGATTGTGTTTATGTATTACGTTTATTAAGTTAGAAATTATATGAGTATTGTCTTTCGAATTACAATACGATTTTATAAAAACCAATTCTTTCGTATTGATCAATTGATTTCTAAAATCATAAATTATAAATGAAAACAAATGTTCAAAAATGTGTTTGTCAAAATAGTTATTAATTATACTTTATACCGTGCTAAAATATATAATCCACATGCATGATTGACGCACATGATGTATGTGCTATTTAAGAGAATATAACCTATTCCTACATAAAGACCTACAGCAAGCAAATGGAAAAATATTTGATAGTTGGCAAATCGACGATTTATTATCATTTTATTATGATAGTAAGGGAATACTTTTTTAGTATCTTCTGGCGTGAATTCTTTTAGTAACCGTGGTAGAAAAGAGATACCAACGAATATTAACATAACAGGAACGTTAAAAGCTAAGAAATAAATAAATTTTTATTAAAATATAAAATTAGTATACCTTGTTTAAAATTTTACAATTCACTTACTAATGAATGAATGGAAGGACTGTTTTCCTTTGTCAATATATGAAAGTAATATTCTTCTTTCATTTTCATTCGTTAGTCTTAAATAAGCATATCTGAATTGTTGATACAAGACTTTGACCTAAGTAAAAATATATTTTATTAATTGAATAAATTTGAAATAGCTTAATTAATAAAAAATTATATTGTGATTGTGTATTACACTTAAAGAGTGTGAAAGTTAGTATTCTTATCTTATCCACTAATAAGCAATCACTTTAATATTTATAAATCGACGGTCGCGGGGAAGAAGGTGTTATCTCGTTTTTGGTTGAAGAAAGGAGTTATCTCGTTTTTTTTATTGAAAAAAGGTGTTATCTCGTTTTTGATTAAAGAAAGGTGTTATCTCGGGAAGGATTTTTTTGTTTTAAATTTTGTATTGGCAACCCTGACGAAATAAATTAATTACAATATTAAAATGCATTAAATAAATTAATTGATTTATAATATATAATATATAATATATACCTTATGGACGAAAGTACGTTGATAGATACATAGGTTTTTACATTAGGATAACACCTTTCTTCAACCAAAAACGAGATAACACCTTCTTCCCCGTGACCGTCGAAATAGAGTAATCATTTCATAAAAAAATACAAACATGACCATTATTTATTCAAATTTTCAAGCAAATCTATTCAGGATAACTGCACCAGTAAATGAGCGAATAAGAAAAAATTCATTTTGATAATTTTTCTATTATATTCAAACATCTATATAAAACATAAAACTTGCATCACATTCTTTAATAAGAAATTATTAAAAAAAAGAATGTCTATTTTAATTAAATATTTATTTTGTAATTAAGGACGTTGATTGTCATGATTATTTTTCAGCAGTGATCTGAATTATCGATATTTAGTTGAAACTTGGCAATATTATGCGTTATTCATTTTTTTGCTACACAATGTAAACATTTGATTATAGGCTATAGATATTTATACACTATTCCCGTATGTATCCGATTCATGTGTAATGCTTTATAAATTTTTATAAATAAAAATGCTACATTTTTTATGATGAAATGAATGCTTACCCTTTTAAATGATTTCAGAATAATCAAAATACTTTTATTTTTGTTGATAAATTATTGTATAGAATGTAAAATTATATATAACCTACATTTTTTACATGTAGCCGAATATCGTTCTCTCTCTCTTTTTTCTATTACAGAATGACGTTGCCAAGTTCATCTTAAATGTATTATTTTTACAATGTTTTATTGAATATTTTAATGAAAAGCTTTATAACATGCGTTGAAACTTTGAGGGTTAAATCATCAAATATTTTTTATTTATTATCAAAAGATTATTTGAATGTGTCATTTCTAAGAGGTTTTATTGATGATTTTAAACATGGTCCCATATAACCACGTGTTGAACCTCCTATTTTTTTCCTTATATTTCTCAATTATTAGTATTATAAGGTAGGTCGAAAAAACGCGTGTGAGTTCAAAATACACTAAACTATCATAATTCCAAATTTCAGCAATTTCTGTCATTATTTTATTTTAACAGGGTAACCTCCTTAAATAAATAAAAAAGAAATTTACGAAAACCCAATGAGTGAACATCTTTATTTACATTAAATTAGAGCCAACATAACCAAAAATTTTGCCTATGCTTTTAACACGTTCATTCACTCGTGGAGCTTAAATTCTTTTTATTATAAAATTTATACACATCGACTTTAAATATTTTTCTTTAAAAATGTAGTAAAATCTATTTTGATGTATAATATATTAAAATTGGCGTAAAATTATGAAGTTTGAAAACAATTGGTTAGTTAAACAAAGCCGATTGAGATAAAATGCATTTAATTTTTGCAAGCTCAAATATTAGTGAAATCGCCTAATTAGCCCTACTGAAAAATATATATGAGATCTCATATGAGATCTCACATGCGATCTCATATGAGATCTCATATGAGATCTCACATGCGATCGCATATGGGATTTTGGCACGAGAACTCATATGAGATCTCATGTGAGATCTCATATGAGATCTCATTTATATTTTACATTTTCAACCCCACTAAAAAATATATATGAGATCTCATATGAGATCTCACATGCGATCTCAAATGAGATCCCACATGAGATCTCATATGCAATCTCATATCAGATCTCATATGAGATCCCGTATGAGATCTCATATATATTTTCTATTTTCAACCCTACTGAGAAATATAAATGAGATCTCATATGAGATCTCACATGCGATCTCATATGAGTTCTCGCATGAGATCTCATATTACAATCTCATATGAGATCTCATATGAGATCTCGTATGAGATCTCATGGATCTCTATGGCTATATATCTTTATATTTTCAACCCCGACTGAAAAATCTATATGAGATCTCATATGAGACCTCATATGCGATCTCATATGAGATCTCATATAGATATTTCAGTAGGGGTTGAAAATATAAAGTATATATGAGAACTCATACGAGATCTCATATGAGATCTCATATGAGATTGTAATGTGTGATCTCATGCGAGAACTCATATGAGATCGCATGTGAGATCTCATATAAGATCTCATATATATTTCTTTGTAGGGTTGAAAATAGAAAATATATATGAGATCTCATACGGGATCTCATATGAGATCTGATATGAGATCGCATATGAGATCGCATGTGAGATCTCATTTGAGATCGCATGTGAGATCTCATATGAGATCTCATATATATTTTTTAGTAGGGTTGAAAATGTAAAATATAAATGAGATCTCATATGAGATCTCATATGAGATCTCATATGAGTTCTCGTGCCAAAATCTCATATGAGATCGCATGTGAGATCTCATATGAGATCTCATATGAGATCCCATGTGAGATCTCATATGAGATCTCATATATATTTTTCAGTAGGGAGAAACAAAGAATTTGTTTAAAAATATAAATGAAGGATGCTTAGAATTCATTCCAATTTCTTTTTTAATTTTTTTCCATAATTGTAATCATTAATATAGTTTCTCAACGGATAAAATAGGAAAACTCTATTTTGGAGAAAATTTTATTTTACTAACCTTTTTTATATTAAAAAATGCAAGTATGTAAATAGTTAAAGAAACAAAAATATACGCAGCGAAAACTATATTCTCCAAAAGTATGATGCTGTTTGTACTCCAATCTTCCGTAAATCCGGTAATCTTTAGATAAAAAAATTTCTGTTATTTAATAATCTATAGATTTTTACATACGTAATTAGAGAAATTAATTGAAAGTATCGAAAAAACATTCTTTTCAATATAAATTTGTTTCCAGTCAATAGTTAATCTAGTCCAGTTTATAGTTTAAAATGAAATTTCGCTATTCTAATATAAAATAATTCACTGAAAACTTAATCATTTTAGTTTTTACTTTTTATTAACACTTT
Organism: Anastatus disparis; assembly: GCA_017163975.1. NCBI lineage: Eukaryota > Metazoa > Arthropoda > Insecta > Hymenoptera > Eupelmidae > Anastatus > Anastatus disparis. The sequence goes on along the minus strand of JAFFSR010000330.1, from coordinate 173,555 downwards.
TTGCTCTATTAACCTAAGATAATATTTTTTAAATGACTAATTGATTGAAACTAAAGCATAACAATGTACTTACCAAGGGCAATAGAACTGTCAATGCAACTGTATTATTAAAAATAAAAATGAAATATCTTTCTAAATTATTTTGATAAGGCCACAAGCCGTAGAGCTTCAACATAATTTCATTAACTTTGAAATAAAAACTGTTTGTAAAATCTGCATCATCTTGAGTCATTTTATCCATTTCTAGTAACATTATTACACTGCTACTGTTATAAACATACAGCGTTTAATAATAGTTCGAAAAGCACCATAAATCAATTCTTTTATAAAGTAATTCAACTATCGTTACCTCATAGAGTTATAAATATTTAACGATATCATTATTTAACTTTGAGAAAATTGATGAAATTTATACCTTTCATTGACAAAATCATAGAATTTTTAGATGCTTAAAATTTATTGATCACCGACTTATTTATGCTAAAATAAATTTTCAATTACGGTAAAAATCAAATAAATATAGTGTAAATAAAATGTTTTTTTTTTAAATCAAAATTTAATTATTTCTTATAAGTAGGTCACTTCTATCCTAGTTATTTTAATTCAAACAAAGTTCCCAATTTCATGTATGAATAATATTATTCAAATACAGATTTGAATTGGGTTACATTGACTAAATTTCTATCTGATTAACTAATACGTGTATTACTATCTCTTTTTATATTATTATGATTATTATTATAAGTATTATTATATTTATTATTATTAATATTCATTTATTTTCAGCTAACGAAAATAGTGGAAAAAATTACGAATTATTGTTAATTTAAAAAAAAAAAAAAATAAGAAACGTAATCTGCATTGCTAAATTGATGTTGCGACTATTAAGAAGACAATTTCAACATCAAATTTCTGATTTTCTCTTAATATTAGAGTATTTTTCTTTACATAAGGTTATTTTTGTTTCAATTTCAAAGTTTAAAAAAATTGCGAAGACCAGTACAGATTTTGAATAAATTTTTCATGAAGGTTTCTATCAACAGTACGATAAAAATAATATTAAAATTTTATCGATTACAAAAAAATTAGAATAATTTTTTCTGATGGACGAATGTATAAACATTAAATTAACGTTTAGAAACACTAACCCTAACAGAGTTTAAAATAAATGTATTTATGTCTACTTCAAGGAAAATTTTAAATATTTTTAAATTAATACAAACATATTTGTATTTTTTCAGACTCCAATAAGTATGTACCCCCTTAAGCGGAATAATTTTCATGGTATTTTCTAACCAATATTCTTTTTGTGTCAAATTCTGACGAAGGATAGTTTTTTGGCATATATAGTTCTTTTCGTGACATTTCTAAGCAGGATGGTTTTCGTCGAGACCAGTTATATATTATTAGGCCAGTCAAAATAAGGTTTTGTTCTGCCAAAATTAGTAACTGGAAACGACCTATGCAATCATTTAAAAGATAGTCCGTAGATGTTTACTTATATGTTTTGGACTAGCAACTATGATTTATTAATTAGTTATTAACAAATTAGTGCAAAAAAATGCGTTTTTTTTTTTTTTTTACTAATAAAACGAAAACTATATGACGAATTATTATGGTGTCCATAGGAAAGTTGTAGAGAATTAAATTATCAACAAAACGAGAGGTCAAACGATCCGATCGGTTTATTAAAACCAGAGAAAATTCGGAAAAACCGGAAAATTTTTCATTTTTTTTTAAATTTATAACTCTGTTGTTTATTAATATTAAGAGCTGAAATTAGGCACAGAAATAGATAATTATATCTACTTTTAACATGCCACAGGCAGATACTATCGGATAATTAGTTTCTGTGCAATTGCAATTTTTTTTTTTTTTGGTATTCCTCCCTTCTTTATATTACCGATTGAGAATGTCGTACATACATTTTTAAAAGGGTTTTGAAAACTAGAAACAATATACTATTGAAAGTACACTGCCGCCGAGATACTTTTGCCCCCCTTCGTCTAAAATCGACTTATCTAAAAAGTTTTATAACTCTGGAAAAAATGGTCGTAACCTAAAAATTCCAACGGGATTCGAAAGATTGTTCAAAATTTTTTTAAAAACTATTGGTTTGATATAAAAAAAACATTTATTTTGTATCTCTTATCCTTGTTTAAAAAGAAATTTTTTTTAACTTTGTTTTGACTTTGTAAAATAGTGTTCAATTTTAGTAGAAATCGTTACATTAATACAAAACCAAATAGATTTTAAAGCTCATATTTCGACGATGAAAATGCAATGTCGAACGTCTAGATTCGACCTTTTAAACCAGAGTTATAAGATTTTATATTTAAAAATAAGGTTTTTTTCGATATATGAATATCTCTGAATTTAAGAGGAATAGAAAAATTTGTCAGAGAGAAAAAATGTTCCTTTTTGGTCAAATAATAATAATATATAATAAAAAATTGATTTCGAAAAAAATTTTTTTTTTTTTGTTGGAATGTAATGAAATTTTGATACCTTTAAAATATTGAACAACGTGGGTAAAAAAGGCAAAAAAAAAATCTTTTTTGCCATCCCCTGCCCAAAAGTACCACTTCTCCTCCCGGCTCAAAATCGACGAAGTGGTATTTTTGGTCTGGGTATGACAAAAAATAGCATATTCACCACGGGAGTTAATGAAAAATACCTTAAATCGTATGTTTGTCACCCTCGCCTTCGGCTCGGGTGACAATTACATACGATTTAAGACATTTTTCAAATTAACTCCCTAGGTGAATAATATACTATTTTCCGAAATCCATTTTTTATTATATATTATTATTATTTGACCAAAAAGGAACATTTTTTCTCTCTGACAAATTTTTCTATTCCTCTTAAATTCAGAGATATTCATATATCGAAAAAAACCTTATTTTTAAATATAAAATCTTAGAACTCTGGTTTAAAAGGTCGAATCTAGACGTTCGACATTGCATTTTCATCGTCGAAATATGAGCTTTAAAATCTATTTGGTTTTGTATTAATGTAACGATTTCTACTAAAATTGAACACTATTTTACAAAGTCAAAACAAAGTTAAAAAAAATTTCTTTTTAAACAAGGATAAGAGATACGAAATAAATGTTTTTTTTTTATATCAAACCAATAGTTTTTGAAAAAATTTTGAACAATCTTTCGAATCCCGTTGGAATTTTTAGGCTACGACCATTTTTTCCAGAGTTATAAAACTTTTTAGATAAGTCGATTTTAGACGAAGGGGGGCAAAAGTGTCTCGGCGGCAGTGTAAGTTTTCATTAAAGTTGTGTAAAAAGGGTGAAATATGCACTCGAACATCGACGTAAACGGTCGAGTGCGCGGTACACAGCAAAAAGTGGGGATGGAGGAGAAACGATATATATAGATATACCGGCGCGCGGCGTCAAACGTTCAATTTTTTAACTAGCTTGTTTTTGGCGATTAATGCACTTATATTAAAGTATTTTTTTTTTAATTAGGGTATATTTAACCGACGAATCTGATTTCCTATTCAGATTTCAATTGCGTCGATGTTCGAGTGCATATTTCACCCTTTTTACACAATTTTAATGAAAACTTAGAATATACGTTTAATAGTATATTATTTTTAGTTTTAAAAACCCTTTTAAAAATGTATGTGCGACGTTCTAAATCGGTAATATAAAGAAAGGAGGAATACCGAAAAAAAAATTGCAATTGCACAGAAACTAATTGTCCGATAGTATCTGCCTTTGGCATGTTAAAAGTAGATATAATTATCTTCTTCTGTGCCAAATTTCAGAATAAACAACAAAGTTATGAATTTTTTTAAAAAATGAAAAATTTTCCGGTTTTTCCGAATTTTCTTCGGTTTTATCTATCTATCTTTGGAATTTAACCACCTACAGCCTATTTGGCCTAGTAAGTGACACCTCGACCACCTTTGTGTTCCGGTGTTTTCGCGTTCAAAACCATACCTCCATTTTCCCTAATTTCGGTCACAAATTTTCTTGACGCTGTCACAGAGCATCCGCGTGTAACCTATTCCATAGTTTCTTTTGTATATATGCTAATATACATATATATATATACACGTGTGAACGATGAATGTATATTTTTTCTTTTCTAGATTGCAATATCTTTAAAATTGTTTATTGATTTTTCAAAATCAATGTATTAGTAGTTTAAAAAGAAAATTCAGGCACTTATTTATTATCAATAAATAACGTCGGTTAGACGATACTATAATCTCACATTTTTAACTTTAATAAAATTTTCTTTTGTATTTAATTCACCCTGCCTTTTTCTCTTCATTTTAATTCAATTAATATCTTATTTAAGAGTATTTAAATACTTAAGTATGTACAGCGCTTGTTGCTTCAATAATTTCACCGGTAGCACTGATATATACGCAATCTTTTAGGTTAAATTACCTTGTTCAGGATTCGTAAGAACTGGGTTTAGATGCGTACAAGTGTACCAGTCATTACTTTCTTAATTACATTGTTTTAAATTATTATTATTCAAATTTAAAGGTATTTTCAAAATCGGCATGTGGAGGTCTTTTTAATAGGTATTGTTTATATTAAATTTGTTAATAAAATATAAATCAAAATATGATTTTCAAAATAACAAAAATATGCGAAAATGAAATTTTTATACGCGAATCGTTCATTCTATCATAGGGTCAATTTTTAAATTGGATTATTTATTTTATAATTTAAATATGAAGCTATTTGTAGGTCGAATATAATAACTAATACATTAAATTAATTGAAATTATTTATTAAAGATCTGCATATCATAAAATAAATTTTATATTGCAATATATAATTCGATTTCGTCATAAGTGGATCACTCGTAACAACTGGTGTCACTACCCTATTTAATAATCTAAGCAATGGAAAACATAGCTAAACTCATTAAGAAATAATACATCTTATTTAAAAATTTTATTTTGAAGTATATCTTATCGTAATAAATCAAAATAAAAAATGTTCAAAAATGCTCTCAGTGCCCCACTGGCGGACGCAAAGTGGCACCCTGCGGGGCAAAAATAGCACACTCATCAAAGATTTTTTTCTTCTAAAATAAGTTGGTAACAAATCAGGGTGTCTAAATTGCCGGGATATTTGACATAATGAATAAAATATTTTTTAGCTTTTTTTTAAGTTTAATGCGAAAATCAAAGATTAAACTAATAAAAATAAATACATTATAGTTTTTTTTTAAGTTTAACGCGAAACACATTTAATTTTGTTTATTAGTTTTGTTTTATAATTGCGAACCATTTTCAATTCACTGAACATTTTTACACTAGTAGTTGCGATTTTTACTGTTTTTCACTTTATTCTAGCATACACACTAATTATAAGTAACTCTATATAAATGATGCTTACAAGTAATTAATTAATTTATATTAAAAACTAGAAACTAACAACGCTTCAAATCACTTTTTTCACATTTTTGAGGTTAGAAAACACCGGTTGCTGATGTCTGCTTCGCCGCCGCGGAGTGTTCACTTTGCTTCATGTGCCATCTGTGCCCCGTCTGGGGTGCCATGTATGCCCCATTTCGATGTCATTTTAATTAATTTATTATATTATTTATAAACATTTATAAATAAAAAAATACAGGGATTTAAAGTTTAGGACTTCAACTCTATTACAATTAGTTTTTTATAAAAAAATTATTATTTTGTACTTGCTTCGAGTTGAAAAATTATGAAGCCAACCTTTTTGATAATCCTAAGTCAAGAGAAAAATACTAAAACCCATTTTAATTAGAATTTCATTCATATTAAGTTTTTAAAATGCACTAAAACTTAAATTTAAGGGGTGCCAAATTTACCTGCCCTGCTCGTTATGCCCCGCCTTACCCTACTAATTTTGGCCGAACAAAACCTTATTTTGACTGGCCTAATAATATATAGCTGGTCCCGACGAAAACCATCCTGCTTAGAAATGTCACGAAAAGAACTAAATATGCCACAAAACTATCCTCCGTCAGAATTTGACACAAAAAGAATATTGGTTAGAAAATACCATGAAAATTATTCCGCTTAAGGAGGTACATACTTATTGGAGCCTGAAAAAATACAAATATGTTTATATTAATTTAAAAATATTTAAAATTTTCCTTGAAGTAGACAAATACATTTATTTTAAACTCTGTTAGGGTTATTTTACTCCAGCCATACTGCTGTTACGTCACAACATATCTTTTATTTCAAAATTTATTATTCCAAAAATATGCAGTTATTGATCAATCAGCTAATTTACCTTAGCAAGCATATTGTAAAATTAAGTCATTTGTTAAGCAACAAAAGAAAGTGCAATGCGATTTACAGAATCAACAAAATAAGAACAATTACGAAGACTACATGAACCAGATTTACCACGTTAACCATATCATTCAATAAGAGTCAAAATGCATAATAAGCATTGCTCCATCAGTTGACATCAATTCAAAATTCAAATTATAAAACAATTATTCTTAAACTAAAGCAGGAATCATCAATATAAAAAGGCAGATCAAATCAAGATCAAGGCGCACTTTAAAGCAGACACTTTTTCAAAGTACTTCATCAAAGAATTTCTATAAGCACTTCAAAAAAAGCACTTATAAAGACATTATTATATAGAAATTTCGAGCACATTAAATAAATCGTGCTATACAATTAAATTGCACTATAAAATATACAAAATAATTATATTCAACTGATCATAAATACTGTTCAAAATAAGAAATAAATATCTATCTAATTAAATATTAACCAAGTGTGTTCATTTATCGTCTGGCTGTACCCGTCCAGTAACTACTACACCGAAATCAAGGTAAGATCATTACAATTATATTTTGATCTATATTTCTTTTCAATTCAAGTATATTTAATCGTAAGAACGATTCATATCAATTAAAATTGGTAGAGCTTTTCTATCACTAGACTTAACTTTTAAACTAAACGTTTTTAAATCAAACTTAATGCTTTTATTTAATATTATAATAAAACATATTTTCCTCATAACAATAACAACATAATTAATTATTAATCCTGTCCTGGTGTAAAGCCAGGACTTAACACTGCCATGATCACTTGATGAACCTTCGCATCCATAATTTCTGGACCGTAAGGTTTCTGATGACCTAATGAACTAATTTGACTTTTCTAAACATATTTAGCTTCAATATTAATGATATTCTTGCGAGAATGTAGGGTTTCAATATTAAATGACCAGAAGTGGTGAAAAAACCCAAAAATAAGGTAAAAATATTAAAATTTATTTTAAAAAATGATGTTTCTCGTCAAAAAATTAAACGACATCAATACTGAAGCCAAATACATTTGGAAGAGTCGAATTAGTTCATTAGGTCATCAAAATTATCGATTAGAAAGTTTATCAAGTAATCATAGGAAAATGGCTGGAGTAAAACAACCCCAACAGAGCTTAAAATAAAGGTATTTATGTTTACCTTAAGGAAGTATTTTAAATATTTTATAATTAATTTAAAAATTATTTAAAAAATTGTATTTTTATTTTCGGGTTCTAATATGTATGTATCCCCTTAAAAATATATTCTGATGATACAACAGTTTTCGTGGTTTTTTTAGGGTGTAATTCTTTTCGTGTTTAATATTTATGTGGGATATTTTTCATAAAAATCTGCAATATAACAAATAATTATGCAAAAATTTTTTTTTCTTTTATTGCTGTATATCCTGTAACTTGCAATTTTAAATTTCTCTTTTAATCACAACAAAACGGCATAATTTTACATCTAATGAAAAAAGAATATTAATAAATCAGTAAAAAGAAATTTAAGACAAATAATATAAAAAAAATAATATACGATGACTACAAAGAAATTAACTAGTAGAAATAATTCGTATTTTTACCACAAACAATATTAATATATAGATTCACCTTAAAATATATTTTAATCGTCACTACATTACAACACTAAATTTTTCCAATCTTGTTACTTAATACAGATCACAATGCATACGCCAGCATTATATACTCAACAAGAATATACAAGTATGATACATCAGCATTTAGAGCTTTGCAAATTATCATTCGTGTCACGCAATTACGATAGGTCCCTGAGTAACAAGCGAACCAAGCATGATTTTATATTGCAGAATTAAACACACATTTTCCCAGAGGCAAAGAAAATCACCAACTCATTTTCACTTTCCCGCTCTCTTCCTTTCTTTTTCCCTTATTCTTTTTGTCACATACCTTCATCCAATATGCATACAAATCTACAGCCTTGAGTCGGTTTGTGGCTCATTCGGTAGAGCGTTGGATTCGTAATCTCGAGGTTCCGAGTTCGAATCCCGCTTTCGGCCGATTGATACAAGCACCACTGTACGTTACATGTGCTTTGTTCACCAACACACTTACGAGCTCCGTCGCTGATTAGCATAGCAATAATAGCATAGCATAAATATAGCGACGTTAAAAAAAAAAAAAAAAAAAAAAAATCTACAGCCCTTACTTGATATAGCTTGTTAAACTATCTTCGAAGCTTTTATGTACAATGTACGATTCTAGCGTGCTTTGTATACATACACAGGATAGAAACCCTCATCTTTTTGATACTTTGTAGAATATTTTAACGATTCGAAGTGTATTTGCTACATGATACATGAGGTTTCTAATTGTTGAGAATATTAAAAAGCATATTCTTATTTATTAACAATTCAATGACTGGCGTAAAAACACGTCTAATCTATTAAACCTTTTTTACATGTTTTATAAAAATTATTCATCGATTAAATTTGATTATATTAACTATTCTCGAACAAAAATTATGTATGACAGTAAATTGATAAACCAATTTATTTAATAATTGGAAGATTCTAATCTTTCTTATTTTATTTTTTATTAAAACAAAATAACAATTGAGATTAAAACTTTTTTAAAAATAATATATTGAAAAAGATCAATTGATTGAAAAATTATGAAAAAATAATACAGAAATCAAGCATAAAACATGCTTGAATAATTGCGATTGTATTCAAAATAGATTTTTACCTTGATTTTTGTTCTTTTATAACTTTTGATCTGATTGTAATTTTTGGATATAATTTGTTTTGAATCGAAAGATTTTAATTTCAACTTTCATTTCGTTTTAATGAAATTCTTTTAAAATTTTTCATTACAAAACTGTACGCATTTAAAGTTAATTCAATTTTCTTCTAAATCCCTTAGCTAAAATTTTAGAAAAATTAAGTATTAGGCTAGTTGGATGCTGTTTCGTTCATGATTGGAGGTAAGACAAAATATTTTCAAGTTAGAAAAAATCTGAGTTTCAGTACTCTGAAATTCTCCCGATTAATCTGGATCATAACTCTGTGGAAATTACAAAACAATTAAACATTAACATAATAAAATAAAAACAGTACAAATACGAGACAAAATTGAGAAACGGCGTATTGGATCGACACTTCCCTGGGACTCTACACTTCGATTATATACATACCCTTTATTATTATTTTCTTGTTAAGTGCACGCTACACTGAGAAAAATTCTATCATAAAAATTACTATTTTAGAAAGTAGCCATGGGACATACTTTATATGTATAAAAATTACTATTTTAAATTGTAAAAATTGCTATTTTAAATAGTAAAAATTTAGATGATTCAGAATTTTCTAAATTTTTACTATTTGAAGTAGTAATTTTTGTACATATAAAGTATGTCCCATCCCTGGTAGAACGTTAAGAGGTTTCACCCGTTAAGGTAGTACATCACCTAAGGGATTGACGGTTCAAAAAAATATGAGGTTGGGTAAATAAGTAGATTTTAGTTCAAATAAGATACGGTTAAATTTAGGTAAATTTTTGGAGCGTGAGAGAAAAATGACAAACATTTTAATTTTCGCACTTTTAACACGCATTCTTATAGAACCCACGCAGAAATTCGTTTTAAACTTTTGATTGTAAGCTACTCACGGTTCAAAATTTGATCAAATTTAACAGATAATTAATTAAAGAAGTAAAGAATAGATTCTTCAGTACAGAATTTGAACCGATATAAACATCTAGACTTCAAAGCACGCGCGTATATACCTATATATATACTATATATAGATATAAAGCGCGTGTTAAAAGATGAAAATTAAAATGCTTATAATTTTTTTCTCACGCTCTAAAAGTTTACCAAAATTTAACCGTATCTTATTTGAACTAAAATCTACTTATATACCCAACCTTAGATTTTTCTGAACCGTCAATCCCTTAGGTGATGTACTACCTTAAGTTAATAACAATTAGCTAGAATCAGCAGCGAGAAATCAGGCACATTTCTAGCTGCTTTCTCGCTTAAAATCCGATAAAATATAAATTAAATTTAAAAATAAATTAAATATTTATTATCATAGTTAAAGAGCATATTAGATTATTTGAATATTTTAAATACTCATGTAGTGTAATTATCATTAAAATATTTTTAAAAATATTTACGCCTTTATTCTTAATCATAAAGGTTAGCAATCATAAACGAATACATACATGTCAAAGCAGTATACTATATATCTATACATGTATGTCGGAGTGGTGTATAGTACCATAATGCTATATTGAGCGCAACTGCTTGCGCATACGCTGTAGGTATAGTCTCGTGATTTCGCTGTTTGCATCTAGTCCGATTCACATTTTAAGGTTAATTTCCCCAATGGCATGCAGATAAATTATTAAAAATGTTGTAAATTCATGTTTACATACTTCTAATATTATAGAATAAATTTTAAACATAGATGGATTTCCTCCATTTAAATCAAGTGCAGGATCAATTTGGCCAACATTGTGTAAAATTTGTACGAAGGAAGATTTGAGTGATACATATGTACATATCGCGACGATCGTTTTGTCGGCAAAAGAATAAAAAGTATGCGCGCGCATACATACAACGCAATACATACATATGTATTGCTACTTGAATAGCGCCTCAGTTTCTGTGTATGCTGAAAGTTAACAGGTTTCTAGCTAAGAACCTGTTAAAATGGTACCCATGGTTAGTGGTATTTCAGCTAATTTAAAGCTAATTTTTAACGGGTCTCGCTTATTTCTAGCTGGAAACCCGATAATATTTCTACCAGGGATGGCTACTATATCAAATAGTAATTTTTACGATAGAATTTTTCTTAGTGTAATGATTTACATACGTCAATATTAAAAATATTAAAATGTATAAAGTTATGAAATATAAAGTTACTATTTTAAGTCGACCAAGGGTCTATTTCAAATTATTGCACTCATCTACTAGTATCCAGCACTAATCTACTTAATAAAAAAGTAAACAAATTCTATTACTTAAATGAATATACTTAAATTTAACTCATGTAGTGAGAACAATTCCTTTTCAGCAAATAATTAAATAAGCAATCCACCACTAAACTTTTCTATCGTCTATTTAAATTTAATAAATAATTCAGATTGATCAACAAGCATTATATTTTCTATCTTTATCTTATTTTTCTATGATTTATAAATTTCAGTCCTAGTGTAAAGCAAAAATTCACAATTTTATTGAGTGAATAGAATGTACTCGATTAGAATCAATGATCGTTATTGTTAATGTTAAATTATTCAATATGAAAACAGGTTATAAAACTTCACGCGATTATTTCAATACTATTTTATTGCACTGTTTTCTGATGTAGTTTCAATATTATGTGAGATTATTTTGAACAATGTTCTTGGCATTGAAATTTTGTGGAATATAATAGTTTCACAGTAAATGATTAATCAGTACATTTTTTGAAATCTTAGTTTGACAATAGGAAACGATCTGTGTAGTTAAGCTATCATAAAAAAATCATGGCGAGCGAAATGTCTCTTATTGATGAAATTTACGATAGAATGAACGATGATATACAGAAATTTTTTGCTGATAAAATAATTTTTGTTACAGGAGTAACTGGTTTTATGGGTAAAATTTTATTGGAAAAATTGTTAAGAAGTAGTTTATTTTACACAGACATTAAATTGACGCTCGATTAAATTTTCAAAAATTGAACTATGCTTAAGAGTTTATTGAAATTGAATAAAATTATCTTTTATATTTTTGTAATTATAATCACATATAAAAAAATATGATTTGTCTGCGTATTAAAAAAAAAATAAAGAAAGCTATTTAAAATTTTTGAGGAAAATATTAAATTTCTGTTAAATTTTAATTAGCCAAAATTTATAGATTTCCTCATCTGCATACATATCTGAATAGTTAGTCAAAAATAGTCTATTTTAGTTGATAATATCTTTGAATATCTTTGTATAATGTGTTAAAAACTACTCTTTCCTCTTACAAAACTTATTTAATATTTAAATTATTTAAAATTACGAGCTACACTATAACCAAAAATAGAAACAAAAAAATTTATAATAAAATAAGAATTGAAACAGAATTAATAGATTGTGAAATTTGTTATAGTTTATAAAATTAAGATGTTAATAAAAATAAAATAAAAATACCTAACTTTCAAAAAATTTCTTAACGCGATCTTCGAGTGAATTATATTTTCATTTTATTTCATTTTTATTAATATTTTATAAGCAAGAATAAATTTTACTTATTACTAATTCATTTTTGTTATTACTTTATTAGGCATTCTTTTGTCATTATTTTTTTGGTTATAAATGTAGCTTGTGTATTTAACGTAAAAGAGATATTCCACCTGTACTCAAATGTTTATCATATTTTTAACAATTAAAATATTCTATTTTTGAAAAATGACTATAAGCATACGTACACGCTTGAGTACATATATACTGCCGCAAATTTAAATTTGATCATAGGACTCAAAAATGAATAGAGATTGTTTCTCGGAAAAATTTTAAATGGTTGTTATTTTTTTTTATATAGAGAAAAAGCATTATTTTTATATATATGATTGTGATTCAAAAATATAAAAGATTAATTTTAGTAAGTTAATGAAATGTTAAGAATGTTTAGTTTTTAGAAATTAAAAACATTTTTAAAAACTTATTAAAAAAAATTTTTTAGATTTACGAAAAACTTAAACTTTTTATTGTTTTTAATGCATGGTAACTGGAGGATTCATATGCCAGAGACAATAAAAGTCATCGAAAAACTTAATCCTATTGATAAAGAATTGTTTTACTGCGACCCGAGAAAAATCAACTGGGAAGAAATTACTCCTATAGGTTGGGCTGGGATCAGACGTTACATTGAAAGAAGATTTGAATAGTAAAAAAAATGTACGTAAACACAAAAAAATATTGTGGGCTCATTATACGCTTATTACTGTAGTAGTTTTATTCTTAACTTATTTATATGTTAAAATGGTTTACTCTTTATTTCGTTGTGATATTGAAGCATCTGTATAAATTTATTTATAAAATGATAAAATCATCTATTAAAATTATTAAAATTAAATAAAAGTAAATCGAGCAATAGCTTTTTTTTAAATTTTAAATATAGTTAAAAAATGAAAATAAACACTCATAGAGATTTTCGAATTGAAAATTTTTTTATAAAATATATGTACTTTATGTAATGTATATTTTAATGTACTGTATATAATATCAATTCAATCAGTAACACAGGCCCACAAAATGAAAAAAAATGTCTGAACTTTTGACCGGACATACATATTCCCATGTATTTTTCGACGCTGAATCCGAATCTGTAATAAAAATATAGGGTTTTCCTACCATTTCTCAGAGTTTTATTGAAAAAACCTCATTTTTTACGGTTTTTTTGCGGTTTTTCGAGTCTAGAAAAAACAAATCATGAGATACGGTTAATTGGACTTCAAAATCGAATTCTACGGGAAAAAATACACGGGAAACCATACCTTCAAATTTTTTTAACGCGATTCTAGTCCTCTGTATGGGGCTGAAAAGATGAGGAAATCGGTAAAAGTCGAAATTTTGCCTAAAATGGATTTAAACAATATTAAAATTTAATCATGCGTCTTTTGAAGAGTCGATAAACATTGGAAATACTATCCTGGGGGTTTTTCAGATTGCTGATCATGAATTTGAAGTCAGATTGTGTAAAAACTACTTATAGAGGGCGGTGACAAGAACTGTATATGGTAAATTTATCGATTTTTTAAAAATTTTACGTCTGAAATACTAATTTTAGAGTCTTTCACAGCATTGACTGTAAATTCAAGATATTAACTTAGCCTATTGTGTACGTTAAACTTAACATTTTGTCTATGTTTGTCTCTCTCTCTCTCTCTCTCTCTCTCTCTCTCTCTCTCTCTTCCGATGTTTTTTTTAAATTGGCTTACGCTTACGTACACGTTTCTCTTCGAATGACCGATGTAGTGGATTTCTGACACGTTTTTGTCCTTTTTTCGCAGCTGTTTCTCTTTTTATCATCCAGCAGTAATCTGCTAACATGTTGATACCCCAGTTTCCTTGAAATCTACGTTCAAACTCCTTTAAATCTTGGTGAAATCGTTCACCATGCTCTTCACTAAAGTCTCCGTTATTTTCAGGAAACTGATCAACGTGTGAATCAAGAAAATGAAGTTTTAAGTTCATTAGACAACCCAATTTTTCAAAATTACGTACCATTCTTTTCACAATAGCTTTATAATTCGTGTCTTTGGCATTACCCAAAAATTTCGTCGATACCTCTTTAAAACTTAACCATGCTGCCTTTTCAACATCAGTCATGCTTTGTTCAAAGTTTTCGTCTCTAAATAAAGTTCGGATTTCAGGACCATCAAAAATACCTTCATTTAATTTAGCATCAGATTTATGGGGAAATACTTTGCTTATATATTGGAAGCATTGACCGTCCTTGTCCAAAGCTTTAACTAATTGCTTTATCAATCCAAGCTTTATATGCAGAGGCGGTATCAAAATTTTCGAAGGATTAACGAGTGGATCTTTTATAACATTCTGTTTTCCAGGTTCAAACGATTCTCTTGATGGCCAAATTTTCGTTTTATAGTGTTTTTCTCTATCTCTGCTATCAAACATGCATAAATAACATGAGTACTTCGTAAATCCAGATTGTTGTCCAAGTATCATAGATAAAATCTTTAAATCGCCACATATTTGCCATTTATGTTCTCTATATTTTATTTTCGTTAAAAGTAGTTCAAGATTGGAATACTCTTCTTTAAGTACTGTTGAATGTGCTAATGGTATAGGAGCATATTTATTGGTCACGATGACAACTGCCCTGAAAATGGGATGTGTAGAATGATTCGGTGTACTCAATACTTTGCAGTAACGAACCCAGCGAAGGCGCGCTGTCCTGCAGGGGAGCACTAGGATGTGAGAATGATGCCGTAGTGTGTCCGACGACGAGTTGACATTGTCCTCGTCAAAGTCGGAAAGCTCTCATACTTAGGCCTGGGGAGGTATGAGAGTTATCACCCCTAGGACGGCGGACTCACCTGCGATCGGAACAGGATTCCTAGTGTGTGGGGTTTAATTCAACAATATGGCTAATTCAAATTTTCAACCTTTTTTAAATTGCGCTGGTACATCCAATAACAGTTTTAACCATACGTGTAATGGATCTCAAGATAATTTCTGTTATGTATGTTCAGAATATATTGGACAACGAAACAAAAGAAAAATCACAGATAATATTAATTTTATCTATCAAAAATGTTTTGATATTGAGATTTCTCAACAGGATAAAATTTGGGTTCCTCATTATATATGTGCTTCATGTTATGCCATGATGAATCGATACAACACCAGTCAGGCTAGGTCCAAATTAAAATTTACTATACCTACAAAGTGGAAGGAACCAAAAGATGAAAATGATTGCTATTTTTGTTTAACAAAGATACAAGGTTTAGACAAGATACAGAAAAAAGGAATAGTATATCCTAATACTTCTTGTATAGAATTTCCATCCAAGAATTTTATAGATATTTTTGAAAATAAAGATTCGAGAGATAGTTTTACAACAGGCTTAGGGAATCTAAATGTAGATGAAAACTCGACAGATGAAACAACTGAAAATCTGATTGCTGCAGACGGAAGCTCATCAAATGAAGAAGATCTAAGTTCACCTGAAGAACATTCTCTGGATAGTGATGAAGAGTATATTCCTAAGGGTGAAGAACGAACTGTTGAAAAGTTTGATCAAAAAAGTCTGAACGATTTATTTAGAAAGAGTGGTTTATCTAAGGAACAATCAGAGTTTATGGCTTCAGAGTTTAAGAGACGAAATATGTTGACAAAGGGTACTAAAGTATGTGCATATCGTAATCGAGAAGAGCGCTTTAGAAATTATTTCAAGAATGATTCTAATATGGTTTATTGCACGGACGTGAAAGGTCTTATTGATGAATTGAAACCCAACATATACAAACCTGAAAATTGGCGACTATTCATTGATTCATCAAAGCGCAGCCTTAAAGCAGTACTCCTCAATATCACAAATAAATATGCTCCTATACCATTAGCACATTCAACAGTACTTAAAGAAGAGTATTCCAATCTTGAACTACTTTTAACGAAAATAAAATATAGAGAACATAAATGGCAAATATGTGGCGATTTAAAGATTTTATCTATGATACTTGGACAACAATCTGGATTTACGAAGTACTCATGTTATTTATGCATGTTTGATAGCAGAGATAGAGAAAAACACTATAAAACGAAAATTTGGCCATCAAGAGAATCGTTTGAACCTGGAAAACAGAATGTTATAAAAGATCCACTCGTTAATCCTTCGAAAATTTTGATACCGCCTCTGCATATAAAGCTTGGATTGATAAAGCAATTAGTTAAAGCTTTGGACAAGGACGGTCAATGCTTCCAATATATAAGCAAAGTATTTCCCCATAAATCTGATGCTAAATTAAATGAAGGTATTTTTGATGGTCCTGAAATCCGAACTTTATTTAGAGACGAAAACTTTGAACAAAGCATGACTGATGTTGAAAAGGCAGCATGGTTAAGTTTTAAAGAGGTATCGACGAAATTTTTGGGTAATGCCAAAGACACGAATTATAAAGCTATTGTGAAAAGAATGGTACGTAATTTTGAAAAATTGGGTTGTCTAATGAACTTAAAACTTCATTTTCTTGATTCACACGTTGATCAGTTTCCTGAAAATAACGGAGACTTTAGTGAAGAGCATGGTGAACGATTTCACCAAGATTTAAAGGAGTTTGAACGTAGATTTCAAGGAAACTGGGGTATCAACATGTTAGCAGATTACTGCTGGATGATAAAAAGAGAAACAGCTGCGAAAAAAGGACAAAAACGTGTCAGAAATCCACTACATCGGTCATTCGAAGAGAAACGTGTACGTAAGCGTAAGCCAATTTAAAAAAACATCGGAAGAGAGAGAGAGAGAGAGAGAGAGAGAGAGAGAGAGAGAGAGACAAACATAGACAAAATGTTAAGTTTAACGTACACAATAGGCTAAGTTAATATCTTGAATTTACAGTCAATGCTGTGAAAGACTCTAAAATTAGTATTTCAGACGTAAAATTTTTAAAAAATCGATAAATTTACCATATACAGTTCTTGTCACCGCCCTCTATAAGTAGTTTTTACACAATCTGACTTCAAATTCATGATCAGCAATCTGAAAAACCCCCAGGATAGTATTTCCAATGTTTATCGACTCTTCAAAAGACGCATGATTAAATTTTAATATTGTTTAAATCCATTTTAGGCAAAATTTCGACTTTTACCGATTTCCTCATCTTTTCAGCCCCATACAGAGGACTAGAATCGCGTTAAAAAAATTTGAAGGTATGGTTTCCCGTGTATTTTTTCCCGTAGAATTCGATTTTGAAGTCCAATTAACCGTATCTCATGATTTGTTTTTTCTAGACTCGAAAAACCGCAAAAAAACCGTAAAAAATGAGGTTTTTTCAATAAAACTCTGAGAAATGGTAGGAAAACCCTATATTTTTATTACAGATTCGGATTCAGCGTCGAAAAATACATGGGAATATGTATGTCCGGTCAAAAGTTCAGACATTTTTTTTCATTTTGTGGGCCTGTGTTACTGATTGAATTGATATTATATACAGTACATTAAAATATACATTACATAAAGTACATATATTTTATAAAAAAATTTTCAATTCGAAAATCTCTATGAGTGTTTATTTTCATTTTTTAACTATATTTAAAATTTAAAAAAAAGCTATTGCTCGATTTACTTTTATTTAATTTTAATAATTTTAATAGATGATTTTATCATTTTATAAATAAATTTATACAGATGCTTCAATATCACAACGAAATAAAGAGTAAACCATTTTAACATATAAATAAGTTAAGAATAAAACTACTACAGTAATAAGCGTATAATGAGCCCACAATATTTTTTTGTGTTTACGTACATTTTTTTTACTATTCAAATCTTCTTTCAATGTAACGTCTGATCCCAGCCCAACCTATAGGAGTAATTTCTTCCCAGTTGATTTTTCTCGGGTCGCAGTAAAACAATTCTTTATCAATAGGATTAAGTTTTTCGATGACTTTTATTGTCTCTGGCATATGAATCCTCCAGTTACCATGCATTAAAAACAATAAAAAGTTTAAGTTTTTCGTAAATCTAAAAAATTTTTTTTAATAAGTTTTTAAAAATGTTTTTAATTTCTAAAAACTAAACATTCTTAACATTTCATTAACTTACTAAAATTAATCTTTTATATTTTTTGAATCACAATCATATATATAAAAATAATGCTTTTCTCTCTATATAAAAAAAATAACAACCATTTAAAATTTTTCCGAGAAACAATCTCTATTCATTTTTGAGTCCTATGATCAAATTTAAATTTGCGGCAGTATATATGTACTCAAGCGTGTACGTATGCTTATAGTCATTTTTCAAAAATAGAATATTTTAATTGTTAAAAATATGATAAACATTTGAGTACAGGTGGAATATCTCTTTTACGTTAAATACACAAGCTACATTTATAACCAAAAAAATAATGACAAAAGAATGCCTAATAAAGTAATAACAAAAATGAATTAGTAATAAGTAAAATTTATTCTTGCTTATAAAATATTAATAAAAATGAAATAAAATGAAAATATAATTCACTCGAAGATCGCGTTAAGAAATTTTTTGAAAGTTAGGTATTTTTATTTTATTTTTATTAACATCTTAATTTTATAAACTATAACAAATTTCACAATCTATTAATTCTGTTTCAATTCTTATTTTATTATAAATTTTTTTGTTTCTATTTTTGGTTATAGTGTAGCTCGTAATTTTAAATAATTTAAATATTAAATAAGTTTTGTAAGAGGAAAGAGTAGTTTTTAACACATTATACAAAGATATTCAAAGATATTATCAACTAAAATAGACTATTTTTGACTAACTATTCAGATATGTATGCAGATGAGGAAATCTATAAATTTTGGCTAATTAAAATTTAACAGAAATTTAATATTTTCCTCAAAAATTTTAAATAGCTTTCTTTATTTTTTTTTTAATACGCAGACAAATCATATTTTTTTATATGTGATTATAATTACAAAAATATAAAAGATAATTTTATTCAATTTCAATAAACTCTTAAGCATAGTTCAATTTTTGAAAATTTAATCGAGCGTCAATTTAATGTCTGTGTAAAATAAACTACTTTTCATTTGAACAGTTTATCAAAATTTTTAATACTTCTATAATTAAAAATTTCATGGATCCAATTTCAGTAAAATGTCTGCGTTAGTGAAAGATTATTTTTATTAATTCCATTGTACTATTATAGTTATTCTAGGAAATGATAAAAACTATTTTATTACTATATTTGTAAATTTTTAAATTCATTATTAAATGAAAAAAAAAATTTTTTTAATATTTTTTAAGCAAGCTTTTTGCAGAAAAAAAAACCCGCCCAAAATTATGCCCCCTATATATAGTTATTAGACAGTCTGAACCATCAGATTCAGGCTCACCCTGATGAAGTGATCTGTAATGTTCACGAATCGTCGGTATCCCAAACCGCAACTTATACGTTCGAAATCCGAAAAAAACCTAACAAATTTAAGTACACTGAGAGAAAAGTTTAAGAACTGTTAAAATATCTGTATATTTGATTTTAGTTTTGAGTTTTCTTAGTATTTATTGTATTATATATTAATAATTAATATATATAAAGCTAATAACTTCATATATTTACTATAAAACTTTACGTATCTTTAGAAAGAATATAATATCTTAACTATTAATATTTGATTTCAACTATTAAGATTTGTATATTTAATTAGAATCTACAATATATACTTTAATAGTTAATATACTAAGTTAACAATTATGAAATCTTTCTCTCAGTGTACTATTGTGTTATTATGATTCTTTCATTCGTTTCATTTCCCATAACAATTTGTATAGGAACTTCTTTTGTTTTTTCAAGCAAATTTTTTACATTATTACTGTAAAACATTTGATGTTATTATTTCATACGGAGTCTTAACAGCTGATGATGGTAGTGATTGGTCAAATTCAACAAAAGCTTTAGATAATTTTGAATTTTTCAGTAATTTTCCTTTATTTTCATTCTTTTTCATATTTTCGTTTTTATTAGCATAAATAGTACTGTTTATATTCCCGCACAGCATGTAAGGTTGGAGTGCAACTTACAATGCAAGGTTACAATAAAATATTGCTGCAAAGTCTTACTGTAACCTTGCAGCAATATTTCAAATATAAGAAACACTATAACCTCACTACAACCTTGCAGCAATCTTGCATTAAAACCTTTCGAAGACAACCTTGCTGCAATTTTGCAATAAGGTTTAAAGAAATCATTTCACGAAAGATTGCTGCAAGATTACAATAAAATATTCCAACAAGGATTTACCGCAAGCTTGCATTAAAATTTTTCGAAGATAACCTTGCTGCAACCTTGCAGTAAGGTTTCAAAAAATTCTTTTTCTCAGTGAAAATTCTTAGTTACTGTAGTAGTTTTACTATTTTTCTAAAAAGAAAATTTTTTACGCGTTTGTATTTGTTTTGAAAAAAGAAAACCGAAATTTGCCAAAAATAAAGAAAAAATCTGTTGTATTTATTTATTTTGCTAGTTAAATATATATTACTTGTTTAGTATATTCAGTAATAACTATCATATAATTTTTTTTTTTATTATTTAAGCTTTATTAGCTTCATAAGAAGCTATTTAGCATTACATAGATTATGATAACAATAAATACATAGATATTTTTGTACAGTGGTTTCATGAGAATTACAGTTTAGATTTGTAGTTGGCACATTTGAAAGAAGTTAAACAATATTTTACAAATTGACGGTGTAATATTAGTAAGTAAAGTACTTATGCTGTAAGTGAGAGAGATATTTTTACTTTTGAGTTCTTCGATAAGTTTAGTTCTTTGTGTTATATAGAGTGGACAGTGCCAAAGTATGTGATCAAGATCTTGTGGATCTCTGTTGCATGTACATGTGTCTTTATCTATAATATGAATACGCGCAAGAGAGGCGTTAAGATTATAGTGATTTGATCGGCTTCTATTGATCATAACAATAATCGCTCTTTTCAAGTTGAACTTATAAAACCAGGGTTTTGTACTATTTATAAAATATTTTTGGAAGTAATCTTTTCCTTTATTAAGTCCTAGTTCGGTGATTTTTTTAACAGTGTTTTCAGCAGCTATCGCTTTAAATTTTTGTCTTAAGTCTGAGAATGGAATAAAAATAGTATCGGTTGGTGATTGTGTGGTAGCGCTTTTAGCGTATTTGTCGGCTAGTTCATTCCCATTGATTCCCATGTGTGAAGGTATCCAGATGAATTCAATTTTGCTGTTATTAGAGCTAGTATTAATAAATTTTAAAATTTTCTTTTTGATTTCTAAAATTATATAGTTATTTTTAATATTACACTTAAGAGAATTTAAACTCTGTAGCACACTTAGGGAATCAGTGAGGATGATTACATTGTTATTTGGGTTGAGCAGTGCAATGTCAAGAGCATCGTTGATCGCGATACTTTCGGCAGTAAATATGGAAGCTAAGCCGTTTATACTTCTTAGTTTAATTTCGTTTGGGTTGTATGAGACACAAGCAGATCCAACCGAGATTCCTGCAGCGCTTTTGCTGCCGTCCGTAAATATAGTCGTTGCGTTAATTTTTTTTCCAGATATTTATTTAAAATTAAGTTGGGATCTTTTACTTTTCTAAGACATGATCCGAGTTGAGTGTTAAAGTCAACACTGTAAGTAATAGCTTCGTAATTAGTACAATACATTGCGTAATGTGATTTTATTTCAATTATTTTTTATAGGGCATTATATCTTGAACGCAATTAAGTAGCATACTTTTCTTTTTAGTCTTTTTGAAAATTTGTGCAGAACTGTTAATTGTTTTGTGTACTGGAAGGCTAGAATTTGAGAGAACTTTGAAGAGATAATTCATGCATAGATATTGTGTCCTGTCTTCTAGGTAGGTGAGCTTAGATTCAGCTAGAAGTATATTTGTAGGGGTGCTGATGCGGTAACCTAGGGATAGACGGATTGCATTGAACTGAATTTTTTCGAGTTTATATATGTCGTTTTTCAATCTCGGAAAATAAATAAAGCTAGCATAGTCTATGAGTGATCTGATATAAGATTTGTAAATTATAAGAAGAGTGTTAGGATCAGCACCCCACCAAGTGCCTCTAATAAATTTTATGAGATTAAGGCTTTTTTGACATTTGATGTTTATATTTTCTAAGTGTTGCTTAAAGGAAAGTTGATAATCGAATGTAATGCCTAAATAACGAGCCGTTTTTTGTGATTTAATTTTAACATTGTCAATTTCAATTATGGTTTCGCCTGGTAGAATGCCTTGATTATTAAAGTGTATAAGGATAGTTTTGTGCGGAGCTAGTTCGAGTCCTATGTCGTGAAGGTTTCTTTTTATAGTATTTATCGCTTTTACCATTATTGTTTTACAAGATTTTATCGATTTTTTTTTAACAATGATTGCAATGTCATCAGCGTATTGAGAGATGGTAACAGACTTAGGTAAGTTTTTTTTCACAATAGTTATATACAAATTAAAAAGTAGTGGACTGAGAGCACCACCTTGTGGAACTCCTTTATAAGTGTTAACATGTGAGTTTTCAGTGAAATCTGTAAAAATATGTCTCTCGTAATTTAAGAATTTGACAAATTTTATTATTTCTAGTGGGCACTGCATGTCTGCTAGCATTTGAAGTAAGATCTCGCAATTAACGTTATCAAAGGCACTTGTAATATCTAAAAACGCAGCTAAGACGTGTTGTTTGTTTTTAAGTCCTTCTTCAATTTTGAGAGTCAATTGTGAGAGGTTGTCAACGCATGACTGTCCCTTCCGAAACCCCGATTGGCAGTCGAGCATCAACTCATTGCTCTCCAGCCACCATTGTGAACGATTTTTAATTAAAATTTCTAGTATTTTGCAAATGCATGGTGATAGACTAATGGGACGGTAGTTGACGCCATCTGGCTTACCAATAAATAAAACGTATATATTATTCCAGTCTTGTGGATAAGTACCGGTTTCGAACATTTCATTTAATATATCTAATAGTATAAGTCTATAATTTAAGGGCATTTTCTTTAGGATTTCATAATCAATACCGTCTAGTCCAGGTGAAGAGCTGTTTTTTCTAGAGTCAATAGCCATGTTAATTTCGGTGAATTGAAAACGTTGGCTTAAAAATTCGTTTTTAGAGCAGCAAGGGAGCCATGCATTATCAGTCGCGATCCAGGGGGGGCATATTTTGTTTAATGAGTTGTGAAGATTATTAATATTGCTCGAACAACATAAATTGGGAGATCTTACTTTAACAAATTTATTTTTAAAAATTTTAGTCGTGTTCCAGACATATGTACTGTTAGTGCGAAAATTGATGTTCTCAGCAAAGTTTATGTAACATTCTTTTTTCTTACTTTTGAAAGTTCTTTTTGCAATTGCAGCGCTT
This sequence comes from Anastatus disparis, assembly GCA_017163975.1. NCBI lineage: Eukaryota > Metazoa > Arthropoda > Insecta > Hymenoptera > Eupelmidae > Anastatus > Anastatus disparis. The sequence continues at coordinate 149,669 of JAFFSR010000330.1, read as the reverse complement.
CTTTTATACGCGATAAAGTCGTCTATTTTTTTCGAGAATTCGTACTTTTTAAAAGCAGCTTTTCTAAGTCGTAGTACCCTATCACATTCTGCGTCCCACCATTTAACCGGATTGTTTGGTTTTATTGTTTTATTTGTGAATTTAGGTTTACGTGGTGTATTTTCAATGATAGCGTTTCTGATTAGTTCAGTGAAGATTTTATACTTATCGATTGGGCTAGAGTTGCAATAAGAACTTTCAAAAAATGTACAATAATTTTCATTAAGCGCAAGGTATTTGACCCAGTTGGTTCTTTTGGATTTGATTTTAAAAGATTTTTTGGTGTAATAACTTTTATTAACATTAAGTGTAGTTAGAATGGGGTAATGATCGGAACCAAAGGTTTCGTCATAAACGGTACAGTTGATTTTTTCGACAAGATTGATGGTTGATATAATTAAGTCAATATTGGATTTGTTACCTGAGTTAAAACCGATTCTGGTTTCAGAAGAAGTATTATGAATATATAAATTTTTACTCTCTATTGAATTCAAAAAGCGATTACCGTTGGTATCGTTATTCTTACAGTTCCAAAATTGGTGAAGTGCGTTGAAATCGCCTAAAATAATACTGTTAGAATTTACATCTATGCAGCTAGTTAAAAGGTTCCAATCTTCTTGTGTCAGAGTGTTTCCAGGGGGACGATAACAGGCATAAATATCCAGTTCAGGTAGAGTATTTTCAATCTTAACACTGAGAAGTTCAAAATTCTCATTAGGTATGTGAGTTAGATCAATTGAAGAAGCATGTAAATGGTTTCTAATAAATATCAAAATCCCTCCTCCTCTAGATTCAATTCTGTCTTTGCGGTATATCTTAAATCCTGATGTGTGTAATTCCTTCTCAATAGATATAGTTGGATCAAGCCATGTTTCTACACAAATAAAGATGTCAATGAGTTGTAAAATTTTAGTTAGTTCGTATTTCCTTTGAATGATGCTTCTTGAGTTCCAAAACAGTATTTTAATATCTTTATTACATGTATCCATTATAAAAATATTTAGATATTGATTTGTTGTCAGAATAGATATCTGCTATTGTACTGTGCTGTCAGACTGTGAGGCTTCGTTGTCCAGATCCGTATCTGAAAGGTCGCTCTCATGACTCTGCGTATTATCACTTTTGCTGGCTTTAATTAATTTATTTTTAAGTCTAGTTAGTTTCGATTTAGTGGATCTGTTATTAGTTAAGGTGTAAGCTTTTTCGATGGCTTGAATTAATAAGGAGACGTCTTCGGTGATTTCTTTGGCACTAGCTATGATGTCCGATGTACTGCTGCTGTTTTTAATAAATTTAACTAGATCGCTGTGTTCAAGTGGGAATTCCTTTGTTTCGTTGAACTCTTTTGCCATTAGCTGAAGAGAATCGACTAGAGCTAAAATATGTTGTCTTTTTTTTTCCTCTGTTTTATCTGTAGTTAATTTTCGTCTTTTCAGTTTTCTTTTTTCAGCTTTAATATGAACTTTAGGAATGGAGAATTCGTCTTCTTGGTTATCAGTTTTCTCTTGAATTTCCATAGCATTGTCAGGCTGGTCTGTTGGTATAGAGTTGTCTTGTTGAGAAACGCTGCTGGTAGTTACGGAATGAGCTCTTTTCTTTTGGTTCATATTATAATATTCTTGAGGCTGATTAGGTTGAGAACTATTTGTAGGCTGTGTATTGTTTACATTTAGATCGGTTGATAGCTGCGAAGAAATTGAGTTATTAGATGTACATAGCTTAGCTGTATGGCCTGGTTGTTTACATAGAAAGCAAACAGTCGAATCGGTAGTTAAATAAGTCCAATAGTTTGAATTGTCAAAATTAATTTGTAGAGTCTCGGGCAATTTCTTCTCGTCTTCTTCCTTTATATAAAATTGGCGGCGTAAGGAAAGTATATGCGATCTGCCTGGTTTAGATAAGCCGGCTCTGATGTCACTGATTTGCGAAACAATATTAATGTCTTTGCTTTTCAGTAGGTTTATAATTATTTCGTCTGGAATTATCGGCTGCACGTTAGAAATGACGACTCTTTTGTGGCTGTTAATGTAGGGTCTAATTTTAAAAGTGAAATCTTTAACTTTGATGGATTTTCCTTTAATTTCGTTAACTAAATCGATGCTGTTTAAGTATACTAATAGTCTTTTACCTGATACTTTGGATAGATATCTTATTTGATTAACATTGATTAAACTTTCCAAACCGTCAACATAGTCGTCATTAGATAGTCCGTCTATATTATCGAGAACAATGGCATATTCCTTGGTAGGGCGCCCCTTAGATGCAGTAACAGTGGAATACAAGGCGTTGGATGCAGTAGCAGTGGTATTTAATTCGTTAGATAGTTCAACATTTGGTGGAAAAACTGACGTTAAGTTAGACATTTTAATAAAGAGCTGAGGCCCGAGCAGTATAAAACTGCTTTGGGCACAGCTAAAGTTTAATCAAAGCACACTATAAACCGAACAAACACGCACAGCGAGTTTTCACTCGTATTCCGTTGCTTTAATTACTAGTAGTAGAGCAAAAGTAAACACGTCTGCTCGACTCAAGCGTCAAGCCAAGAATGGTGAACTATCATATAATTGTTACCTAGATATTATTACTAAGTATTGTTTAAAGAAATATTACGTATAAAATGAATTGCTATAAAAATTTCATAATTTTTAAGAAATTTCAATCCATGTTATTAATGAGAGATCCCTACTTCAGAGAAACGTATTCGGCAGAAACTCCAGAATATGATTTAAATTTAAAAAAACAGGAGTGACAGTCGTGGGGACTGGCCGACAGAAGCTATGCTTCCAGTATATATACATAGAAATTAGGAAGTGTGACATTTGCAAAATTATAATTAATTTTTTAGTGAAAACGTTATTTTTCATTCGATGTATTATGTATTTAAAAATATATTAATAATGTAGTTTTTTATTAATATCAATTATTAAAAAAACATATATTTAGGTAAACGTAATTTTCGTCATGTGCATTGTAAACAGAAAAATACAAAAATTTTATTAAATTTTATTAAATTTTCATTTTTTGTTATTAATGTAGTAATTAATAACAACTATATAAATATACACATATTAATAAACGGAAGAAGATAATGAGAGAAAATAAAAAAATTCTTGCCAAAAAAATATATTAAGATTATAATATTATAAATACAAACGCATATTTTCATACGTATACTAATTTTAAAATTTAAATTAAATAAATATTATTTACATAATTTATTTATTTAATCATCGTATTCTACGTCTATCCTTCTCTGTCCGCCGGCTTTAAGAATTGACTCTCTCCCTCTCTCTTTCTTTTTCATAAAGAATAGAGAGGGTTGCGTCTATCCTTCTCTGTCCGCCGGCTTTAAGAATTGACTCTCTCCCTCTCTCTTTCTTTCTCTTATATGTACAATAAAGGTAGCCGCGAATGGAGGGGGCTATGTCTAGCCTTCTTTGCCGGTTACAACAAGGCAGTCTCTTTTTCTTTATCTTTCTTATATGTATATACATGCATATTCTTAAGCGGAATGGGAGAGAGAGAAAGAAAGAAAGAGAAAAAAGAATGTTTGTATGTTGATAGCAATAATGGCATCCTGTGCCGTATTCGTTCATTCACGCTGGGTGACATTTGGGACTGGCGATTTTTATACATTTAGTGCCCCTGCCGTAACGTCGCGTAAGAAGCATAGCTTCAAAAAACCTGTTTTTTTTTCTTTTCGTCTAATAGGCCCTCGAAAAAAAGATATAGGCATTTTTTCGAAAATATATTGAATCTTTCATTGGAAGTTTGCCACAATGTTTTGTAGAAACTTCACAGCAAGATTTCATACAACATTACTGCAAGGTATGTGCAAGGTACATAAAAAAGGTGGCGGCAACCTTCCAAAGAAACTTTACAGTAAGCTTTCAATGAAATCTTGCAGAAACCTTCCATTATAATCTTACAAGAATCTTTCATAGCAACCTTGCTGCAATCTTTCATTGGAAGTTTGCCGCAATGTTTTGTAGAAACTTCACAGCAAGATTTCATAAAATATTGCCGCAAGGTATGTGCAAGGGACATAAAAAGGTTGCGGCAACCTTTCATTGAAACCTTGCAACAACCTTTCCAACCTTGCATGCAACCTTGCAGCAAGGTTTCATGCTGCGTGGGTTAGGAACAATTTGATCCGTAGACTCTTTTTTTAAATCAATGAACACAGTCACTAAAGATTATGTTACTTTCCTCTCCGTCATTTTTTCAATTTATTTTCGTAATTTGAAGATGTTAGTAATATACGATACATTTATATGTGTATAAGATGAACAGGGCGCAAGCGTAACTATTGCGATAGGAGCTTTTTGCGCTTCAAGACGCGAGTCTGTTAGACTTGTTAGGATAGCCGTCTGTAAAGGTGGTACTGTACATAATGTCTATTATATTAAATAAAACCATATTTGAATATCATAAGTAATTCTATATTTCAACCACTTCCTTAACATGGTAGCAGAGCGTGGTTTGTACAGTATATTAATGGATATAGACTCTCGTTATTGAAGAAAAAGTGAAAAATATCGAATGATAAAAATGAAGTAAGAATACCAGTGTTTGATGGTGAAGATTACAGCATGTGGAAAAAACGAATAATTATGTTTTTAAAAATGAAAAAATGTGTGATTGTGACGACAAGGTCAAAATTAGAAACAGATAAAGACGATTGGGATGATAAAGATGTGAAGGCAATAAACTACATTTATGGTGCGATTTCAAATAGACAGTTAGAATATATAAGTGATTTACAGACGGCTTATGAGATAATGCAAAAATTTGATAATTTGTACTTAAAGAAATCGACGGCATTGCAAGTTTTGTGTAGAAATAAATTGGAAAAACTAAGATTAAGAAATTATGACGACTCTACAATATTCTTTAATGATTTTGAAAAATGTGTAAATGAATTGAAATGTGCGGGTGCTACAATTACTGAAAAAGAAAAGTTAAATTATATGTTAAATGCACTGCCTTAATTATGTAGTTACATTGGAGATTTGATCGATACGTTAAAAGAAGAAGATCAAACAGCAGATTATATAAAGAATAAAATTCAAATGGCCGAAATGAAAAAAGGAAAAGACGAAAATTCTGGAAAAAGGAGCAATACATTTATGGCGGATAAACGAACGTGTTATCAATGTGGTCAAATGGGACACGTGAAAAAGAACTGCAAAAATGGCGGCATTAACCAAATGTCGTTTAATGGCGGACAAACGATGCAGCGTCTAGAAACATGGCGTTCTCCACGTGGACAACGAGGAATCGGAAGGGCCTACTTTCGTGGGCGTGGTAACTTCGGTCGTGGTCAGAGCGGCAGAGGTGCGTATTATTCAAATAAACAAGATATGCGTACGCATCATCCAGAACAGCAGAGTGAAAACAGCGCTTGGGTAACAACGGTCGATCATGCAGCAAACACTATGGATATAAGTAAAGTAAATGGTAATGAAATAAATTGGTTATTAGATAGCGGTTGCACAGATCATATAATTAATGATGATAAATATTTTGAAAATTGTAAAACTTTGAAAAATCCTATAGATGTCTATTTAGGTGATAACAGAATTGTTAAAGCAACAAAAATAGGCAATGTTTTAAGTTATTTCAATGCATTCGGTAAAGAAAATTTAGTAAATATGAAAAATGTATTTTATGTAAAAGATATGAAAAGAAATTTAGTAAGTTATAGTAAAATTACTAAAAATAATAAAATCGAGTCAAAAGGTAGATTTACAAAGATTTTTGATAAATTTGATAATATTACTGCAGTTGCTTTAAAAATTAATAATCTTTATATTATGAAAAGCAAATTAAATTCAAATAATCACCTTAACAAAAAGCCTTATCGTGCAAATTTTGCAAATAATAAATTGAAAAATATGACAAAAAAAGAGAAATGGCATCGTTTATTAGGCCATGTAAATTTTAAATATTTAAATACTTTATGTAAAAATCAGCTGTTAGATGGAATACCTAAAGAAATTGAAACTGACTACATGAAATGCAAAACTTGTATTGAAAATAAAATGCATAATATTCCTTTTGTAAATAATAGAAAAAGAGCGAATAATATTATGGAAATTGTACATACTGACGTATGTGGACCCTTTAAAACAACGGGATTTAAAGACGAAAAATATTTTGTAACCTTTATTGACGACTATAGTAAAATTGCTAAAGTATACGCGATTAAATCAAAAGATGAAGTATATGGATGCTTTATTGAATATGTACAGTACCGCTCAAAAGTTCGTAAAAATTTTTTTTTTTTTAACTCAACTTCAAACTGCGATATATCGGAAACGGCTCGATGAATTTGAAAAATCCAAACGGCGTTTGAAAGATCAGACAAAATATTATCTTTTTGTGTCCTGCCAAATATTTTTATTCCTTTTTTTAACTCTATTTCTAATGATAGAAAAATTTTTTATTTTTACGAATTTTTAAATTTTAATCAATCAAATGTAACTTTTTAAGAAATTGATAAAATTAAAAAATTCGAATGCGACTGAAAAGTAGAGTGAATTTCCTAAATCTTTATGTTTCGTGATTTTTTTGTATCTATTTCCTGCGTGTAGCTAAAAATGCGCAAAAATGGAAAGTACAAGAAAATCAGTTTTAGATATGATAATATTTTCCAACGTCGCGAGTCAATTTTGGTTTACATTAGCAAGATACAAAAAGATAGTATTTTGTCTAATCTTTTAAACGCCATCCAGATTTTTCAAATTTATCGAGCCATTTCCGAAATATCGCAGTTTAAAGTTGAGTTTCTAAAAAAAAATTTTTTTACGAACTAATGAACGGTATTGTATACTTTTAACAAAATTATCACAAATTTTATCACAATTATTATAAATGATAGTGTCCTTTTTTTGAATAAATTAAAGTTATTTACAAATTTGATTCTTCGTATGTATATACGAACTACAGATTTGAACACATGCTGAAATGTAAACAAAAATAGACCCGCGATATTGGAAAATATTATCATATCTAAAACTGATTTTCTTGTACTTTCCATTTTTGCGCATTTTTAGCTACCCGCAGGAAATAGATACAAAAAAATCATAAAACATAAAGATTTAGGAAATTCACTCTACTTTTCAGTCGCGTTCGAATTTTTTAATTTTATCAATTTCTTAAAAAGTTACATTTGATTGATTGAAATTTAAAAATTCGTAAAAATAAAAAATTTTTCTATCATTAGAAATAGAGTTAAAAAAAGAGATAAAAATATTTGGCAGGACACAAAAAGATAGTATTTTGTCTGATCTTTCAAACGCCGTCCGGATTTTTCAAATTCATCGAGCCGTTTCCGAAATATTGCAGTTTGAAGTTGAGTTAAAAAAAAAAAATTTTTACGAACTTTTGAGCGGTACTGTAAATGAATGTGAGAACATGATGAATAAAAGAATGAAAGTGTTAAGATGCGATGATGGCAAGGAATATTTGAATAAAAGAATTTTTGATTTTGTTCGTGAAAAAGGTATAAAAATTTATCCGTGTCCTACGTATGTTCATGAGTTAAATGGAACGGCTGAACGTTTTAATCGAACCATAATGGAAATGTCGCGTTGCTTACTAGCAGAAGCTAACATGGATAAAAAATACTGGCCGGGAATAGTTTACGCAGCTACTTATTTAAAAAATCGTAGTCTAACAAATACCATCGTAAAAAAAACACCGTTCGAAATATTTTTCGGAAAGAAACCGGATGTTTCTAATTTACGCTTATACGGAAGTAAAGTTTTTGTAAGAAAACCAGAGCAAAATAGAACTTCAAAATGGGACAAAAAAGCTGAAATGGGAATTTTGATAGGATACAGTAATGTCGGTTATCGTGTGTTAATTAATGGAAAAGTTATCGTAGCTAGACACGTTGAAATAATTGAAGAAAATGAAAATTATATCGGTTTAGATTTTGATGAATCAGACTTAGAAAATGAACAAAATGATGTAAAAAGCGAAAGTGAAAAATCTTTAGACAAAACATATGAAAGTACGGAAAGTACTAAAGAAATAGATGAAACAAATGAATTAAAAATTCATTTGTTTCATAAATTTATGTAGTACCGATATTCCGTATACATTTGAGGAGGCGATAAATTCTAGCGAAAGTAAAGAATGGATTAATGCAATGGAAAAAGAAATAAAAAGCTTGAATGAAAATAATACATGGAAAATTGTTGAAAATAAAGAAAAAAAATCTTGGATGTAAAATGGATCTATACAAAAAAGGCAAATAATATATATAAAGCGAGATTGGTCGTTAGGGGATTTCAACAAACTGATGAAATTGATGATGTATATGCCCCAGTAGCAAAAATGCAAACGTTAAAAATTTTATTATCTTATTCTTGTCAAATGGGCTTAGAAATAGAACAGATGGATGTGGAAACGGCGTTCTTAAATGGTAAAATAAAATCTGAAGTATACATTAAGCAACCCGAAGGATTTGAAGACGGGTCAAATAAGGTCTCTAAACTATTTAGAACTTTATATGGTTTAAAAGAGAGCCCTCGTATATGGTATGAATGTTTAGATGAATTTTTGATAAATTTAGGTTTTACAAGAAACAATACTGATTGTTGTTTATACTTTTTTTAAAATGAATATTGTACTATTTATTTACTAATATATGTTAATGACTTATTAATTTGTTGCAAAGATAAAAAAGAGATTAATAGAATCAAAGATTTATTGTCAAAAAGATTTAAAATGAAAGATATTGGAAAAATTAAAGAATATTTAAGCATTAACGTAAATTATGATTTGTCTAAAAATTTATTAAAATTAAATCAAACTAAGTACATTGAATTATTGGTAAATAAATACGGATTAGAAAACTGTAAACTTTATAATACACCGATGGAAGTAAATTTAAAAATTGAAAAATCTGATAATTGTGAAAAGGACATTAAATATAGAAATTTAATTGGTGCATTATTATATCTAAGTTCGGCTACAAGAGCAGATATTAGTTTTAGTGTAAACTATTTAAGTCGTTTTCAGAATAGTTATGATGAAACACATTTTAAATACGCGTTAAGAATTTTGAAATATTTGTATTTAACGAAAGATTTAAATTCAATTTATAAAAGAAACAATGATGATAATATTATCGACTGTTTTGTTGATGCCGATTGGGTAGGTGACCATTTAGATAGAAAATCAACTACAAGTTTTGTAATAAGATTATTCGGAAATATTGTTTATTGGAGATCTAGAAAACAAAAAAGTGTAACAAAGGCTTCAACATTTGCAGAATATGTAGCTTTATCGGAAGCTGTAAGCGAATTAATTTTTGTAAAAGAAATATTAAAAGATTTCGATGTAAAGTTAATAAAACCAATTTGTATTTACGAGGATAATTCTGGTGCCTTAAATATAGCTAAATATGGCAATTTTACGAAAAATTCAAAACATGTCGAGGTTTATTATCATTATGTTCATGAGTATGTTAAAGATAAAGTTATAAACATTGTGAAAGTAAATTCTGAGAACAATATTGCTGATATATTTACAAAGTCCTTATGCAGAGATAAATTTGAAAAATTTCGTAAAATGTTAAAATTGATGTAATTAGATAATATAAATTTATAAAATCAAGATTGTGACTACATATAAATGTAAGGAGGCGTGTTAGTAATATACGATACATTTATATGTGTATAAGATGACAGTGCGCAAGCGTAACTATTGCGATAGGAGCTTCTTGCGCTTCAAGACGCGAGTCTGTTAGACTTGTTAGGATAGCCGTCTGTAAAGGTGGTACTGTACATAATTATCTATTATATTAAATAAAACCATATTTGAATATCATAAGTAATTCTATATTTCAACCACTTCCTTAACAGAAGATATGAAATGAAAACTGTAATAGTTCTCTGTGATAGCTAGGTACACTGATTTATATTCAATTTTCTCGAATGTCATAAATTTATAATACCTAGTAGAAAATACTTCATTCTTAGAAAAATTTTCGTTAATTCTTTTATTACACTTTTTAATGAACATCAGTTTAAAGCGTATCTCATAATTTTCAGGTAAAGATTGAGTAATTCAAAAGATTAATGATACAACACTCTGTAATATATAAAATTTTAAAATAGATTATTGTTATGATTCTAAAAATATATCACTTATAGATATAAATATTTTTTTTATTTAAAGTAAGAAAAGAATATACATCAAAATTTAAATAAAAATTAATAAAAGGATGTAGTAACCCGCGTAAAAATGTAAAAGATATCAAAAATATCTTTTAAAGACATATCTCAAAAAAGGCACTATTTGATACTTTCTTAAGAGGATATGTAGAAGATAAATTCAAAGATCTTTTGATTATTTTTCTGAGATCTTTTCATATTATTCTAGATTCAGATTTTGATATCTTTCAAAGATCTCTTCAAAGTCTTCAAACTCTTTTTCAAATAATATTTGAAGATTTTTTCTTGATCTTTTAAAGATGATTTTTATATTTTACATTAATAATTTAAGATCTTTGAGAGATCTTTTTAAAATCTTTATATAAAAATTTAGTATTTATAATTGTGTTAATTATTTAAAGAATTTTACAAATTAAGATTATTTTTAAAACTATTTTATAAGATATTTTATATTAATTTTTATATTTTAGATATTCGAAAGTATATTCATAATGAAAAGAAATTTAAGTTATTTATATATTTTTTTACTTAAAAATACAAAATTTTTTATATAATTAAGGTAAAGACTCCAAAACACGATCACTCTTCGAAAAAATGAAGTTTTATCGAATAAAAATAGAATAAGAATAATAAAGATTTAATTCTTTTTTATCATTATAAAGAGAGGTCTCAGCTTCAAAATGAATACAAAATAAATTATTTATACACATAAATTTAATGTGAAAGAATTCTTTTTATGAATTAACTAATTTAGTTTTGATCATTTATTAGGTACTGATCGCGATTTGGGGTCTTTATCTTAAATTAGATATTTCAAAATAAAAAGAAATTCAGCTTCTTATAAATAAATTTATTAGTTTAAAATAAAAATATTTAACATTTTTAACAGTAATTAAAATTAACTAGAACTAGAACTAGAATTATAATTATTACTACGTTTTTATTAACTCGCTTTGGTGTCTGTCTGTCTGTCTGTCTGTCTGTTCGGTACAAATTTTGCAACCGATTGTAAACTAACTTCCCGATGAGCTAGAGACTTGAAATTTTAAATATAGCTCAGAACTGGATGACAATGCAATATTATAAAAAAAATATATATATTTACCGAACAATATATTAATATATTCGATCATATACGGAGATGTTGGCAAAATTAAAGATTTGAAGATTTTATATATAGATACACTTTTAACATTAGTGTCTAAACATCTTCGAAAATTTTAAAAATCCTTTTTTGATATATTAATATATTAATATATTCAATATTATATTTTTGCACGCATTGTTGGATAATATAATTGAAAATATATTTTCCCACCGAAAAATATATTAATATATTTAATTATAAACGGAGATATTGGCAAAATTGAAGATTTGAAGATTTTATATATAGATATACTTTTAACATTAGTGTCTAACCATTTTCGAAAATTTTTAAAATTCTTTAACTTGTCATATATTGCAATTAGACATAAATTACAGCATTTTCTATTATACATATAGAATTGGAGACTGTATTTTATTCATTTTATGGTCTTATAATGCATAAAACAATAAATCTTGGTTGAATTTCTAATGGCGTCATTATCGTCAAAATGGCGGGAAACTCACCATGCGATTACGTGTTCTCTAAAAAAAATAGATGAAACACGTTTTAGTCCCTAGACAACAATATATATGCTATATAATATGCACTGTTGGACAACACGATAAATAATATTAATAATAATAATAATAATAATACCAAAATGTATAAGATAATATTTAAATAAAAAAAAATTTTCAATCTACCACGTTTTTTAATTGAACTAAAAAGTATAAAATAATATTAAAAATAAAAAAAAACTTTTTAATGTACTACGTTTTTATAATGAACCAAAAAGTATAAAATAATGTGTAATAAAATGAAAAATGAATAATGATTTGAAATAAAAAAAACGTGGGGCGCATACAATACATAATAATAAACATGCGCCCCACGTTTTTTTTATTTCAAATCATTATTCATTTTTCATTTTATTACACATTATTTTATACTTTTTGGTTCATTATAAAAACGTAGTACATTAAAAAGTTTTTTTTTTATTTTTAATATTATTTTTGTCATGATTCTTTCGTTTCTTATGTTTTTTCTCTTTTTTATTATGATGATGTTTATGCTTCTTTTTTTCTTTCTTGTCTGTTTTATGTTTTTTTCTCTTACTTTCTTCTTCGCTTTCTCTGCGTTTCCTATGTTTCTGTGAATCTTTATCATTTCTGCTTTCCCGATGATGTTGATCAGTATCCTTATACTTATGTTCGTGGTTATTTTTCGTCGTTTCTGATGTATTTTTCCAAATTTCATTACGACTACGTACGCTTTCTTCTTCTATTACAACTTTCTTTGTATCTTCATTATCTGATCTACTTATTGATTCATCTCTTTTTTTATTTGTTTCATACAAAATTTTACTCTGGCTATCAGCTTCTAAATCTTTGCATTTTTTTAATCCATATAATTTATTAATGTTTTCATTAGGAGCGTCTGAAAAATAATAATTTTTTTAACCTTATACAATAATAACCTCATTAATTAAATTTGTAGTATTTTGTATATTTTATTTCATATTTACGTTTTACTTCGAGCATATCAGTCATTATTAAATTTTTGTCCTGTTCTCTTTCTTTTTCTATTTTAGCTTTCTTTCTACCCTCATTATCTAATCTGCTTACTGATTCATCTCTTTTTTTATTTGTTTCATACAAAATTTTACTCTGGCTATCAGCTTCTAAATCTTTGCATTTTTTTAATCCATATAATTTATTAATGTTTTCATTAGGAGTGTCTGAAAAATAATAATTTTTTTAACCTTATACAATAATAACCTCATTTATTAAATTTGTAGTATTTTGTTTATTTTATTTCATATTTACGTTTTACTTCGATCATATCAGTCATTATTAAATTTTTGTCCTGTTCTCTTTCTTTTTCTATTTTAGCTTTCTTTCTATCCTCATTATCTAATCTGCTTACTGATCTGTCTCTTTTTTTGCTTTTCCCATCCATAGTTTTATTTTGATTCTCAATTTTTTTATTTTCTACATTATCATTACCGTTATTTTGTATATATGATTCTTCTGATGTACGTTTTGAATTTTGTAAAATAATATTATATGTTGAATCGTCAGAATCATCTAAAATGTAATAATAGTACATTAGATACCGGCTCTGTGGTCTTTAACGGCGGCAGTGCGCCCGAGCGCGCGAGGTGCTATCGTATATTATTTTATAGCACGTGGGATAAATCGAACGTAATTATACCAGAAAACAATATTATCAAAACTATACACACGAATGATATTCGTAATAAACGAATTTATATCAAAACTATGCCAGAATGATAACGTAAATAAAAACGAATTTATATTCAAACTATGAGAAGATAGTAAAAAACGAATTTATATACAAACTAAACCAGAGATGAAGTAAAATATTTATTACAAGATGACCCATGAAAAAAAAGCAACGATATCAAAATATTCTAGATTGAGAAATTATATCAAATAAGTATTGATGTCAGTGATATTTTATTAATTAAATACAATATGATAAGAGAACTGCCGATTATTTAGATTTATGTTCAGGTGGCATAGTTTATGTCGTAGTATTTTTCTTTCTCATTCTTAGGCGTACACGTACGCGGTCTGTGTTCGACACTACGGCGTAATTTTAATAAGTTGTTTTCGGTTTCAATTCTTATAAAGATTTATATTTTTGATTGATTTTCAGTATTTCATGTGTGAAAAGACATTTCTACGTATTAATATATCAAAGGTGATGGATGCGTGATTTCGATATTACTTTTGAACAGTATAATAAGTGCAAAATTTCGAGGTAGTATTTACGTTCAAAGTGTATTTCTCCCGCGGTGAGACGCGAATTAGCTCCGCAAAAGTAATTTTAATTTTATGTAATAATAATTTTAATAATAAAATTTTTAATATCTAAAAAAATATTCAATTACTTTTTAAATTATCGACGTCATTTTTATCAATATTCTCTTTTTTTTCAACGCGTTTCACAACATAATGCGTTTTTAATATCTCATTCTTGGTTATAATTGGTTTTGGTTTTTGGGATTTGTATTGGATAACATCTAAAATATAAATTAGTAACATTTTTATAACTCATATTGGAAGTATGTAATAGAGTAAAATATGAATTTCTTTCATATAAAAGAAGCTTTATTTTAAATATTTGATTCGAAATTATAAAAAAAATTAAAAGAATATTAAAAAATATAATTTCATACACACAAAATAAAAAAAAACAGGTTTCAATTTCTTAAAGAAAATATTTCGAATATATTAATTTTAAATATTACCATTAACTATTTCACTGTTCATTTCAATACTTGATTGTATGCTCGTAGATTTGGTTGCATCTAATTGTTTTTCAGTTTTTTTGAATTTCTCTCTAAGTGAAGTACAGTAGTTCGCGATGCATCTTTTATACTGGCTCATATTTATTCTTTCCGATTTTTTAACTTGAGTGTTAACATACCCTAGAAAATATTACAAATATAATCGAAAGTAATATTTTATTAAATGAATAATTAAAAATTTACTTTCAACTGCATAAAGAATATTTTTAGGCACAGAATTTGCACTCATATTGGATAATGGTTTTTCTCCAATTATTTCTCGTAAAAGGGCTCTAACTAAGGCTTTAGCATCATTTTTATGCAGACGTTTAATGTCATTCAATTTGTACCTATTGATAGTGACATCGTAATTAGGAGCTAATTTAACCTGAAAATTTCATCAATTATAGAAATTTTATAGGTTAATGTCATCTATTAAATATTATAGATTTTAAATTAACCAAAATTTTCATGCTTACTGAGTCTGAAAAGGTTGCATTCCCATGTTCCTCACATAAACTTTTTAAATATAGGATAGCTGATTCAGCTACAGCCATGAATTTCTCTTCAAACGTAGCATCTGAAATTGTTGTATATTTGCGTTATAATATATTAACTTGTAATATGTTAGCTTGTAGTCAGTTGACTTATACTATAGTAAGAAAAAACTTATGCGCATGCGCTTACTTTGTAAAACGGGAAAAGAGTCTTGAATAAGGCAGAGACGCACGAGCCTTGATGACGAGCGGACGGGGTTCGTGTCAATTTTGTATACGGAGCAAGCGTATTATATTTAGATTGTCAGTTCTCATTTTTTATAATATTAATTTGTATCTTTTGTAATAATAGTTCATAACCACCTTCTTTTATAATAAACGATTTTAATAATACTAGCATAATCTTGGTTATCACTCCTTGTATCCTCTTTAGATAGAAAACCTGGCGACCGTGACAGGACAGGCGTGTGCTATTTATTTCGGTTGTGATTGTGCTTGTATTGACTGTGAATTGTGTAGTAATTTTTATAAAATGGATGGGCTTAAAAAAGAAAGAAAAGCCGTACGAAGTGCTTTCACACGAACTTACGCAAACTTTATGACACAGTTAGAAAATCCGGACATTACGTTAGAAGAAAAAGAAGTGGCTTACAATCTTTTGGAAGGAAAAATGAGTGAACTGGACAATGTGCAAACCGAATATAACAAAGCACTTTTTTCGTCAAAAATAACACAAGAAGAAATTTCGAAAGAAATGGAATCAGATGACGCTTATAAAACCAATTTTATACGAGCGAAATTGAAAATCACGCGATTGTTGACGCCAGCGCCGGCTGCCTCGACAAATACCACGAATTCACCGATGCTTGCTCCGTCGATTTCCTGGAATAGTACGAGGCTAACGAAACTTGAAACGTCTAAATTCCAAGGAACTGTAAAAGATTGGCTTCCTTTTTGGATTCAATTCCAAAAAATTCATGATGATCCGAATATGCCACATGAAGATAAATTCCAACGTCTTATTCAAGCTACAGTAGCGGGAACTCGCGCTAGAGATATTGTTCAAAGTTACCCCCCTACAGCTGAGAACTATGAAAAGGTAGTGAAGAGCCTGAAAAATCGCTTTGGTCGTGAGGAATTACTTGTAGAGTTTTACGTAAGAGAATTAATAGGACTCATGCTACAAAATACGATGGACGGAGGAAAAAATAGATTACCGCTACCTAAACTCTATGATAAACTTGAATCGCAAATTCATGCTCTTGAATCGTTAGGAGTAACAAAGGATAAATTTGCTGCAATAATATGTCCGCTAGCTGAATCATGTTTACCTAAGGAAAAACTTCGTGTTTGGTAACGCAGCAGCGATAGAAAAATTGGAGAAGGACAGCAACATAAGGACCGCTTACCCGAACTCATGGAATTTTTGCGAGGCGAAGTAGAAGGCGAAGAGCGCATAGAGATGGCGTTAACTGGCTTCGGCGTATCAAGTGAGGAAGATGCAAGTTATAAGAAACGAAAAGGTAAATATGTAGAGCACACTAACGCTGATGATTCTAAAACAGCCGCGAGCGCGAGTGTTTTAATAACTACTCAAGACGGTAAAACTATGAAATGTATTTTTTGCAATTCTGATCACGAAAGCCGTAAGTGTGAATACGCGCTTAAATTACCGATTGATGAACGACGAAATATCGTTAGAAATAAAGGCGGATGTTTTAATTGCTTAAATCGCGGGCATTTATCGAAAAAATGTCGTGTAAAAGTTGAGTGTGAATGGTGCTCTAATAGACATGTTATTTTGATGTGTACGAAATATAATGCTCAAACAAAAGACGCGCGCGATGAACATAAATTAGGTATAAATACTGCGAGTGAGAAAAATATTACGATCGCAAACGCGACAACGATGCTCTTAAAGCATCCATCAGTTTGTTTACAGACTTTAAAGGCGATTTTGTTTTCTGACTCGAAAGAAAGAATAGTTCGCGTTATAATAGATACGGCCTCACACAGATCGTATATCCGTACAGATGTCGCGCGTGATATAGGTTATATTTCATGTGGTAAACAGAACGTTGCGCATTCCTTGTTTGGCGGCGTTAAGACAGAAGTCGAAGCATTTGATGTATTTACAGTGCGTTTAAAAAGTATGAATGGTTTATTTGCATGTAATTTTTCGGCTTTTAATAAAAATGAAATTTGTGGTACTATTCCAGTCATAAAGCGCGATGCATGGGTTGACGAACTCGTAAGAAAAAATATTATATTAAGCGATGTAGGTACTGTAGATGAACCCATCGATATACTTATCGGCGCTGATGTCGCAGGGCAATTGATGACTGGGAATCGCTACGCTTTGACGAATGAGTTAATAGCATTTGAAACATTATTAGGTTGGACAGCTATGGGTCAGCTCCCTTCAAACAATGAGCAAAGGTTAGACGCAGCTTTGATTGTCACGAATATGTTTGTGCAAGAGGCCGATGTCTCTACGTTATGGAGCTTAGATGTTTTGGGTATAACAGACCCTGTTATTAAAATGAGTAAAGATAAACGCGATGATTTAACTCGTGATTTTTTAATCCGTACCGCTGAATTAACGTCGAATGGCCGATATGAGATAAAATTGCCGTGGATTGAAGATCACGCTCCAATCCCAACTAATTTTAATATTTCATTAAATAGACTTAAAAGTACAGTAAATAAATTAAAGAAACAAAATTTATTTGGCGCGTATAATGAAATTTTTAACAATTGGCTCGCGGACGGTATTATAGAAAAAGTTTTAGATTTTACTTTAGATGACAAAGCGTGCCATTATCTTCCTCATAGACCCGTGGTAAAAGAACAGGGGACTACAAAAATAAGACCCGTTTTCGATGCATCAGCTTTTCAAGAAGGATACCCTGCGCTTAACCATTGTTTAGAAAAGGGGCCGAATTTAATTGAACAAATACCTTCTACATTAAATAGGTTCAGAGAACGCGAAATTGGTGTAGTAGCAGATATTGAGAAAGCATTTTTGCAAATTGACGTAAACGTAAACGATCGAGAATATTTACGCTTTCTTTGGTTAATAGACGATAAACTTGTAGTATTTCGGCATTGCAGAGTAGTATTCGGCTTAGCTTGCAGCCCTTTTCTTCTATCGGCTATAATTGAGTTGCATTTATCGAAAGCTTTGAAAAAAGAACTTCAAGTAAAATATATTTGGACGGAAAAAACGATCAATAAATTAAGGACTTCGTTTTACGTAGATAACTGCGTGACTAGCTTAGATTCGCAAGTAGAGTTAGATGCGTCCGTTAATGAATCAAGAGCCGTAATGCGCGCAGGTGGTTTCGAACTTCGGGGATGGGAAAGTTCCCAAGATAATACACAGAATAAAACGACTATGGTTTTAGGGATTGTCTGGGATAAAGAAAATGATATAATTTCTATAAATCCTTCTTTTTTAGATATAGAAAAATCTGATTTAATAACGAAACGAAGTATTTTAGCATCCGCGCAAAAGATTTTTGATCCGATCGGAATCACGTGTCCAATATCACTACAACCGAAAATTATTTTGCAAAACTTATGGTTAAACAAAGTAGATTGGGATAGTAAAGTAGAAGGTCAATTACAGGAAGACTTTGGTCGATGGCGAGACGGCCTATCTTTATTAAAAGAAATAAAAAAAATTCAAAATATATATTAATTTTCACAATTTAGTATTCAATGAAAAATAATCTAATTTTATAACAAATGATATATTTAACTTTTGTAGAGTGGGCCTGGCAAGTTTATAGCTGTAATATTACTTTTGTTCTTACTTTTACGTTAATTACTTATTAATTTTTTAAATTTTGTTGAAGATAGTTTTATATTTTCAATAACATTTTATATGGCTTTTTTTACACTTTATTTTTAACAAAGGAATTTTTTATTGATTCATTATTATCATCAAAATATAGGTAGAATATTATTCGTAAGTATTATTTTAAATCATATTAAAACTTGACCACATATTATTGATTTCAGTATTTTTTCAAGTGTATTTTTGTTATAATTAAATTCCCACTTTTTTATTATCTATAATGTTAAAGCCTTTTTTTAGAGATATAATAGATTTTTTTATAGTTGATTGTATTAAATTAGTTTAAATTTTTGACAAAATATTTTTTATGTTTGAGATAGTGAAAAAGATTCTTTTTAAAAGCTAACTTGCCGTAATTTTACCTTTTTAAAGGTTTTTTGGGGAGATATCACAACTTTTTCAAAGTCGAAAATTCTTATCTTAATAAATTTATTAACTTTACCGATAATCTGATACTTTAATATAATAACACTAATTTTATAGTTAATTCTATCAACCTAATTTTTATATATTTATTATTATAAAATATTTGTTTTCGAAAAAATTTTAATCTTATTTTCTTCCACACTTTCAAATTAATGAACTATTATAAAACTTATTTTGTCTAAATATCGTATGAAAAACTAATTAATTAATTAAGAATGTTTTAAAATATGTAAATATTACTTTTTCATTTGTTGTTGTTTTCATTTTTAAATACCAAATCGGTATTACCGACTTTTGAATTTCGCCGCTTTCAACTGTTGAATTTTATGTACGGGACGTTTTACTGCGCACGCGCGAACTGTTCACATGAACGCCCGTGATTTTGCGGCAGCTCGTCAGCTATATAGAACGAGACACTAAATTCTTATATTACTTATTTACACGATGTCTTTATACATTTAGCATGTTCTGAAAGTATTTGCCTGAATACATGCGTTCATTATTAAAAGATATAACTCGTATTCTCTTTCTTTTTCTCACTCTCTATACTTTCTTTCTCTCTCTCACTTATTAGCAATCGCACAACTCGTATTCTGTCTCTTTCTCTCACATCAGACGAAAAACTCTCCGTCGTTCTCTAACATCCGCCGGAAATCTGAAACAACCCGATATAGAAAAGAAATCGATAGACTAACCTGTAATAATATAAAAAAATCATGAAAACTTGACTTTTGGCCATGTGTTTTTGTTGTCAGATAAAACATTAGATCATTTTATGTATACTAGCAACCAAATAATATGTAAATATTGAAACATAATCATTTATTCAAAGTTTTAATCTTTGAACATCTCAAATTCAAAGTAAATAGGGAAAGCCGTAGCGCTATCTTGCCGTAAGGAGCGCTACCGCGCTCCCTGATTCCACGGAATATAGGTAAAGGGCGGTTAACTTTGCACGCTTTTGGGGACGCGAGCGGGTCAGCTTATGCGGCGGCGATCTTTGCACGCGTAGAAAACGAAAGAGATGTATATATTAACCTATTGCAGGCTAGATCACGTGTTGCGCCTAAAAATACGACGATCCCACGATTAGAGCTCATGGCTGCTACTATTGCAGCGAGATTATTAAATACGACGTTACAAGCATTGACACGGGAAGTCTCACGCGTGTATTATTGGACAGACTCTACAACGGTCCTCTCGTGGATTAACCGTGATACTCAGTGGGGAACCTTTGTGTATAATCGTGTAAAAGAAATACGCGCTATTAGTAATCAAAAAGATTGGTGTTATATACCTAGCGAAATGAACGCGGCAGATCTCCCCTCAAGAGGTTGCGATCCTCTTCGTTTAATCGAATCACGTTGGTGGCTAGGCCCAACATGGTTATATCAAGAAGAGTCAACGTGGCCAGTAGTCGAAACATGTGTAGATGAGGAAGCTGTTAGGCGTGAAATAAAGAAAACGGCGCTGACACAAATGATAAATACGGACTATTCGGTTTTTACGGCTAGTAAATATTTTGCATCATATACGGCTCTATTACGCTTTTTAACATGGATGAATCGTTTCATAAAAAATCGTAAAGCGATAATAGCTGAAAGAAAATCTCATGAAAATGATAAACAATCGGAAAATTTATCTTATTTAGATGTAAATGAACGAAAATCTTTAAGTTTAACTTTCGAAGAAATTAGACTAGCCGAAATTAAGTTATTAAAAATGATGCAACAAAAAACGTTGTTAAAAGATGAGAAAAACAGATTATCGTCTTTTAAGACATGTATAGATGAAAATGGATTGTATGTACTGCGAACAAAAATTTCTAATCGCGAAGACAGTCCTTCATTTTTAAATCCTATACTTTTAGACGATGATAACGATATCATTCATTTATTGGTTCGAGAAACTCATGAGAAATTAGGTCACGTTAGTACGGCTATAATAATGAGCAATCTTCGTGAGCGATTTTGGATAATTTCTTTAAGAAGAATATGCAAAGCAGTAATTTCAAAATGCGTGATTTGCAGACGTTATAAAGAAAAACGAATGGAATGTGACTCGCCCCCCTTACCCCTTGATAGAGTACGTGATGCTGCTATTTTTGAAACTACGGGCATTGATTTTGCCGGGCCACTATATACGCGCGAAGGTAGTAAGGCGTGGATATGCATTTTTACGTGTGCTGTTTATCCCGCGATTCACCTTGAATTAGCTTCAACGATGTCTGCAGAAGGATTCATAGAATGTTTACGCAGATTTATAGCGCGTCGAGGGCGACCACATTCTATTTACTGTGATAACGGCACGAATTTCACTGGAGCCAAAAACGCGTTG
The DNA here is from genome assembly GCA_017163975.1 of Anastatus disparis. NCBI lineage: Eukaryota > Metazoa > Arthropoda > Insecta > Hymenoptera > Eupelmidae > Anastatus > Anastatus disparis. The sequence continues at coordinate 127,915 of JAFFSR010000330.1, read as the reverse complement.
GACGCAGTAAACTGGCAAAAGATAGTTAAGTATAGTACAGCGCTACGAATCGAATGGTATTTTAACCCGCCGTCAGCTCCTTGGTGGGGAGGGTGGTGGGAGCGATTAATAGGAGTCGTTAAAAGTATACTTCGGAAAATATTAGGTAAGGCAAGTTTATCATATGAAAGTCTCACGACTGTAATCTGCGACGCAGAATCGATTGTAAACTCTCGCCCTTTGACGTATATATCAGAAGATTCCGAAGACCTTAAACCGTTAACTCCTGCTAGCTTTTTATACGATAGTTACGATGCATTGGTACCAGATCTTGACATGCTTTGTCACACAAAATTAAATAAAAAATTACGTTATCGACAAAAAATTATCGAAGATTTACGTGCACGTTTTCGTTCTGAATATCTGGGCCGCTTGGTATTAAAAAATGGTAAAAAAGAAATACGTGAAATAAACGTAGGAGACGTCGTTCTTATAGGCGACGATGTAAATAAAAAGAGATTAAACTGGCCTCTTGCACTAGTAGTCGATAAATTCACCGGGCGAGATGGAAAAAACAGAGTGTTTATGTTAAAAACACAAAAAGGATTACTTAAACGTCCATTACAACGATTGTATCCGCTTGAAGTTTCTGTTAAGAGCCCAGAGCTCACGAAAAGTTTGCGCGATAAAGCGAAAAATAAAAAATCTAATGAAACAAATATTAAAGATAAGCGATGCGATCAAAACGATGCGACAGAAAAGATTCATGAAATATCACCTGTTGTTACTAGAAGTGGCAGAATATCAAAGCCACCCACGCGCTTTAATGTAATGTAAATTAACATATTTTCTATAATTTTGAATTATTTTGCGATTTTATATTAAAGGCGAAACGATGTAAAATTTATTTGAATTTAATAAAGAAAAATACCCTTCCATTTTATTTTATAGATATACATTTATGTATTAGTTTATGATTGAAATTTATTCACAAATTATTTGTTTGCGATTCTGTTTGTATATTACGACATATACTATGTCATCAATAGAAAATATCTACATTCTTTTTTCTAAGGGGAGGATGTTGTATATTTGCGTTATAATATATTAACTTGTAATATGTTAGCTTGTAGTCAGTTGACTTATACTATAGTAAGAAAAAACTTATGCGCATGCGCTTACTTTGTAAAACGGGAAAAGAGTCTTGAATAAGGCAGAGACGCACGAGCCTTGATGACGAGCGGACGGGGTTCGTGTCAATTTTGTATACGGAGCAAGCGTATTATATTTAGATTGTCAGTTCTCATTTTTTATAATATTAATTTGTACCTTTTGTAATAATAGTTCATAACCACCTTCTTTTATAATAAACGATTTTAATAATACTAGCATAATCTTGGTTATCACTCCTTGTATCCTCTTTATAGAAATCATCATAATTTAAAATTCACGTTAAAAAAATTTTAAGTAAATAAATAAATGAATACACATTTTGAAAAAAACCTTTCGAAAAATCGATGCAGAAATGGCAAGATTCATTAGATGTATCATCACTCTTATTAAATTTTTCACTATTTTTAACTGTTTTTACCCTAAATGTTAAAAATAAATTTATACATACAGTATTAGATATTTTTTCCTTTAGATATTTTTATGTGTGATTGAAAAATATTATAAAATATTTAACTTACTGTTTTTGCCCATCAGTATTTTTTACATCAATAATTTGATCAATCTCCTCTGCACTGTTATTTTTTTGGCTGCCATTTTCGTCATTTTCATTATCATCACTTTCAGAGAAAATTGAATGATTTTTGAAGCGACTGTTATCATTTTCTTGAAAATTATTTTCCCTTTTGACGTTTAACATTCTTTTTTCTCTTTTCACTTGACGTATTCTAGCAATCGTATCATCTGCATTATCTATATGAGGTCCTATAATTTTTCCATCGACAGAAACTTCTAAAGAATTCAACCATTTCTCATCATCTGAAAAAAAATAAAAAATAAATAAAATTTTAATTTAGTTTTAATGAAATTAAATTTGGTATTTCAATTTCAACTAACTTTTTTATAATTTAAAGAAATCTTATGACCTATATGTTTACTAAAATATTGGTATATTTTGTACTTACCATTTTCATCAATAATTTGGGCGTCATACCATTTCCCTTCCCATTTCGCTTTAACTGATTTCCCCTTTATTTTCAAATCAGTTTTATCAATTACACTAGTTGTTGGAGGAACTGTCTTCCATAAAACTAGAACTTTCATTTTTAGATTTTTTAAATATATTTAAATATTATAATATAGGTTAACTATTAAATAATCGATAAACGGTTGACGAGTTCCTTTGGATTTTGCGTACCTCACGTCAATATCGCGTTTTCGCATTTGTTTTCACCCATAGCAACACTAAAATTATATATATATTTATCACGACTGCAAAAACTGGATAGATGAGAAGTGCACTTCGTATTTCTAATCGATTATTTTAAAAATCGAAAAATAATAGATTGTTAATTTGAAACTAATTCAGATAACTTTTTCAAATATTAAATATTTTATTAAATAATAATCCTTGATAATTAACCCAATAATAAAGTGAAACAAAACAAATTTTCAATCGATATTGTTAAGAATAGTTATATTTATCGATATGCTAAAACAGCCTTTTGAATGTTACAAAAGAAGACAACAATTTCGGATAATAAAAGCCATGAAAATGTACAAGTCAAGTACAGATGATAGTGACACTGAAGTCGATAACCTACAAACTGAAGGTAATTTAAACAATCAAAAACAAACATTTTTACTATTTTTTGATATTGCAAATTTTCTGAATGTTTATTTAAAATTTATGAAGATTATTATTTTTTATAATTTTTTTTTTAATAATATTTATGATTGAAAAAAAATTATTTCAGCAGATTTTATAATACGTAAAAAATGTATGTAATGTTTTTTATTTGTTTTTTACATCTTTTAAATAATTTATTACACATAATATATTAAATATAAATATTCATAATATTTTTTATTTTTCATGTGTCTTATAAATTATTTATTGAAAATTTAAATGAATATCTAATAATAAATACGTATTATGTAGCTCGAATAGAAAAATCATATTTTGATGCAAGCAATCCCGATGAATATACACACTTCTCACGTGATGAAAGGATTTTAGAACAGGTCGGTGATGGAGAAGTTAATGATAGCAGTAATGACGACGATTCAGAAATTGGCAACTGTGATGATGATAATGAAACTGACGACAATGATGGAGATGTAGAAACTGACAACAGTGATGATGATACAACAACTGAATCCAGCAATGATGAAACTGGTGATAATGATAACGATTTATCTAAAAGCGACGAAAGTTTGGATGATTTCGATGTAAACTTAGATAATGCGAATGATCCACTTTACCCAGAATCGCCTATAAGTGTTTTAGAAAGTGTTATTTCGATATTAAGTTTAGTTATTTCTTTTAATATTAGTGGTATTTTACTATCAAAAATTTTAGAAATAATTGAATTACATTGCATAAAGCCAAATAAATGTTTAAAAACTTTATTTCGATTTCAAAAATATTTTAAAAATTTAAAAACGCCTTTGAAAAAACACTTTTTTTGCTCTGAATGTTTTATTAAAGTTGACGATGATGCTTCACTTTGCTCTATATGCGATTCTAAAGAACATATCACGTATTTTATTGAAATTCCTATCATTACTCAATTAAGAACTCTTTTTAAAAAACCTTTATTTTTTGAAACAATAAGTACCTACAGATTTAAAAGAAATAAACTAGAAGGTAATATCGAAGATATATATGATGGATCTGTCTACAAAAATTTAGAAAATGCAGGCTTTTTATCAGAAAAAAATAACATTTCCTTTACCTGGAACACTGATGGCGTACCAATTTTTAAATCGTCAAAGTTTAGTATATGGCCACTATACCTTGTAATAAATGAATTGCCGTATAAATTACGGATACAAAAAGAAAATGTTATTTTTGCTGGTTTGTGGTTTGGTAAAAGTAAACCACAACCAAACTTGTTTTTAAATGTATTCAGAAATTCATTAAAAAAATTATACAATGGCGTTAAATTTGTTACTAACTTTAATCAAATTATAAAGGTTAGAGCTATGATTATATGTGGCACCTGCGATTTACAAGCAAAAGCTCTTTTTTTAAATATGAAATTGTATAGTGGGTATTATGGGTGTCAGAAATGCAAAATACGAGGAGAAAGAGTACAAAACGTACAAACGTATCCTTATGAAAAGAATTTGAATCTTCGAACGACTTCCGAAACAATTGATTTTGCAAATTCTATTAATGCCCATAATATCAACAATAAAAAAAAATAGAAAAAAAGACATATTTGGTGTTAAGGGTCGTAGTATTTTGTCACAAATTGTGCATCAGTATATCGAAACAACAACAATTGATATAATGCATTGTGTTTATATAAATATAACTAAAAAATTGATGTCATTGTGGTTCGAATCCGATTTCAGTAACAAAGCCTTTTCTTTAAGATCATTTTTATCAGATATAAATAAATTATTATGTTCATTTACTCCTATTGAATCTGTAGCTAGATTCCCACGAAATTTAGACGATTTTTCTTACTGGAAAGCATCGGAATTCAAACTGTTTCTGATGGTGTACAGTTTACCTCTCTTAATAGTTATTTATGTACCTTGGGCGAGCCTTGCGCGATTACGACCTGAGGACGATATTAACATCGTGGGATAATAAAGCCGAGGCGCGCGAGCGAAGCGAGCGGCCGAGGCTTTATCCCACGATGTAAATATCGTCCGAAGGCCGTCATCGCGCAAGGCTCGCCCAGGGTGCTTAAAAAATTTTTCATCCCAGGCAAGGACGCATGAGGGTTTTTAGGTGCAGATGTTTTTTTAAAAATAATTTTATATTTATATTACAAAACTAAAATTATAGGGTACTCTTTTTTATTAAAATTTATTAATTTTTGATATTAAATAAAAAATTAACTATAAATAATAAAATTAAAAAGAAATAATAAATAAAAATAATAACATCGACAATAAATAATAAAATTAACATTAAAATTATTGATAGTTAACAATATTATTGCAATTTTATAATTTTATTTTTTTATAAATATCGATTTTTCAAAGTAATAAAATTCTGTAGCACAAGCTGTAGCTTGAATACCAAATACAACTGAACTTGCAGTTTTGCACTATTGATTCTTTTGTTTTTGATTTAAGTCGAAATACGATAGAGAAAAGTTGCTGCTGGGCTTTAATGAGCTCAATGCAACCCAGGAGCTTTATACTCCTGGGCAGTAATGACTGCTATTGCAGCCTAGGAGCTCCTAGCGTGCATCTAACCTATTTATCAATTGAGGACTCTCTGCACGTAAAAACCCGAATGCGTCCGCCTGGGATGAAAAAAATTTTATGCAAGAAATTTATTTTAATCATCATGTTTTACTTGTTTACAGCATAACTATATTAAACATGTCATGTATTTCAAATAATATGATAAATCAGGCTTCTCTTGCACTAAATGAGTATGTCAAAAGGTACGAAATTTTGTATGGAAAAAAGCATATGACAATAAATATTCATTCATTACTTCATTTACCAGACGTTGTAAAACAATTCGGACCTTTATGGGTTACGTCTTGTTTCCCATTTGAAAATCTAAATGGTGTTTTAAAAAATTTTGTTCATGGTTCCAATAAACCAGAACTTCAAATTATATCTTCTATCTCAATTTTCCTAAATGCAAGTGTATTAAAAGATAAGATATTACAAAAAAATAATAATTTGTCTTTCTTTTGTAATAAAACCGAATCAAGAAGCAAGAATCGACGAAAATTAACTAAATTATCAAATAAAATATACGCAGTAGGAGCTCTATGCAAAAAAAAGACTTTGATTTTATTAAAGATATTTTTGCAATTGACAATTGTGAAGTGGAATATTATTTATTTAAAAGGCTAATGTTAAACAATGTAATTTTTGAAACAGAATTTTATAGTAATAAAAAAAAGTCAGATTCATCGTGTATTAAATATTTTATAAATGATGAAATTAAAATTGGTTGCATTCAATATTTTGTAAAATTATGTATGAATGATTGTGCATGTATGCTCAACTTTATGGAATGCAATAATAATTGTAAAATCTATGCAATTATTTACAATTATAACATAAAACCTGCTTTTATAAATGATATTTTTGGATTACCATTTGTGCCTATTATTTATGAATGTGCGAACAATGAAAATAAAATTTTATTTCCAATAGAAGTAGAAAACATTAAATCAGTTTGTTTTAAATTGAAAATAGATAATTCTTTGTTTGCGATAGAACCGTCTAACTTTCACGAATACGAATAATAATAATTGCAAGAAATGAAATTCTAGTTTTAGTTAAACTTAATTTTATATTCAAATGTATTAAAAATGTTCTTATAAAATTAATAAAGTATGTAAATTATGATGTTGAATTCGTCTCGTTTTTAATGAAAATTCCCAAATAAAAATATAAAAAAATTTTTTTAAATTCAAATACTCTTAAATAAATTATATAGTTAAATAAAAATTAATATAGTTAAAAATATTTTTAAAAACAATATTAATTTGTAAAACACTTCAAATAACAATATAAATAATAGAATTGTATATAAAGATTTCGAAAAGATCTCTCAAAGATCTTAAATTATTAATTTAAAATATAAAAACCATCTTTAAAAGATCAAGAAAAAATCTTCAAATATTATTTGAAAAAGAGTTTGAAGACTTTGAAGAGATCTTTGAAAGATATCAAAATCTGAAGCTAGAATAATATGAAAAGATCTCAGAAAGATAATCAAAAGATCTTTGAATTTATCTTCTACATATCCTCTTAAGAAAGTATCAAATAGTGCCTTTTTTGAGATATGTCTTTAAAAGATATTTTAGATATCTTTTACATTTTTACGCGGGAAAAAATTAAATAATGAAAACATTAAAGTATTATTTATATAATTTCTGAAAAACAATATTCTTCAATAGAATGTCAAAATACTGGTCACATTTATTTCAAAATGCAACGTAATGTTGAATTTTCATTTTTAAAATTCTTCTAGACCTTAAAGTTTATGATCTCTTTTCTATGCCATTTTTCAAATGTTAGAAAATACAAACCATAAATTTCTTTTGCGTTCTTTTTTTTAAAGAGCGGGAATTATGCTTATAAATATTTATACTTGTTATTTTTTCAAGTCATTTTTCATGTTTGATAGTTAAATATTACATTTGTAATATATAAATACAAGAAAAAATGCAAGATAAATTGTTACAATCACTCACGCTATATTCTGTTTATTATTTTGCCAATAGATTTTTAACAAATATTTTAACAATGTTTTCAGACTATTCCCCGTTTAAAAAAAAGAAAGAAAGTATAATTTCTTTCAGAATTTATTTTAAATTAATAGAATCAAACAAATTTGATTTTGATGATGTAAGTTTTACGTGATTTCTAGTTGAGCAGAGTCGATTTCTACGGCAACATTTTTAGGTGACACGTTTTTTTGATTTTTAATGGCACATATTGCTTGCATATTTTACGTAAGTCAAAAGAATCTTTTTCTAAAATAATACATATTCTGATCGTTTTTTTAATATAAATTCAAAGTTTATAAAGGACAAGTGCAAGTAATGTATAATATAATGTCATAAAAAGAAGTTAAATAGAAATTGATTGAAGAAAATTTTACAAATTAAAAATTGACATACTTTTAAAAAAATAATAATAACATTATTTAACATTAAAAATTTTGTTTACAATCATTTCCTATTAAATTATATACAAACATTTCCTTTCAGAATGACGATTTCTTTGATTACTTCAAACTTTAAAATTAAAAATTATCATAATTATAGCTTTTTTAATATTTAACTGAATTAACATCTTAATTGCCGCAACGAAGATTATATGATAATTTCATATGGAAGTTTTCTTCATGGCAATTAAATAATTAATGATATGCAGCCAGACAAGTCGGAAAAAGACTTATTTAGGCTTCCTACTGTTAGTCATGTAGTTCTTTTTATTTCTTTCAGATGAAACAGTTACCCATTAGCGATTTCATCCTGTTCATCTTACTTAATCAATATACAGAATTAAATCATTTCACAAATAAGTACTATTGTTGTTATTAATTATTACTAACTAGGAGAGTATCAAACTTCCGGATCACGGATTTTGCTTAAACGTTGGGATAAGTTTTCAGATGTCAAAATATGAAAGGATCGGAAATTTTAGATCCCAACGCTCAATATTTTCCTAGTTACTAGGCAATTATAGAAAATCACTAAAAATGTTACTAGATTTTCAAACGCATATAGTTCCTTAGAATTGATAGCTAGGAATTGAAGCTTTTTTAAATGAAAGCTAAGCTCAAATCTTTTCGAAATAGTAGTTATAGCATGTCACAATATTATTTATAGCATTACGTGAGCTAAATCCGCGTTTTTTACACCATCTAGCGGGAGCTAAATACAACTTTTTTGAACTGTATAAAAAAGTACTACCGCAAGAAAACTCGCACTTTATTATACTGTTCAAAAAAGTAATATCGAAATCACGCATCACAATCACTCTTTGTATATATATTAATACGTAGAAATGTCTTTTCACACATGATAATACGTAGAAAATCAATCAAAAAATATACCCCGTTGAAAAAATCCAATTGGATTTCCAATTGGAATTTCAAATTGGAATTCCAATTGGATTTTGTTGGAAATCCATGTTGGAATTCCAATCAATTCCAATTGGAAATTCATAATGGAATTCCAATGAGAATTTTAGAAATCCAACGTAAATTTATGGACATTTTTAAGCGACTGAAATATTTTTTTATATAAAATTTTATTTGTGTTTTTATTGCGACTTATAAAAATATCTCTGTTCATTGAGTAAAATAGAACGTGAGAAAGCAGGCCGAATGATCGTCGTTTTAGACCAAATGAAACTACCAGCTTATAAGTCTTAAACTCTTTTATTTTTTTTGTGCGCATTTGCTTGCCATAAGAGAGTCAATAGATAAAAAGCGTGGTAGCCGCCTGGTGATTAATTATTAGCACTATTATATAAATGTGTATATTTATATTCGATGATTAGCCGCTCGGGGGCTACAACGCTATCTATCTATTGACTTTCTTATGATAAGCAAATGCGCACAAAAAAAATAAAAGAGTTAAGAACTTATAAGCTGGTAGTTTCATTTGGTCTAAAACGACGATCATTCGGCCTGCTTTCTCACGTTCTATTTTACTCAATGAACAGAGATATTTTTATAAGTCGCAATAAAAACATAAATAAAATTTTATATAAAAAAAAATTTCAATCGCTTAAAAATGTTCATAAATTTACGTTGGACTTCTAAATTTCTCATTGGAATTCCATTATGAATTTCCAATTTGAATTGATTGGAATTCCAACATGGATTTCCAACAAAATCCAATTGGATTTTTCAACGGGGTAAATACTTCAATAAAGAATTGTAAGCATCAAGAAAATCAAAACTATAGTTTATAAATTACTGTTGTGCCGTGAGTTGTCGAAACATATCAAACATCTGTGAGCGACGCGCATGCGTGTACAGTGTGTACAGTCTAACAATGAGAAAGAGAGAGATAGCTGTATGAACAATAAACTAGATGCTTTGCTTTGTCTGACCCGTGTATACATAAATCTAAATAACCGGCAAGTTCTCTTTTTATCATATTGTATTTAATTAATAATAATATTAAAAATTAAAAAAAAACTTTTTAATGTACCACGTTTTTATAATGAACCAAAAAGTATAAAATAATGTGTAATAAAATGAAAAATGAATAATGATTTGAAATAAAAAAAACGTGGGGCGCATGTTTATTATTATGTATTGTATGCGCCCCACGTTTTTTTTATTTCAAATCATTATTCATTTTTCATTTTATTACACATTATTTTATACTTTTTGGTTCATTATAAAACGTGGTACATTAAAAAAGTTTTTTTTTATTTTTAATATTATTTTATACTTTTTAGTTCAATTAAAAAACGTGGTAGATTGAAAATTTTTTTTTTATTTAAATATTATCTTATACATTTTGGTATTATTATTATTATTATTATTAATATTATTTATCGTGTTGTCCAACAGTGCATATTATATAGCATATATATTGTTGTCTAGGGACTAAAACGTGTTTCATCTATTTTTTTTAGAGAACACGTAATCGCATGGTGAGTTTCCCGCCATTTTGACGATAATGACGCCATTAGAAATTCAACCAAGATTTATTGTTTTATGCATTATAAGACCATAAAATGAATAAAATACAGTCTCCAATTCTATATGTATAATAGAAAATGCTGTAATTTATGTCTAATTGCAATATGAGAAGTTAAAGAATTTTAAAAATTTTCGAAGATGGTTAGACACTAATGTTAAAAGTATATCTATATATAAAATCTTCAAAATTTCAATTTTTCCAATATCTCCGTATATAATTGTATTAATATATTTTTCGGTGGGAATATATATTTAATTATATTATCCAACAATGCATGCAAAAATATAATATTGAATATATTAATATATTAATATATTTGATATATTAATATATTAATATATTTGATATATTAATATATTAATATATTTGATATATTAATATATTAATATATTACTATATTAATATATTACTACATTTGATATATTAATATATTAATATATTAATATATTAATATATCAAAAGAAGATTTTTAAAATTTTCGAAGATGTTTAGACACTAATGTTAAAAGTGTATCTATATATAAAATCTTCAAATCTTCAATTTTGCCAACATCTCCGTATATGATTGAATATATTAATATATTGTTCGGTAGATATATATATATTTTTTTATAATATTGCATTGTCATCCAGTTCCGAGCTATATTTAAAATTTCAAGTCTCTAGCTCATCAGGAAGTTAGTTTACAATCGGTTGCAAAATTCGTACCGAACAGACAGACAGACAGACAGACAGACAGACAGACAGACACCAAAGCGAGTTAATAAAAACGTAGTATAAAACGTAGTAAAATATCACTGACATTGATACTTTTGAAATCGAATATTTTTCAAATCGTTTTTGCTTTTCTTTGTTTGCGACGGGTCTATTATTGATAATAAATAGTTTTAACTTTTTTTGATTTATCAATCGTGGTACGCATAGTTTTGCTGATTATATAGCATTCGTTTTTATTTATGAATTATCATTCGCGATGTGGATAGTTTTTGATAATATTGATTTTCTGGAGTATTAATTACGTGTGGCGAATTTATCTCACACGTGCTATAAAATAATATACGATACGTGTGCTCGAAGTGGTCCTCTTACACGACGTGCATAGCACCCTCACTGCGCTCGGACGCTAACTGCACGCCGTGTAAAAAAGGACCAATTAGAGCACGTGTATCGTAATGTACTATTTTTCCCAAATTTATAGCGTGATAAACAATGGACCTGATTTTTCTTTTTAAAACATTAATTAAAAACAAAAGCTGAAATTGGGTCTAATGTTTATTACGCTATAACTTTGGGAAAAAATAATATTTTGACATGCTATAACTACTATTTCGAAAGGATTTGAACTCAGCTTTCATTTAAAAAAAGTTTCATGCTCCAAATTATCAATGCTAAGGAACTGTAAGCGTTTGAAAATCTAGTAACTTTTTTAATGATATTCTTTAATTGCCTGTAACTAGGGAAATATTGAGTGTTGGAGTCTAAAACTCTGTTTCCTTCCATATTTTAACATCTGAAAACTTATCCCAAAGTTTGAGCAAAATCCGTGATCCGGAGGTCTGATACTTTCCTAGTAAGTTTTATTAACATAGTTTTCAAATCAATTTTTGTTAAGGAGATGTGAAACGGACACTACACCTGTACTCATGAATATTACCTATCTTTCCATTTTATTGTGAAATTTTTGGAAAAGAAATGCATTAGCTTGTAGTATGTACCACAAAGATTATTTAGTTAAATTTTTAAATGAATTCATTCATTAGTTTTTAAGAATTTTGGATTTCTCGTATTAGATCGATAAATTTAAATATACAATATTGCAAACCAAATTCTCAATAACAAATGAATGAATTTATTTCAAATTTCAATCGAATAATCTCCATGGCACATACTATTAGCTAATGCATTGGTTCTACAAAAATTTTACAATAAAATGGAAAGATAGGCAATACCCATGAGTAGAGGTATAAACATGGATTTGATGTCATTTTCTTTAATTACATGCATTGTTACATCTTGAAAATATTTATTTATAAGTACATTAAGTTTAAAATTAATTGTACTAAAATAATTCATTTATTCATCACTATTTGTAATGCATCCCATACAGCCGCAAAAAGTATATATTTATTATAATTAATTCATAAAAGAAGATACCCAGTAGAAAAAAATTTGTAATTTTAACACACATAAGTGTTACAAATGAAACACAAATTTGTTTTTTGTAATTTTCAAAGTTAAAATTTTAACATAAAAATTCATGAATAATACAAAATTTTGAATGGTAAAATTTGTAAATTTTACAAATTTATTTGTGTTAAAATATAATGATTGAAATGATGATTAGATATTAAATAATGACTTTCTCGTATTTCTTTCTGTTAATATATTTAAAAAAAGAGAGAGATAAAGAAATATAAGAAAAAGGATAAAATGATGAATGTTGGAGTGGATCAATAAAATTATAAACAAACTAAACTCATTTGACAATATTACATTGTCGTTTAAGGCCGAACGTAAACGAATGATTACGAAAAGAGCCGATCATTTTTGAATATGAGTATATCATATAAGTATAGAAATAGAGTCGATTAGTGGCTCAGTCGGTAGAGCGTTGGATTCGTAATCTCGGGATTTTGAGTTTAAATTCTGCTCTCGGCAACCGATTGATAGAGCATCACTGTACGTTACATGTGGTTTGTTCACAAACACACTTACGAGCTCCGTCGCTGATTAGCATTACAAATAGCATAAATATAGCGAGGTTAAAGAAGAAAAAAAAATATACAAATTTTTGGACTTATTAGGAGAGGGTCAGATCTCCGGATCACGGATTATGCTCAAACTTTAGGGTAAGTTTTCAGGTGTCAAAATATAGAGGAAGACAGAATTTTAGACCTTAATGCTCAATATTTCCCTAGTTACAGAAAATTAAAGAAAATCACTGAAAAAGTTACTAGATTTTTAAACGTTTATAATTCTTCAGCATTAACAACTAGAAGCTTAAAACTTTTTTTAAACGAAAACTGAGCTCAAATCCTTTCGAAATAGCACACTCATTTTTTGCTGTTAATGCTGAAAAATTATAAACGTTTAAGGTTGTATGGGCTATGCAGTCTGTGTCAAAAGTTAGTTTTTTAGAAAATCGTCTATATTTTTCGGTAGTAAGTAATTATTTAATTTTTAGCTTAGTAACTTATTAGATAATATTAAAACAATCATTTTAAACTTTGTTTCATTTAAATATAATTAATTATTAAAGAGTTATAACATTTTAAAGTTTATAAATTTTACACAAATCTAATGCAATCATAAATAATAATGCCAAACTTTCAAAAATGATTTTATTTGACTGCAACAAAGTTTATTTTGTTCAGTTTAAAATTTAGAATCTATTGACGAGGATGGAATTTTGATTTTTATTTTTTATTTAAATTTATTGCCAATTTTTTGCGAAAAAATGTCTCAGACGGTACTTACTGTTTTATCATAAAAAATTGGCAATAAATTTAAATAAAAAATAAAAATCAAAATTCCATCCTCGTCAATAGATTCTAAATTTTAAACTGAACAAAATAAACTTTGTTGCAGTCAAATAAAATCATTTTTGAAAGTTTGGCATTATTATTTATGATTGCATTAGATTTGTGTAAAATTTATAAACTTTAAAATGTTATAACTCTTTAATAATTAATTATATTTAAATGAAACAAAGTTTAAAATGATTGTTTTAATATTATCTAATAAGTTACTAACTAGGAGAGTGCCACACCTCCGGATCACGGATTTTGCTCAAACTTCGGAATAAGTTTTCAGATGATAAAATATGGAAAAAGCTAAAGTTATAGTCACAAACACTCAATATTTTCCTAGTTACAGGCAATTAAAGAAAAACACTAAAAAAGTTACTAGATTTTTAAACGCATATAATTCTTAAGCATTGATAGCTAGAAGCTTGAAACTTTTTTTAAATTAAAGCTGAGCTCAAATCCTTTCGAAACAGTAGTTACAGCATGTTAAAATATTATTTTTTCCCAAAGTTAAAGCGTAATAAAGATTGGACCTAATTTCAGCTTTTATTATTAATTAATGTTTTAAAAAGAAAATTCAGGTCCAATCCTTATTACGCTTTAACTTTGGGAAAAAATAATATTTTGATATGCTGTAACTACTGTTTCGAAAGGATTTGAGCTCAGCTTTAATTTAAAAAAAGTTTCAAGCTTCTAGCTATCAATGCTAAAGAACTATATGCGTTTAAAAATCTAGTAAATTTTTTAGTGATTTTCTTTAATTGCCTGTAACTAGGGAAATATTGAGTGTTTGTGACTATAACTTTAGCTTTTTCCATATTTTATCATCTAAAAACTTATCCCAAAGTCTGAGCAAAATCCGTGATCCGGAGGTGTGACACTCTCCTAGTAAGCTAAAAATTAGATAATTACTTTCTACCAAAAAATATAGACAATTTTCTAAGAAACTAACTTTTGACACACGCTGTATAGCCCATACAACCTTAAAAATCTAGTAACTTTTTCAGTGATTTTCTTTAATTTTATGTAACTAGGGGAATACCAACGGAAATATTGAGCATTAGATTCTAAAATTCTGTCTTCCTTCATATTTTGATACCTGAAAACTTATTGTAAAGTGTGAGTAAAATCCGTAATCCAAAGGTCGGACCCTTTCCTAGTTAGCAGAAATTAATATTTAAAAACTAAAATTTACCTTGCATTTATCGCATTTTTATTGCATATAATAATAAGAATGCTAATCTATAATTATTAAAAGTATGAGATTATTTAAATAATTAAGTACACACATGTTTGTAAAAATAACAAACTTCGTGTGTTAATTCTACAAAAAATTTTGTGTTGATTTTAAAAGTACACAGAAATTTTTAAATTACAAAGATATTTATGTTGATTTTACAAACATGTTCGTAAAATTTTAACACAAAAATTTTTGTAAAAAAAAAAAATTTGACAAATTACACAACATTTTTTACTGTGTAGGAAAGCATCTGCGGTGCGGTTTGAACCTAGGGTCGCTCGTATAAAAAACCAGAGTTCAAGCGTTGAGTCGTTCCCACCAATACAATTTTAAATATTTTGTCGCTGCATATTCCATAACTTGCGTTTGCATTTTTATATTAAATGCTATTAAGCGATACACGTGAAATTAGTCCTCATGGATAGAAATAAAGTGTTATCTGCATCTTGTATGATAAAAAGCATCATTTTTATTTATGAAGATAAATTAATTTTATCGATTCGTACGTTTTAATTAATATTTAACAAATGACGCTTAAATTTGATGATTATACTTTCTTACTCATTATTTCTAGCATGCGATTTCATTTCATCGAGTTTTTCCGCATCTCAAGGTATGTGAAGGAATACCACATAAAAAGGAATCATCTTGATAAAAAAGTATTACGGAAAAAAGGTCAAAACAGATCTACATAATAAAGAAAAATAGAATCGAATAACCCCCAACGAAAATGGTGAAAGGGTACACCATAAAAAAAGCAACATAAAATGTACGAGTCAGAATGGAACAAAAAAATTTTATTTCATATAGCGTCTTAAGAGGCGGTCGGAACCAAATCGGTGACTTGCGGTATATATCAAGTCAGCATTTTTCGCTTTACGATAATATTTTGTATATTTTTATGGCTTAAACTATTTCAAATTATTCTTTATATATATGACTAGAGGGAATGACTATATTTTTACCATATGAATAAGTAAATAAACTATTATAAGCATTTATTACAAATATCAAACTGACTTGACATATACCGCATGCAAAAAACTGTCGTGTCGATTGTTAGGTGGCATTTTTCGCTTTATAACAATATTTTGTATATTTTTGTGGTTTTAACTATTTTAAATTATTCTTTATATACATGACTAGAGGAAATGACTATATTTTTACCATATTAATAAATGAATAAATTATTATAAGTATTTATTACAAGCACCGAACTAAGTCACTGATTTGGTTCCGACCGCCTCTTAACGCTTTTACTTCTTAAAATGGCGAATTGAAAATTCATTTTATGACTCGTTTGAAACAGATTCCAGAAAGTCATTTTGTTCTACGATTACCATAATTTTCATGGTAATTAATATAAAAATATTTTTTCCGTGTAGTAAACATCAAGTATTATTTTTTTTCAAAATTCGAAACATATTGTTATTTAAACGTCTAAATGCAAAAAAAATCATTTTCATGAAATACTTATTTTTGATAAGAGTACGAGAAAGTGATTTTAACCTCGTGGGGTCGTTTTCACCTAAGCGAAACCAGGATTAAAAGTTCACACGAGTTTGAAATCACTTTCTCTCTCGAGTATCTAAATTTTTTGTATACGACATGCAAAAAGCTTGTTTTAATATACACACATTTTTATTGAAACATTCGCAAAAATGAGCTTTGTATACAGAGTTTGGAAAATATAATTTCTTTTATTTTTATGGTTTTATTTTTTTTAGAAGATATGGTTATATTTATTTTGTATTACCATTACGTTATTTAGAAGATCATTCACTTTTTATTCGAGGCACCCTTATGATGAAGTTCATTTTTTGTTCATTAAAAAAAAACAAAAAATTTGCTACACAAAAATAAAAAAAAAAATTTTTTCTTGAACAGGCAAATAGTATTGAATTTTTATTTTCATAAAAATACAGGTTTATAAAATATTAAATGAAATCACATTTTTCTAATATTGAAAATAGAATTATAGCACAGAAAAATGTTTGCATGATTCAGAAACGAGTTTTTTTGGCACACAAAATAGTACATTACGCAAGCAGTGCGAGGATCATCTGTACCGCGCACGTGTTGCGTGTACTATTTTTCAACACATCGTGAGCGAAACACGATTATTTTTGCGATTACTTACCGAGCGGAGCGAGACGAGTCGATTTGTCACCCGAGATTAGACGAGTAAATAATAAAAAATAAATGATAAATCATAAATATTTACAACTGCATCATTAATAGAATAAATATTTTTATGTTTGCGAATTAAAACTTTTAGTTGTTCATTAGAACAATTTCTGGAATTAACTGTCAAAAAAGTTGAATTTTTTTTCAAGAAAATTCTTTAAAAAAATTAAACATTCATACTTGAAAAATTTAATTTTTTTTTAATTTTATGACATATGTTATATCGTAAAAGTGACATATACGTTATATATATGTTACTCTTATATCTGATATATGTTATATTTTAAAAGTGACTAAATGTTTTACATCAATTCTACCTGTGAAAAACATTATAAGTAAATATTTACTATCTAAATCAACTTTATAATTGATAAAAGTAAAATCTTTTTGAAAAATATCATCTAACAACTCTTTTACATATGAAACAATTCCCCTTTTTTATTTTTGGTAATAAAAAATTTTGTTTCGAATTTCCTGTCAAAATAACCTTATACGACATAAATATCGAGGCTAAGTCCGCAAAACAATTGTGAATCTTGTTGTCTAAAAAAAAGCAACATGGCGTACATGTTTCGCACATTATGAAAAAATATTAGGTTTCGCACACGCAAAACAAGCATGAGAAACCGTGTTTCTCGCACGGAGTGTTAAAATAGTACATTTTGTAACGGGTATGAAAAGGCTTTATTTACGAAATGAGAAGTTTACGGCCCGAGCCGAAGGCGAGGGTCGTAACGAGTTTCGTAAAAAAGCCTTTTCATACCAGTTGCAAACCGTACTTTTTGCCATGAGAGCCAAGAAAGAGCAACGAAGTTGCGATTTTGGGGTTAGAATGGCAAAAAATACATTTTTTCTTTAGTTCCCAAAAAAATTTTCGATTTTAGATATTTTTTAAAATTTCATAAGCTTTCGCTTGTTAATAAATTACTACTATGTAGTCTCACAGACCACTAAAAATTATGTTACAGTTATATAAAAGTTAAAAATTCTAGAGATTTGTTCATATAAGAAAATTTTGAAAACACATGAAATCTAAAATAAAATAATAAATTAAGCGACATTCTAAAAAAGAAAATAGCGTCTTAATTAAAAAACATTTACTCACTTTGGTCAAGCCGTATTATGTATATCCGTACAAAATTCACATCGTATTGTACCCTGTCTGATTTGTCTCAGACTTGAATAACTTTCTCAGTCTTTTATATAGAATAAGGCTCGCGGCATAGTTATATTCGCTACTTCTCTTATGCGAGAGGTTGATGGACAGCCAGTAGCGTTGCCACGGTTATCTCATCCATTCATGCCTCCTCTGTCATGACTAGGCCAAGTGGTAATGTACATACAAAACGCTGAACAACATATTTATTATACTACGTGTGCCCGTATTATAAGGGAACAGTTACCGCGTGAAAAGCTAGTTTTATCAAAATATGATAGTTTATATCAAATTATATTAATAATTTGAGATTATAATTATTTATATAGAGACTTTTTAATGTATTTTTTTATAGTTAAAAGACTTAGATTATAAATATTTATATTTAACGCGGAGGAAGAAGTTCTTATAAAAAATTTAATTGTTTACATTTAAAATTATTAAAATTAAAATTAATTAATTATTAATTTAAAATTATTTTTAGGTAGAAATAATGGATACTATTAGCTTTTGCTGTTCAATTCATTAAATAAACTTTATTATAACGACTTTTCGCCTTTATTTCTGAAAGGCCTCTTCAGAAGTGGATTTGGATGCTGTGAAGCTGTCTATAGAAAGGAGATGGCATTTGTTGTATGATAAAACTAATCTAATAATCTAACTGAATTTAATTACGTTATACAATTTATTATGGACAACAACTTTTTCACATTTAATCAAGTAACATACAGACAAATTTTTGGTTTTGCTATGGGTAGCCCCATCAGCTCCGTTCTTGCTGATTTAGTCATGCAAGATCTAGAAGATACTTCCTTATCTCTTTGCAAATTTGATGTTGCTCTATACCACCGTTATGTAGACGATGTCCTGATTTGTATTCATAAAGATAATGCTGACAACATTTTAAACATTTTTAATCAATATGATGCACATCTCCAGTTCACACTGGAAAAACCTAATAATAATTCAATACAATTCCTGGATTTATCGATTGATTTTAATGACACCAAAAAAATTCTTACAAATTGGTACCGTAAAGAAACACATTCGAACTGTTACTTAAACTTCCTATCACATTGTCCTCTATCACAAAAAATTGCAATAGTATACAATCTAGTTGACAAAAACATTCTTTTATCATCATCAAAATTCCATAAAACAAACTATGATTATATTATACAAACTCTCATTGAAAACTATTATCCTCTCACTTTTATCCATTATCACATTAAGAAACGCATTAACTATCACAAATTCAACATACAATCTAATTTAATACAAAGTAAAACGCCCAATGATGTTATTAATAAAAAATTTATAACTCACCCCCATAACAAACACTTAGAATTTAAATTCAGGAATATAACTAAGAAATATAATTTTAATTTGATTTTTAAAAATACATATAAAGTCTCTTTTAATAACATTTTAGGTAAAGATAGTATTCATTTTCAGAAGCAGTCTTGAATAGTATACAAAATCAAATGTAATGATTGCCCCATAGTTTATATTGGACAATCTGAACGCAGATTGGAATTTAGAATTAAAGAACACATTAGTGATTTAAAACATAAACGAGAAAAATCCGCTCTAGTCAATCATTGCAAAAATTCAAACCATAGTTTTAATACTCAAATTTCTGCTAAAAATATCATTGACATTGAATATAATTATAATAAAAGACTGCTTATCTGAAATGATACATATTGAAAATCACGATAATTGTAATAGAATACATGACACAGAGAAACTACATTATATTTACAAAAAATATATCATGGATTTATTGAAATGAGACTTAAAAATCACTTATGTTTATGCGCAAATTGTTATGTGAAACGAGCAAATTATTTATTCCTATTCGCAAATTATTATACAAATGTATATAAAGTTAGTTATTATTGTAATCTTGTTCACGTGGGTCAGAATCATTTTTTGAGTTTGTAAACATTGGTACATTGTAGAAACACCAGTTTCTTTAGCCTTAAAACTTGTATACTGTTCATGTAAACACACCCGTCTTCTTTCACAGAGTATTAAAATGTGATATGTTATTTTGATATAATTCTTGACTATGCAATATTTTTGCATTAATCTAAAATTTATTGACTATAATTATGTTTAAATATATAATTCAATTAATATTGCCAATTAATACATCATTG
Organism: Anastatus disparis; assembly: GCA_017163975.1. Classification (NCBI taxonomy): domain Eukaryota; kingdom Metazoa; phylum Arthropoda; class Insecta; order Hymenoptera; family Eupelmidae; genus Anastatus; species Anastatus disparis. The sequence goes on along the minus strand of JAFFSR010000330.1, from coordinate 107,322 downwards.
TAAGTTATTGATTTGTATTTTTATTCATATATATTTTATACAAGGTTGTGTGTGAATGTCTTATATATAATTATATCCTTGTTTTTCTGTTTAATTATATTATAGAACCTGAAGAGGCCTTTCAGAAATTAAGGAAACGTCGTTATATAAAGTTTATTTAATGAATGAACAGCAAAAGCTAATAGTATCCATTATTTCTACCTAAAATTACATGCTGTTGATGGAAGCAATAAAAACTATTTCATAAAATTATTTTTATTTTAAATTATTTTGTAATTACACATTAGTCGAGGGATGATTTTTTTACAATGATACTAAAATCATATAAAATAATAGCGTTCTAAAATTTTATCAAATAAATCAACACATGATATCTTTTCCTAGTAATACATAATATAGAATTTTAATTCTATTAAGTATCTAATTTTGAAAACATACATGGAGAGAAATACGGGGGAATTTTAAAACACGTATGTTAGCTGACGACAAAAGGAGAATGAGTTTTCACAGTATTTGGCGTTAGCATTCGTGAAAACGCGCACATTTTATTAAAGCACTCTCGTGGGTGTATGAGACTTATTTTTTTTTTTTTTTTTGTAAGATTTCTCCAAGCGTTTGTTGTACAAGGGTAGAATATTTGCTGAGATTGTAAATAGATAACTGAAATAAAAATGTCCTTTTGTGACTCGTTGTCTGGAATGCTAAAATATATCGATTTAATTTTATTGTAACAAAACTGTTTTGAAAATTCTCCGCTTGTGTATTTTATTCACAAATTTTATCCAAATAACATAAATTCAAAACAAACTAAAAAAATTCATAATATTCGATTATTTAGATCATATATTTTCATGATTACGAAGCTTTATTTTTTCTTTTCTTTTTGAATAATAAAGAAATATTATTTTATAAAGAATTTTTATTGAATTTAGATAAATTTTCAAATTGTTACTATTTATTATTTAAAATTTCATTTTGCTATAAAGAACAAGATCGGGTTTTACTCAAATATTGATCGTAGAACTTACTATGACAATATTTTTGAGAAAAGTAGGGAATCATAAAGTAAAAAGTTATTCTATAAACATATCTCATTCCGTAATTTTCTTATAAATATTGTCATTAAGTTTTCTCCTGCACTGAGAGAAATCGGCTCTAGAAGTAAGTGGGATCCACTTGCCGCTAACAGAAATTTTTCTTGTTTTACTCTTGTTTTAATCTGTTTGCTACAATCCACTAGCCGCAAGTGGATATACATTTGAATCAAATTATTTATCCACTAATTACAAGTGAATATGAAAAAAAGGAAAATCCACTTGCAGTTAGTGAATTTCAGTTTAATGTAAATATACATCCACTAAATGCAAATGGATTTCATGTTGAATCAATCAGATATTCCACGTGAAGGAAAAAGAACCCGTTTTCCGCAATAATAGATTTCTACTTCTATGAAGTGGATTTCGTGTTGATTCAAATAGATCGCACTCAAGTAGAATGTTCTTTTTGCTTCTAGAGCGCATTTCTCTCAGTGTGTTTTACAAATATTCTTAGCAATCATATCTTTGACGCTCAACTCTTAATTCTCAATCACAACAATTAATATTTGAATATAGTGTAAAAATTTTTTTGTATTTTTAACACATAAATTTCACAGATGAATTACAAATATTTTTGTGTTAAAATTTACAAATAATTTTTTGTACTTTTCAGATTGAAATTTTTAATGCATAAATCCATGAATAATACAAAATTTTGAATAACAAAAAGTGTAAATTTTACAAAAATGATTGTGTTGATTTTAAAGTATATAAAAAATTTTATATTAAGGGGGTATAAAATAAAACATTACACCTGTACTTATACATATTGACTATTTTTTCATTTTATTGCAAAAGAGAAAGAAATGCATTAGCTTGTAATATGTACCACAAAAGATTATTCAGTTAAAAATTTAAATAAATCCATTCATCAGTTATTGAAAATTTTTAATTTCTGATACAAAATAAAAAAATTTTAATATTTAATTTTGGAACCCAAAGTTCTCAATAACTAATGAATGGATTTATTGATAAATTTAACTAAATAATTTTCATGCTATATGCTACAAGCTTATGATTTTATTTTTCTAAAATTAAACAATAATATGGGAAGATATTCAATAATCATGAGTATATGTGCAGTGTCCGCTTATCATTCCCTTGATGAAAGTTTAAATTCATTTTTAGGAGATGAAAAACAAACTCATACTTTCGCAGAAAGTAAGTTTTGTAATGAAATGTACTTGTCGATTTTATATTGTTTACTATTTATTTTTACTTTTTGTTGTATTGTCCAGTTTTATTTTTGATGTCATGACTGCAATTCTTTTACTTACTTGACTTTATTTTGTTTTAATCTCATTACTGATAGATATTTAAAACTGTTTTTCATTGTAATTTATGTTTTTCTACGTGTATTTACAATAGTCTGTGATATCGCTTTTAAATGGTGACTTACTGATATAGTATTATATATTAACTTAAATATTTTGATTGTGATATCATATCATATTACGTGCAATACTTTATATAGAAAGAATTATGCTATTATTTATTGTTTAATATATTAAATGCCTTTTTGCACTCTTATTACAAAATATTTATTTATCTAATATTTACAACTTAAAATCTTACAATGAGGCTAGTAATTACTAACTTTAATTTTTTCTTTATATAAGTTTACAATTTGAAGTATAAAATAGTACATTGGGCATCAAGGGAGCAAAATAGGTGTTTACCGACGAGTGCTTGTTTGACACTCGAGCGTAGCCAGGGTGTCGTAAACATGCTGTCTTACGATTCGCATTGTGTATACTTACAGAATCTGCGCACAAACTTGTTTTTGAATTATTGTGCAAACACAGAACTCAACCAATTTCTCTTTCGTATAGTGTGAATTTGTAAGAAACATTATTTCACAATGAGAACCACTGGACCAATAGAACTACCTTAAGTTAGTTTTTTTTCAGCACACTGTTTGCGCCGAGCGCGTGGCGGTAGCATAGCGAAAGAGAAGGGTAGCTAGCAAGTAAACAGATTTTTCAGATGCTCCCACGTTACGCATACTATTTTTTTACACGAAGAGCGCCAGAAATATTATTTTGAATTACATATAGTACATAATACTAATAATACATATAACTCTAAATACACAAACATATATATATATATATATATATATATATATATATATATATATACATAATATTATCAATAAAATAAATATTTTTAAAGGATAAAATTTTCCATTTTATTTAAATATTATAAATTTCTTATAATAAGATAAATAATAGTACATTGTGCAACAAGGGAGCAAAATAGGTGTTTGCCGACGAGTGCGTGTTTGTCGCTCGAGCGTAGCGAGAGCGACAAATCGCACGAGTCGACAAACACCTATATGCTCCCGCGTTGCGCATACTATTTTCTCACGCGAAGAGCACCAAAAATATTATTTTTTATATTATATAATACATGATACTAATAATACATATAATACTAAATACATGTAATACTAAAGAAAAAATAAATGATATTTTTATGGGATAAAATTTTTTGTTTTATTTCAATACTATATATATATTTTTCTTATAATACATTAAAAATTAAATTAAATTTTGATTTATTCAAATTTAACATTTTTCGCGGAAATCGTCCATCGCTAACTTGTAATTCCGAGAATTTACGATCCGGTGTTGAATACTTGGCTGATATTATAAGAATATGAAAATGTCTTCGATGCAACGTGCAAGATTAAATATTACATAAATAATACTCGAAAAAATCAATGCTCAATAGACTGAAAGTTGCTACTGATATATGTGAACTTTTTCGAGGAATTTGTTCACCCCTGACTTGTAATTCGGGGAATTTACAATTCGCAGAATTCACAATTCTAAGTGAAGCACTTAAGACGACTACGGAGGTTAGGCTAAATTTTTATTTCGTAGTTTACAAATTAAACTTTTATTTTGTAAAATTTTTTGGATTTATAAGTTTTCCACCATTCTATGGGTATCAAAGAATGGTGGAAAATTAAAAAATCTGAAAAACTTCATGTATTAAAAGTATGATTTGTAAACTAAGAAATGAAACCTAACCTAAGTTCCGAGGTCGCCTTAACTGATGTATAAAAAGCATCGAGTTACACACACTGACTGATGTATAAAGATATTGGGTTACATTATCGAGCCTGTTAAAAGTTCAGATTCATTTTGCTCCCTGGGGAGGCAAAGAGGTATTTTGCTCCCTCACAACAGCTGGTCAAAATAGTATTTTGCGCTCTGAGTGCGAGAAAATAAATTTTGATTTAACCAATTATAACATTTTTCGAGAAATTCATCCACCCTTAACTTGTGATTCGGAGAATTTGCGATTCAAAGTTGAATACTTAGCTGATATACAAGGATATAAAAATGTGTTCAATGCGACGTGCAATATACTAAATATTAAATTGATGATATTAAAAAAAATTATACTGAATGGATTGAAAAAAGTTATTGATTTATGTTCATTTTTTCAAGAAATTTGTCTACTCCTTTTAATTCGGAGAATTTGCAACTCGCAGAATTCATAATCCGGAGTAAAATATTTGACTGGTGTATAAGGATATCGAGTTACAGTATCGAGTTACACATACTGGCAGGCGTATAAGGTTATTGGGTTACATTATCGAATCTATCAGAAGTTCGAATTAATTTTCCTCCCTAGGGCGGCAAAGGTGTTTTGCTCCCTCACAGCAGTTGGCGAAATAATATATTACACACCAAGGAAGCCAAAGTATTGGTGCGTACATAGCACATATAATTGCCACCTCGAGTCGAAGGCGAGGGTGGCAAATATGTGGTATGGGGTCGCCATTTTACCTCCTGTGGAATGTATACTATTTTTCGCCATACCCGGGCCGAAACTATGACGAAAGTCGTAGTTTCGGGCAGGGTATTAGTCCAGTAGAATTAGCTCGAAAAACCTTAAAATTTGACTTAATTAGTAACAGGTAACTGAAGTGAAAAATGAGTTCATTAGGTCAAAAGATATTAAAATTTAGAAAGACCCTCAAAATTTGGGCTGGCATATTTTTTTAAACAACGTTTTTATGTAAAAAATTGTGAAAAATCGATGTTTTTTGGATCTAGCTCTTTTCGTTTTTTAATAGGGTATATGAAATTTATAATACTTATAAAGGTCTTCAAGACGAACAATTTAAGCCCTATTACATTAAATTTCGTTAATAATTTATTTAAATAATCGCAAAAATATAGTCAAAAATCGTTAAATGTTCAATAATTTTTTATTCCATAAAAAAAAGAGCTACATGCTTGTAACTTTGTAAAAAGTTGCCTTCTATCATCCTTAAGTTCCCATAATTTTTTCAGCAAAAAATATTAATTTGTTTATGAGATATTCAATTTGTTCACTAAAAAGAGGTAAAATGTAGGCCTCAAATGGACCCTATTGCGGTCATTTTAGAAAGAAATGACCATTGTCATTTATGCTCTTTGACACTTATATTTAGTGAAAATAAAAAGTTTGATTGACATTTTAATTATTTTCGCTGTTTAAATGGCGATCGAAAAAAAAAATTTTTTTTCTTAATTGTTTTTTAAATTTATATATGAAAAAATAAAAATATTTAAATGCAACTTTTTTATTCTTGTTGCTTAAATTTTAACGCTTATTTTAAAAAAAAATACGTTATTCTATGATAATTAGGAGCTGAGATAATTTTTTTTTTTTTAAATTCGCCATTTGTTTATTTACAAAGATTAAGGAATGAAATTTTAATGACAGATCCTTTAATACTTGAACTTTGATATAAGATCATTTCTGATATTAAAATCAGTTTTTTAAAACCTTAAAAGATTGTTTTTAAGTATGTATAGTTTCAATTCTTTTTGAAGAGGGGAGGAACGCGTCATCTTTCGCAAGTACAGAAAAAATTTTTTCGATTACTTCAAATTTGTCTTGTGAAAAATTTTCTATATCTCAGTGAAATATTAACCGATTTTGATGTTTCTTTTTTTAATCTGGGGTAGTGCGAGATAATATTAACAGTCGTTATACTTGTTTAATGATATAAATAAATTAATTTGTTATAAACAATAACAAAAAATATATCCATATTTTTTTTTCATTTTTTATATACTTGTTATGTTTATTTTTATAATTTAATATATAAGTTTCATTTCTTTTATGAAAAAATTAGATTATTATCTTTTTTACAGGCTAATAATTAATACAAACATTGACCTTATCATAAAAATCCTGAAATTAGTAAAAATAATGTGAAGGCTTTTATGATAAGAGATATGTTTTTATTAATAATATTGTTTAAAAAAGAAAATAATTAAATTTTTTAGAGAAAAAGATATTATATTTCATAAAATTATTAACACGAACGTTCCATTAACGTAAAATATGAAATAAATTATTTTTTTCATATATATTGTTTATAATAAATTAATTTGTTTTGCTAAATAAAACAAAAATGATGGTACTTAACATTATCTCGCACAACCCCAGATCAAAAAAAGAAACGTTAAATTCGTTGAATATTCAAGGTCAGAAGCTTTTTTTTAATAATGTCAGGATTTTTATGATAAGTGCAATGTTTGTATTAATTATTAGCCTGTAAAAAAAGATAATAATCTAATTTTTTCATAAAAGAAATGAAACTTATTTATTAAATTATAAAAATAAACATGACAAGTATATAAAAAATGAAAAAAAATATGCATATATTTTTTGTTATTGTTTATAACAAATTAATTTATTTATATCATTAAACAAGTATAACGACTGTTAATATTATCTCGCACTACCCCAGATTAAAAAAAGAAACATCAAAATCGGTTAATATTTCACTGAGATATAGAAAATTTTTCACAAGACAAATTTGAAGTAATCGAAAAAATTTTTTCTGTACTTGCGAAAGATGACGCGTTCCTCCCCTCTTCAAAAAGAATTGAAACTATACATACTTAAAAACAATCTTTTAAGGTTTTAAAAAACTGATTTTAATATCAGAAATGATCTTATATCAAAGTTCAAGTATTAAAGGATCTGTCATTAAAATTTCATTCCTTAATCTTTGTAAATAAACAAATGGCGAATTTAAAAAAAAAAAAATTATCTCAGCTCCTAATTATCATAGAATAACGTTTGTTTTTAAAATAAGCGTTAAAATTTAAGCAACAAGAATAAAAAAGTTGCATTTAAATATTTTTATTTTTTCATATATAAATTTAAAAAACAATTAAGAAAAAAAATTTTTTTTTTCGATCGCCATTTAAACAGCGAAAATAATTAAAATGTCAATCAAACTTTTTATTTTCACTAAATATAAGTGTCAAAGAGCATAAATGACAATGGTCATTTCTTTCTAAAATGACCGCAATAGGGTCCATTTGAGGCCTACATTTTACCTCTTTTTAGTGAACAAATTGAATATCTCATAAACAAATTAATATTTTTTGCTGAAAAAATTATGGGAACTTAAGGATGATAGAAGGCAACTTTTTACAAAGTTACAAGCATGTAGCTCTTTTTTTTATGGAATAAAAAATTATTGAACATTTAACGATTTTTGACTATATTTTTGCGATTATTTAAATAAATTATTAACGAAATTTAATGTAATAGGGCTTTAATTATTCGTCTTGAAGACCTTTATAAGTATTATAAATTTCATATACCCTATTAAAAAACGAAAAGAGCTAGATCCAAAAAACATCGATTTTTCACAATTTTTTACATAAAAACGTTGTTTAAAAAAATATGCCAGCCCAAATTTTGAGGGTCTTTCTAAATTTTAATATCTTTTGATCTAATGAACTCATTTTTCACTTCAGTTACCTGTTACTAATTAAGTCATGCAAAAAGTCTAATTCTACTGGACTACATGGCGAAAATAGTATTTTGCGCTCTGAGTGTGAGAAAATATCTTTGAATCCTAAGATAAGTTAAATATCTCAAACCTTTATAATCAATCTTTTTTAACACTTAATTTAACTTAAAAAAAGTTAAAATTAAATATTTATTATATGTTGATAAAAATAGTTTAGAAAATATTTAAAATGAAAAATAAATTTATAAAATCTAAATTCTAAATTCATATCACAGACGTCGGCAAATTCATCTGTTTTGATCAAACTTCGTAAGCAGAGCTTTTAAGCTAGGCTAGGAAAAAGTTCAGAAAAACTTTCATGCCAAAGGTCTATGAGTGAATTACTGATTCCGTTGACAGAAATTGCAGACGAACCATGTGATTCATAACCGCTATCTGAATTGATACTGTTTTCAAATTTACTTGAAGGTGTACCGATTACATCGGTATCATCAGTGTGAAAACTTGCTTGTGATATTGGGTCATATGAATGTGAAGGCGAAAGTAATTGTTCATTACGTTGCTGTGATTGAACAGATAATCGTGTTGTGTCTTCTTCTGGATAAATATTAGTCATGCGATTTTTTGCCTCATCATAAGCGCCATAAATTTCTGCTTTGTGCATTGGCATTTCTTTGATCTCATCATTTTCTGTCATTGTAATAGGTTCTGGTGTGTTGAGCGCAACAGTCGGCAATATTGGGACTGTATTGTAGTTTAAAATGATTTCAGATGTTGTGTGGAATTTATCATTTGCTATGCTTCCGCTGGCTATACCAGTTTCCGCATGATTTGATTTCTTCCCCTCCATTTTTTCTCCAATGTCACATTCTTTGTTGTCTTCTTCTTTAGGTGGTTCCTGTATAAATAAAAATAATTCTATTCTAATTAAATTTATATTAGTAATTCTTGATATTAAATAATTTAACATCTATTGATAAGAATTAACGGTAAATGTTAAAATAAGAAAAAATATTACTACATAATGAAATTAATATGCAATTGTATGTATGTGATAAGTAGATAAAAAGTGTAGTGTCAATAATAAATACTAACAGATCGAAAAATTTCTTTAACAGATCAAGAAATACGATAAAAATTAATAAAACTATATCTTTACATCTTAATAGATTACATACTCATACTTGCTTCAAACTTATTAATTGTATATGCAAATTCATTCATTTGAAATATTTACATATAGTATTAATGATTTTTAAAAATAAAAACTGTTCTGTACTTTTACAAAAATTATCTATCATTTACTTCATAAAGATTAGGAATTTAAAAATAATTTTTTTAAAAGGCAATAGTAAAAGTAAATTGAAGTATATTTCAGAATGTGAAAACCCATCTATTCTATCATCTTAACAGTAATTCTTTTCATTTGTTAAATATTTATTATTTAAAAACTTTTACCTGTTTTTTTGACTGAGTAAAATTTGTTTCCACTTCAGTGGTAACTTCTTGCAAAAAGTTTTCTGTGAGGTCTGCAAGTCCTGCGATGTAGTCGTCTTCTTGGAATTCTGTAAATAAATCTTTGAGAGGAGGTAAAGCGTCAAGACCTTTAAAAGTATGGTAGTACTGGGTTGTGTCGTTTTTACTGAGCCACCCTGCTGCAGAGGGTTAATAGGGGATACTGCCGATCCCAGCGCTGGCACAGTACAGTCGACATGAGCTTGACATATTGGGCACAAGAACTCATTCGTTTTCTTGGACTTCATCAACTCTTTATCCATTTTTAGCCTTTGCATTTCTGTGATTTGAGATTCATTTTGTGCTCTCAACATTGTGCTTTCTTCTAGTAACCTTTCATTTTTTTCTTTGAGAATTCTTACTGTTTCTTCCAATTCATCAAACTTTGCTTTTTTTTGCTCTCGAGAAGTTTGTGCTGCTGCTCTATTTTTTAACTTTCTGAAAGAAATAATAAAAATATAAATAATTTAAAGTTCATTAATAAATAAAATATAATTATAAAAATATTTTTTAATTGATAATAATTATGAACTAATTAATTAAAAATTCGGTCACTCTTTAATTTAATTAAAAAAAAAATGTTTTTTCAGTCTGTTTATAGACCCTAAATTTTTGCACACGAAACGCTTACGCAAAAAACGCAAAAGTCCCCACCACAAAATTTTCACCACCCTATTTTCCCGCTTCGAGACAACAAAATTTTCGCGCTTTTTTGCACATTATTAAGATTGCTCCAGCGTTTGGTGCCATATCAAGCTGGAGCCCCGACAAAAAGAAGAAAATAATTTTTTTCTTTTAATTAAATTTGATAAAAAATGTTTTTTATCAATTACTACATTTATAATTTGTATCACATTTTCTTATTTAACAACAAATATTAGCGATTCACGTCTGATAGCGTTGTAATCATATCAATTTTCATAAATTTTTTAAATATATTTTTTATTTCATTGATGACATGACATATTCTTAATTTATTTAAATTTTTAATAAAAAAATCTACGATTTGAATATTCGGTTCATAAAAAAATATAATTTTATTAACGAGTTATAAGCATAAATGCTATTTTTGCCATAAGAGCACGTGTTAAATTTCTAAATTTCGATAATTTTTTTCTCTCAAATTTGGGTGTTGACCTCGGTTGTCCTCATATTTTTAAAGTTAATTTGAAATAGTAATAACTTATACTTTTCATAGTATTTTTTTACTAAAAATCCTATTTTTTATCGAAAGTTGCTCATGTCACCTTTATTTTTAATAACTTTTCAATTTTTTCTTTCATTTTTAGGTTTAGATTTAGTTTTGTAGCACTAGTTACAGATTTGTCATAGCTATTATCATGGGGCGCGGTAGCACCCCGGAAGGCAAGTTTGCGAAGTCGCATCGAGCGCGACCTGATCTATTTACTTTAAGTTTTGAATTTCAAATATTTTATGACAGCTTTTTTACACTAAAGCATTTTATTTCTTTAGTAAATTTAAAATCAATAACCCAAATACCCCTCTAGAGAGTACTTGGGTCTTTGAGTTATTGATTTTAAATTATTGAAATTATTTTTAAATTATTTCTTTACTTGAATTTAAAACCTATGAACCAAAGACCCAAATACCCCTCTGTGGGATACTTTTGAAAAGTTCTGAAAATGCGCTAAAATTTTCTTGTCCTGAAGCGTGAAAATAGGGGCGGTGAAGATGTGGTGGGAACTTTCGCATTTTTCGCGTACGTGTTTCGTGCGCGAGAAAGTGCTTTTGCGTGCGAGAATACGGGATCTATAGACAGATTGATTTTTTTTTTGAAAAATTAATTAAAAACATTTTACTTAAAATAAAAATAACTAAAAATAAAGTTAATCTTGATGAAAAATAATAATTATTTTTAATTTGAAATATAAGTTATTAAACCATATAAATATTTGAATACGTTAAAAGACTTGTTAATTTTTGAAAAAAAGTGTTGATAAATTGCAGGAAAAAAAATATTTAATGATTCATCATTGCTCCAAAATGATAAAATAGTCATTATATGAATATCATAATATTTCCCATTTTAACAAAACATATGCTCACGCAATACTTATATCGATTTAAACAGGAAGCGTGTCTCGTTAGCAAGTATTATATCATCTTCTCATTTACAAAAACTATACAAAAATATTTTCCAATCTTTGCAAAAATAATCATTTTTAAAATTGCTAAAATATGAATGTACATTTCTACAATAACAAATCATGTCCAAGTCACTTACTTTCTCTGCAGCCTTTCCTCGTACGTTAGATTAAGTCTGCGTTTTTGGTCTTGTGGTGCCACAGAATTTCGCTTAAACATAACATTACCATCAGCGACAACAGGTCTATCTTGTGATTCCATAGGTTTAATAGGTGTAAATTTTTGAGTTGGAATAGTACTATTTTCCATTACGATTTCATTAGGCTTGACAAGTATCGACGTTATGAAATTGAGTTTTGATACTGGATTTGATACTTGTTTTAAATTAGCACTACTGTTTGTTATAATATTTTTTGCCATTGTCGTTGTAGGTAAAGTTTTAGCTGGCAACATTATACTTTTTAATGCGCTCATTGTAGAACTAGCATTTTTAAATCCTTTAAAAGAATGTTAACTTCTCTTGTTTATAAATACGTCTACTCACTTGGACTGTCTTAACGCTTCTGTTCTTTCCTTTTGGAATATAATAAATATAATATATCAAGAAATGTTTCATTGTACGAAAAAAGTAAGTCGTAACATTGTTCATGTATTACTTGAATAGGGTAGGGCTTATACTAGCATGCAAGTTAGCAAAGGAGGAGAATACAAGAAAAGTTCTATAAAGTACAGTATCATTGGTTAACTATATTGGTTGAGCTATGTGGTTTAACGCGATTGGTTGAGAATATTTAATTCTTGCATTTTACCTGATAGGAAAGACTTTATTTCATTTCTAACATTTATTTTATGTATTGTATATGTTACATCCGCATAATCACGGACGTACGAAAAATCATTTTTCGTTTTAATTTTTTTAACCTTTTATTATACATATAAATGTGCGTACGTATATATAATTATATATACGCATATACATTATGTATGCATATAAACATATTTATTTGCAGTTCTCTCCCTAAATAACATTAATAAATACATATAAGTAGATAAATAAATGAATCTTTTAGTAATAAGGAATATACTGTATTAAAAAATAAATTTAATTTCTTGTAATAGTCTTAAGAGAAAAGCAGTAAGTTCGCGCGCCGTATACGCTACCTCAGCATTTTTAGGTGTGATAAGAAGATATCTTCTGTCACCGAATGTGAGATTTTAAAGAGTTTCTCACGGCCGAACTGACCAATGGGACTCTATTAAATTTTGACAAACTTGCATTTTATTTCTAGATTTGTACCTTTCTTGCAGAGAAAAATAATTTTAATAAGTCAGTCTGCAGTGAGTTCTCCCGAGCAACAGTACAAGCAAAAGAGAGAACCTCAATAAAAAACTTGTAAACTCGCGCCGAATTCTACTACGCTAATAGTTTTTTTTCTTGTTGCTTCTTAAATTGATTTCTTTTACGTAAAAAGGAAATCAAGCAACGCAAGTTCGGAACGCGCTTAAATCAACAAGTTATTTTCTTTTTCGCTGATTTATCTCTCAATATACGCGACTTACTGTGTTTAAAATATTTCTGCAAAATTTAATCGCAAAGTGCCAATAATAAATAAAAAAGGAGAATTTTAACAAAAAAAAAAGGAACTGCGCGACTCACCTCTTTTACGATTAAATTAAATAAAACAAATATAAATCTCCAACATTCTGTACGTAAATAATAAACCAATCTACGGAGAAAAAGAACATTTTTTTGAAAATTTTTCGTAGCTGCACGATTGAACTTACAGCTTACTAATCAATTTAACAATAAGAATAAATAAACAAATTGCGCAAATAATCAAAAAATTATAATTACAAAAATATTCGCTAGTAATCGCACAATCGACTTGTTTATGAACTGTAAATCAAAGTTTTATGAATATAATTATAAAATATATTTTTCGAATCGTGCTAGTAAAAAAGTTCAACTCAATAAATAGATTTTAATTAACTGGTTCTTGGTCACAATTTATTTAACAACCCAACCAACTACAAGCAGGCAACCAGAGGGGAGCACCACACCGCATTTCAACACTATTCAACAAAAATTTAAGTTATCTACGACCACGCAGCCAACCCATAAAAAGGTAAGTGATTCGGCTCCTCTACCCTGCATACGAGACAAGAAATATCTCACGATTGAATATAACGTCCGAGTAAACCTATTTAAGGTGACCGGACATAACAAATGGTGACAGCGACGGTGGGATATTTCTTGTCAAATAACTAATAAACACTAACAAATTTTTTTATTACTGCTTTTTATACTAATTAATTACACTCGAAATGCTCTCTATCACAGGGAAACGCTAAATAATATTAGACAAAATACTTGCTTTAGATGAGCATAGAGTAAAGATTTTTTTCGATCTGTTAACTTATTTATAAGTTGATAAATCAAAAATAAAATCTAATAACGCCTTTCTTATTTGAAATACATTGTTCAAAACGTTCTCTATCGCAGGGAAACGCTAGGTAACTAGACAAAATACTTGCTTTAGATGAACGTAGAACTAATATTTTCAATTCTTGATTTGTTTATAAATTGATTACTCGAAAACCAAATATTCGAAGCGTTCTCTATCACAGGGAAACGCAAGACAAAATACTTGTCTTAGATGAGCGCAGAACCAGTGTTTGAGATATTAATTTATTTATAAATCAATAATTTGGGGAAGAATAAATAAAGAAAAAGAAAGAATACTAAATAAATTGTTCAAAACGTTCTCTATCGCAGGAAAACGCTAGATAACTAGACAAAATACTTGCTTTAGATGAGCATAGAACATTTATTTCAATTCTTATTTATTTATACATAAATTAACAAACAAATCAATAAATCTAACATTAAGTAAAAATAAATACTTTACTTCTTTCTGTTTCTATAACTAACATTTTTCTGGAGTAACAATCTTTACCTTACAAATAGCTAAAATAAAAACTTAGTCAATTAGTTTATCTAACGCAAGTCGTAAGATTAAACTAACGCTCGTAGATTTGCTTTTAATTTTTCGTTTGCTACTTTTTCTTATGTTAATATGAAGTGAACCATTTTTCTTTCTTTGCAAATGTAATTCTGCACTAACTGAGTTAAAAATTAATTTTTTTGTTGTTGTTTTTTTTTCTTTCCTTCTTCTTTTTTTCATATTTTTTTGTTTCTCTCCTTCTTTTTTTTCCTCTCTCTGACAGGGTTTACAGTTTTTGAGCCTCACGGCATAAAACTCGTAAATTATTTTTTTATGCTCAGCATTTAAAAATTTCTGGTGGAGAGTAAAAAAAAATTTTTTTTTTTTTCAATCATAACGTTTTATTTCTTGAGGGTCTTGTAGGTCTTGAGCCTCACGGCATAAGACTTGCAGTTCGCCGTTTGTGCTTAACAGCACGAAGGGCTCAACCTGAAGAAAATAAAAAAGGGAAGAAACAAGTTGACCCTATATCTGAAAGTCTATTTTCAATTTTGGGCTTGTATCTATTGAGCCTCACGGCATATAGTGCTAGTTCTCTTTTATCGCTTAACAGCGGCAAAAGACTTGGAAAGAGAAAAGAGACAATTAGGTGTTGGAGCAACTTTTTCTAATAAATATTTTTTTTTTTTCCCTCCTTCTCTTCTTTTTTTTTTCTCTCTTCAAATAATCATTTTTTTTTCTTTTTGGTTTTGTTTTTTTTTCTTTTTTCTGCTTTCCTCCTTATTTCTCCATTAAATGACAGATATTAAAAAAAGAGGCCTTGGCCCTAAGATAAGGCAAACAGCAGATAAGCTAAGTCTGCAAGGAGAGGCCAGAGCGCGGTTTATAGGGTGGGTCAAAGAAAACGACATTGATCTAGAGCCACAATTTCTACTACCGAAAAAGAAAATCGGCCCAAAAAGAGGTCTAGTCGTTAACCCATACGTAATCGACACGCCAGCTAAATATTTAATAACTCCCCCCCCGGATACAACAACCGCAACAGCAGCGCGTTGTAATCGATTTGAGTCTCGAAGAACTATAACCCGCACCAGCTCCGCTATCGCCCTTGCAAGTTGACCAAGCCGGTCAACATATGCAGTCGGAAAATAATCTAATTACTATCGATTAAAAAAATTTTCTTATATCGCGTTTCCTTTCTTCTATAAGTAAGGAGCATTTTATTTAAAATTTCTTTTTCTTCTCCTTTTTTTCAAAATTAACCTAAGAAATCAATCTTTATATATATAAATAACAATTTATAATAATAATTGCACAAGCGATAGTCTATTTTTTTTAAATAGCCTAGATTTTAAATATCTTATAAAATGGCTACCGGAGGAATTAACGACAAAGATTTGCCGCTCACCGAAGAGGAGTTAAGACTATATGCTAACAACTTAAAAGAACGCGAACAAAGAATTAAGGATTTAGAACAACCCTATTGAAAAAAATCAGGTGATAAATCACCTGATTTATCAGGTGACTTATCATGCCAAAACATCATGTAACGATTTTGTTGGTCTTTACACATTTTAAACCATGCTTAGTCAATTTAGAACAATTTTTGAAAATTTTGGAAAATTTTGAACTTAAAAATTTTTTTAGATAATTTAGTCTTAGGAAAAATTTTGACTAATTTTACAAAAAAATTTCTAAGTTCAAAAATTTCAAAATTTTTCTAAAATTGTTCTAAATTGACTAAGCATGGTTTAAAACATGTCAAAAACAACAAAATCGATACATGATATTTTGGCATGATAAATCACCTGATAAATCAGGTGACTTGTCACCTGATTTTTTTCACTAGGGAAGCACTAGGGAATCGTGAGAAGAAAGTCCTAAGTGAGGCAGAACGGCTAAAGCAGGACGCGATGGACTCGTTAAATGTAGAAAAGGAACGCGTTCAAATGCTTGAAAAGGAACTCGAAAAAGAAAGAAAACGCCGCGAAAATCTTGAAATTACCATATCAGACACTGCCTCTAGTGTATCAAATTTTCCCTTAGCACAAACTAATAAAATAGATTTGGGATCTCAAAATAAAACGAATTTGAGGTTAAAGCCAATAGTCGAAACCGAGGAGTCGACAGAGGACGTGATAACTCAATTAGCAAAAATGCGCCGTGACATAGATCGAATGCGTGCAACTCGCTCAACGTCCCCCGTACCGCAAGCACAGCAGACATTACCACCAGACCCAGCATCAAGACCTCATAATAACCTAGCAGAACCACAGAATTCCTGGACTGTGCCACCAAGCATTTACATAAAGGAGGCCTTGAACAGCATACCAAAATTTGACGGAACAAACTTAATACCTTTTGTCAGAGCATGCAAACGCGCAACTCAAATAGTTCCTCAGCACCTTGAGAGAGAGTTAATAAAGTTAGTGAAAAATAAACTCGAAGACAAAGCGTATATCGCGTTCGAGCACAATAATTTCGGAACATTGGACGAATTTGTCGATAGACTAAAATCCGTTTTTGCCCCCACAGAAACTCTAAACAATCTAAGAGGTAAACTTGATCAAATTTATAAGGGAAGGAACGAGTCACTGCTTAATTTTATTACACGAATCGTTGACCTTAAAGAAGCTATTATCGATCGAAAACGTTTCGATATCAGCAATGAATTAACTCGTGACGAACTTTCTGAAATCGAAGGAGATATAATCGAAGGATTTCGAGACGGCTTACCGCCGGAATTTAGGCAAAGGCCTAAAAACCCAGCAAACTTAACTCTGAACGAAGTGTTCGACGACGCAATCGCGGTAGATAAGCAGATTGATGGGGACAACTTGAAGCATGGATATAAGATCAACGAAAGAAATAAGAATCTCTATGAAAATAGATGAGATACGAACGAAGCAGCAGCTGCAAAACCGGATGTGCCACGAGCAACCACATCTAATCAGGGGAGATACAACCAGACTAACAACCAATCAAGTGACAGAAACAAAAGTCATAATAAGAATTACCAGATAAAAATATGTGCCTATTGCAAAAACAGAGGTCATGTAAAGGAAGAATGCCGTAAATTAAAATGGGTCAAAGAGAATCAACAAAAAAACGAGACGAACGCTCCAGCGAAGGGCGCTCCTGGAGTGGCAACCGAGAAAACGCGTCCAGTGAACGCGATTGTAACAGAACTTACATCTACACCGTCAACTTAGAAGAAACAACGCCAATCGTCATCGTAGAATCCCCACAATTTCTACACAATTTCGTTGAAGCTATGGTTGATTCAGGTGCGCAGCCCAATATAGCCAAAATAGGCATTTTTAACGGAGACGTAATGGTTAACGAATCAAACCGACCATTGTTAAGAGGAATATCGGGAACCGATATACCTTCGATTGGTACATGTGTCATTGACATATACGGATCCCCAACAGAGGTCATTATAGTCGCCAATGATTGTCCGATGAAAACAGAAGCAATTATAAGTTCAAACTTCTGTGAGCAGCACGGTGCAAGCCTCGATTTCTATCGAAAGGTACTAATTTTCGAGGACAAAACCTTGCCTTTCGTAAATTTAAAAGACGTTAAAAGAATACCTGCTCTAGCAACCGCAACTGTACGTTTCCCGTTGAATAACCCAGAAGATGAATATGGCTATATTAGGAAAATAAAATTTAACGAAAAAGGCATAGTGGCAGGAAACATCATGGCAATCAACGACGAAGGCTACGTTGACATAGAGGTATTCAATACCAATATCTTTGATATCGACCTAAAAATAACACCGCTAACTCTAGAACCAACACAGAAATATTATCAGCATCGTAACGAGAAAATTTTTATAGACAAAGATAGCACTCTCTTCATGGATATAGAAGATATAAAAGAAGTTAACGTCACGAACCAAGCACCTTCTCTTATTTCTATGCAGGCCAATGTAGATGATACGAGGTCAGCCGATGAACTAATCAACGACTTAATTACTTTCGAATATGGTGAAGAATACGATCGAGTCTTTCAGAGACGCTACTCAGACAGTACTATTTGCTCATCTTCCGAAGAAGACCTTCAAATTCAAGAAAATATAATTCCTAAATCTAAGGTTCCTGTGCAGGTGTTACCCAATTCTGCAACGTCATGCGTTGAGTCCGAAAATGCTTCGCGCGACACGGTAGACGATGACGCTCCGAACTCTATCGCAAATCTAATCGAATCCCCCGGCCGAAATCCAAAACCATCGTACGCAAAGCCCGAAAACACCCCGCGCAACATGGTAAGCGACGATGACAATATGCGACATAGCACCTACAAGACTTATGCTAAGCCCGAAGAAGCTCCGCGCAACACGGTAAGCACAAGTCTAACAAAAGGGGAAATTGAAATATCAGATAACGAAAGCACAGAAACCACTGAAGAAGATATAATAATTCGAGATTTCCTTCCAGGTGCAAATTTGCTGGACTATATCGAAATAAATCAGGTGAATCAACCAATAGAAACTTATGTAAATTACTCTGATATAGAACCATGCATCAACAGAACTGTCTTAGACATAAATACTGTCACTGAATTCTACGTCAAGCCATATAAAAAGGATAATCGAAGTTCAAAACACAAAAATTTTGAGCGAGTATACAATGCTAATGTCAAAAACAGAACAGAATGTATATTAAACGACATACCTAAAAACCATATAGCGGAAGAAAACGAAGCAAGGCTGCAGAAGCTCATTGAAAAAACTGCTGATGTTTTTCATTTGAAAGGAGAATCCCTTTCTGCCACTAACATAGTCGAACATAAAATCGAAACCTACGACGAAGAACCAGTGAACGTAAGACAGTATCCAATACCTCAAAAATTGCAAGAAGTTGTTTACGAGCAAATAAGTAAATTGTTAGAATCAGATATAGTCGAAAGAAGTGAATCGCCTTTCAACAGCCCTCTCTGGGTCGTCAAAAAGAAAGACGATATTGAAGGGAAGCCACAGTGGAGAGTTGTAGTCGATTTCCGAAAATTAAATGAAAAAATCAAGCCATATCCACATCCAATCCCATATATTACGCATTTAGTCGAGCAGCTCGGCGGGGCTCGCTATTTTATCGTCGTGGATATATATTCAGGTTTCCATCAGGTGATGATTAGAGAAGAAGACCGAGAGAAAACAGCCTTTTCTACTCCTTATGGTCACTTTCACTTCAAAAGAATGCCTTTCGGAATTCGAACAGCGGCAAGTACTTTTCAAGAATTAACCAATAAAATATTAGGGCATAAACCGTTAGATCTAAGCTCGAAAGGAAAAGGAAAGCTAGGATATATTGATGACGTCATACTATTTGCGAAAAATCTAAACGATCTAGACGAATTTTTTCTGGAATTCACAGAGACTTTAAGGAAATCTAACCTAAAATTAAATCCCTTAAAGTGCCAATTTTACGAAACATCAGTGACATTTCTTGGTCACGAGATTAGTCATAAAGGCATGAGACCAGACCCAAATAAGACCCAAGCTGTCGAAAAATTCCCTCGTCCACGAAATGTCAAGGGAATACGCCAATTTCTTGGTCTGTGCGGATATTATCGACGTTTCATCCCAAATTTTGCAACGATCGCAAAGCCATTGACAAACCTTTCGAAGAAAGCAGTAGCTTTCAATTGGGCAGATGAACAAGAAATAGCTTTTGAGACGCTCAAAAACTGCCTAATTAATGAACCAATTCTGCAACATCCAAACTTCGAAGAGGAATTCTTTGTAACAACAGACGCCTCAGACTACGCAGTCGGCGGTGTCCTATCTCAAAAGAAGGAAAATTCAGATTTACCTGTAGCTTACGCAAGCCGATTGCTTACAAAAACCGAGATGAATTATAGCACTATCAAAAAGGAACTACTCGCAATACGGTTTTGTGGTGACCAATTCGACTATTGTCTGATTGGCCGACATTTTACCTTTATAACTGACCACCAATCTCTCGTTTGGCTGCACAAAATAAAGGACTGTACATCTAAATTAAAAAAATGGTATTTTGAATTAAGAGACAAATTTGACTTTACAATCAGATATCTTCCAGGAAAAATTAATTTCGTCGCCGACGCGCTATCACGTAACCCTCCGGATAACGAAGTGCAAAATATACGCGAATCGGAAACTAAAGAAATCGTTAAGATAACTTCCGAGGAAAATACGTGTAAACCGGTCTATAAAATAAACGCTTTAGAGTCAGTCGCAACCGAGACACTGTTTAAAAAGAATGACTTCCTAGCAGTAAGAAACAGTAAGGACAGTTTTTATTTGTGCCAAAGCAAACAGTACATTAAATCAAATAATAAAGTAATATCTATACGATGGTTAACGCGTCAAGACGGAGACGAACATATATATTCTTTTGAGTATGACGACAAGATACCTTTCGACAGCATACTAACAAGCGTAAAATTGACTAAAATCGAGCAAGACAGATATCAACTGCCAGCCGACGAACTGTCACGGACGCTAGACATCCTTAAGGAATCTTTAGAAGCCACAGCAAATAAACCACCCGAAGACGCTCACGTGACTGACGATGCTATGAATGAAAATATAAATATTTCTGAGGATCATCAATCGCTCAGGGACGAATGACATTCAAATCCGTCCAGGGCGAATGAAGCTCCTCTATCTGTTGAGTATGAGATAGGTCGAGACGAATCAAATCGACCTCGACCATCACGAAATATAATCGAAACAAGAGATAACTTTCTCATGGCAAAAGACAATCTGACCTATTTCATAACACAAAAAAATCAACCTCTCGACTCAGGAGCACTTTTTCTGCAACAAGAACAAAGACTTCCGCCCCTGCAACATATTGTCCTTGCAAGAGCAAAAGTCATTGAAAATGACAAAGAGATTCTGATAGCTTTGCCAGTTAAAGAAAATCTGCATATACAAACAGATAGAGAAATTTTCAAGGATGCTATTTTTTCACTGCTAGACGTATGCCAAACAACATCTCTGTTATCCTTGAGAATTTCAAAAACAGAACAGATAGACGATATCACGTGGAGTGAAATTGTCGATCTGTTGAAAGATATATTTTCAGATTCTCAAACTAAGATAATAATCTGTAAAAACTTGATACAAATACCAGAAGTAGATCTGCGTGAACAAATTATACGCGAAATTCACGAATCACCAATAAACGGTCATAAAGGTATAACAAAGACATATAACCGAGTTAGACAACACTATTTTTGGCCAAATATGAAAGCGGGAATCCGAAATTTTGTCAACGCTTGTCGCACTTGTCAACTAAATAAACTAGTTAGAAATAAGGTTAGGCAACCTATGGTGTTAACAGACACACCGGGTTCTAGCTTCGAAAAAATTTTGTTAGAAATCGTAGGTCCATTGGACAGGACCAGAAATGGGAACATGTACATTTTGACGATGCAAGATTTGCTAACAAAATTTTGTATAGCTGTCCCTTTAGATTCCACTACGTCAACGGCAATTGCCGATGCTTTTCTAAAACGATTTGTTTTTTTTCATCGTTCACCAAGGATAGTCCTGACGGATCAAGGTGCAAATTTTATCAGTTCATTAATGAAAAACGTCGCGAAAATGTGTAAAATTAAAACATGTACTACCACCGCATTTCACCCTCAATCCAATGGATCTATTGAGCGAATGCATCACTCGTTAAAGGAATGGTTAATGAACTATGTATCAAATATACGACAATGGGATGAATGGTGTGAATGTGCGACATTTTCCTACAATACCAGCGTTCATGAAGGGACGAAGCTCACCCCATACGAATGCGTATATGGGAAGATAGCTCGCGTTCCATCAGCGAGGGCGGTATTGGGGGAAAATACTACCGATACTTATTATGACTATTTGACTAGATTAAGATCAAAATTGTTAGAAATACACGAATTAGCTAAAGAAAATCTAAATAACGCAAAAAGACGTTCCAAGGAATATTACGATAGGAAGTTAAACCCGTGTAATTTTAAGGTTAATGACCACGTAATGTTATTAATAGAACCTAGAAAGGGAAAATTTCAACCGCAGTATACCGGGCCACATAGAATTCTCGAAATATTAGAAAATGGTAGAAATATTAAAATTTCTTTTAAAAACACTACGAAAATTGTACACCCAAATAAATTGCGCTTGACGAAACTAAGATCTGAAAGCTCGATCGATAATGATCAGAACTCTACATTTCACTAAAGGTTTCTTAAAGTGAATACACATAACGATAATTAACGTAAATCTGCGTATTATTTATTTTTTTTTATCATCCAATTTCTTTGTTTTGTGATACGTATGCATATCCAAATTTGTCTCTTCTTTGGATGTAATAACGAATAGAGAAACTTAAGCAACTTGATGAATTCACTTTACCTAATCACGCATCTTTAAAAGTTATCTTAGTAATTGGGTACAAATGCTTATAACCTCAATCAACTGTAACTACGCAACATAATAACCATACCTGTATCAGCATAAATTAAGGAATCTGCGAATAATCTTAAGTTATTTTTCTTTGTTATAGGAGGATGAACTGCAAATTAATGTTCTTTTTGTACACTTATATTCGAGTCGCCATCACTTTTACGACATATGAATGAGGATCTGCCACCCCCAACATAACAACTATAGCACTTACAGAAGTCGGAGACTGCGTGCTGTCCGACGCAGAACCTGCTGAAGAAGAAATATACCTACAGCTGCTACAACTTACTCAATATTTCAAGGTCCGAGCTTACCAATGTAGTATAAAGGTAGAGCAGGAAATTACGTATTGCGGTATGCATTCGCACAACTCAAAAGTGAAAGGAGGCTCTACTACATTCATGGAGTTGGCAACAAGAGAAGCATGCGAAGATCTCGTTAGGTATGGCCAATATAAATATGGACGCTCCATAATAAATAACACAGGCCCACACAATGAAAAAAAATGTCTGAACTTTTGACCGGACATACATATTCCCATGTATTTTTCGACGCTGAATCCGAATCTGTAATAAAAATATAGGGTTTTCCTACCTTTTCTCAGAGTTTTATTGAAAAAACCTCATTTTTTATGGTTTTTTTGCGGTTTTTCGAGTCTAGAAAAAACAAATCATGAGATACGGTTAATTGGACTTCAAAATCGAATTCTACGGGAAAAAATACACGGAAAACCATACCTTCAAATTTTTTTAACGCGATTCTAGTCCTCTGTATGGGGCTGAAAAGATGAGGAAATCGGTAAAAGTCGAAATTTTGCCTAAAATGGATTTAAACAATATTAAAATTTAATCATGCGTCTTTTGAAGAGTCGATAAACATTGGAAATACTATCCTGGGGGTTTTTCAGATTGCTGATCATGAATTTGAAGTCAGATTGTGTAAAAACTACTTCTAGAGGGCGGTGACAAGAAATGTATATGGTAAATTTATCGATTTTTTAAAAATTTTACGTCTGAAATACTAATTTTAGAGTCTTTCACAGCATTGACTGTAAATTCAAGATATTAACTTAGCCTATTGTGTACTTTAAACTTAACATTTTGTCTATGTTTGTCTCTCTCTCTCTCTCTCTCTCTCTCTCTCTCTCTCTCTCTCTCTCTCTCTTCCGATGTTTTTTTTAAATTGGCTTACGCTTACGTACACGTTTCTCTTCGAATGACCGATGTAGTGGATTTCTGACACGTTTTTGTCCTTTTTCGCAGCTGTTTCTCTTTTTATCATCCAGCAGTAATCTGCTAACATGTTGATACCCCAGTTTCCTTGAAATCTACGTTCAAACTCCTTTAAATCTTGGTGAAATCGTTCACCATGCTCTTCACTAAAGTCTCCGTTATTTTCAGGAAACTGATCAACGTGTGAATCAAGAAAATGAAGTTTTAAGTTCATTAGACAACCCAATTTTTCAAAATTACGTACCATTCTTTTCACAATAGCTTTATAATTCGTGTCTTTGGCATTACCCAAAAATTTCGTCGATACCTCTTTAAAACTTAACCATGCTGCCTTTTCAACATCAGTCATGCTTTGTTCAAAGTTTTCGTCTCTAAATAAAGTTCGGATTTCAGGACCATCAAAAATACCTTCATTTAATTTAGCATCAGATTTATGGGGAAATACTTTGCTTATATATTGGAAGCATTGACCGTCCTTGTCCAAAGCTTTAACTAATTGCTTTATCAATCCAAGCTTTATATGCAGAGGCGGTATCAAAATTTTCGAAGGATTAACGAGTGGATCTTTTATAACATTCTGTTTTCCAGGTTCAAACGATTCTCTTGATGGCCAAATTTTCTTTTTATAGTGTTTTTCTCTATCTCTGCTATCAAACATGCATAAATAAGTATCATAGATAAAATCTTTAAATCGCCACATATTTGCCATTTATGTTCTCTATATTTTATTTTCGTTAAAAGTAGTTCAAGATTGGAATACTCTTCTTTAAGTACTGTTGAATGTGCTAATGGTATAGAAGCATATTTATTTGTGATATTGAGGAGTACTGCTTTAAGGCTGCGCTTTGATGAATCAATGAATAGTCGCCAATTTTCAGGTTTGTATATGTTGGGTTTCAATTCATCAATAAGACCTTTCACGTCCGTGCAATAAACCATATTAGAATCATTCTTGAAATAATTTCTAAAATCGATAAATTTACCATAAACAGTTCTTGTCACCGCCCTCTAGAAGTAGTTTTTACACAATCTGACTTCAAATTCATGATCAGCAATCTGAAAAACCCCCAGGATAGTATTTCCAATGTTTATCGACTCTTCAAAAGACGCATGATTAAATTTTAATATTGTTTAAATCCATTTTAGGCAAAATTTCGACTTTTACCGATTTCCTCATCTTTTCAGCCCCATACAGAGGACTAGAATCGCGTTAAAAAAATTTGAAGGTATGGTTTCCCGTGTATTTTTTCCCGTAGAATTCGATTTTGAAGTCCAATTAACCGTATCTCATGATTTGTTTTTTCTAGACTCGAAAAACCGCAAAAAAACCGTAAAAAATGAGGTTTTTTCAATAAAACTCTGAGAAAAGGTAGGAAAACCCTATATTTTTATTACAGATTCGGATTCAGCGTCGAAAAATACATGGGAATATGTATGTCCGGTCAAAAGTTCAGACATTTTTTTTCATTTTGTGGGCCTGTGTAATCTATTGGTGAACGCGACCAATAGAAGGACTGTCACAGTCGCCGGAAGATTGGATGCAAACGGATATTGTGAGGGTACAACTTACAATGATAATGGATATGAATACGAAAAGGTAGTCGTAACTGCGAAGCTGGAGATCAAAGCAACAGACTACGAGGTCACCGTAGATAAAAAAAAGAATATGGTGATCCTAAGCACCGGAACTCGATGCAGCTACACCAGCGGTAGATGCATTGATGAGGAAGAAAGCTGCATTTTCTGGACCCCAGTAATGGGATCCACATGTAAGTTCGATGAATTCACCATCCTATTTGAAGGTATAGGGACACGTATGGTTGATAACAATTCGAACGCTCCTGTTATCTACTTTGGTAATTAAACTGGGAAGATAAATTTTGGTCTAACCAAAACTGGAGAAGAAATGCTATGCGGATATAAATTAATTAAAACGGATCAAACAGAACTATTCATTTTGGAAACCACAAGAGGCAAATCATTCACCATCCGAAAAAGCTTGGAGGTACCAGATATCATCCTTACTACATATTTTAACGCAAAAATAATGAATCTCGGAAGACATCTCGATAAACAACTAGGATCACTATATCGTGACATAATCCTACACCGATGTATATTGGAGAAGCAAATCATAGAAAATGCTCTACCTCTGGCGTTCTCAAATCCAGACTTTTTTGCTATGAAAGTTATGAAGAAGCAAGGTTATTTAGCCATAGCAGCAGGAGAAGTCGCCCACATAATTCAATGTGTACCACGATCCTGCAAAATAAGAAAAACGGAACAATGCTACTACGAAGTACCAGTGACTTGCGATGACGAAGCTTACTTCGCTAAACTTATCAGCAAGGTGCTAGCACAAATAGGAACGATTAGAGATTGCAACACACTTATACCAAGTATCTTCAAAATCAGCGAGAAATGGTTTAAGATTCACCTTACAGCAACGGAGGTAAACCTACCACAAACCCTAAAACCATTTGTCCAACCGACCTGGAAACACGCCAGCATCTCAGAAGTCTTGGAAAATGGAATATACACACCAGAAGACCTGCAAAATCTAAGCGAACATTCGATCTTTCCAGCCGAAAAGCCTGCAATGCTAGAAGCAATAGCGAGACGGCTTAACGGCAGAGAAGCAAGGACGCGCTCTGTAAAGTTTAACAACCTGTTGACGCCAGAAGAAATGGAAGCAATGATGGAATCCACACTTAACAAAATGTGGAACGGGTTTCAAAAATTTGGCCAAATCTCGGCAGGAATATTAATGATTATCCTGTTATGCCAAGTAATCAAACTAATCTTCGACACCATAATCCGCGGATACACTCTATACACGGTATATAGATGGAGTACAAGACTCCTGGGAGCCATTTTCGGCTCGATAACACATTTGCTTACGAGCCTGGCTAAGCCCGAACGTACAGAGAAGGATAAAACATCAGAACACGGAACAGCCACTGGGTCAACGGAATCATTGAATCCGCCAAGAAGAGGACTCAGCAGATCTAACTCTATGCCACCATCAAGAAAAACCATCCGAGATATCGAGCTCAAACTGCTGGGAACCCCAAAGCAAAACAATTAAAATCTTATTGCTTTGTTTTCACGGTGGGGGTGTTACATCCGCATAATCACGGACGTACGAAAAATCATTTTTCGTTTTAATTTTTTTAACCTTTTATTATACATATAAATGTGCGTACGTATATATAATTATATATACGCATATACATTATGTATGCATATAAACATATTTATTTGCAGTTCTCTCCCTAAATAACATTAATAAATACATATAAGTAGATAAATAAATGAATCTTTTAGTAATAAGGAATATACTGTATTAAAAAATAAATTTAATTTCTTGTAATAGTCTTAAGAGAAAAGCAGTAAGTTCGCGCGCCGTATACGCTACCTCAGCATTTTTAGGTGTGATAAGAAGATATCTTCTGTCACCGAATGTGAGATTTTAAAGAGTTTCTCACGGCCGAACTGACCAATGGGACTCTATTAAATTTTGACAAACTTGCATTTTATTTCTAGATTTGTATCTTTCTTGCAGAGAAAAATAATTTTAATAAGTCAGTCTGCAGTCAGTTCTCCCGAGCAACAGTACAAGCAAAAGAGAGAACCTCAATAAAAAACTTGTAAACTCGCGCCGAATTCTACTACGCTAATAGTTTTTTTTCTTGTTGCTTCTTAAATTGATTTCTTTTACGTAAAAAGGAAATCAAGCAACGCAAGTTCGGAACGCGCTTAAATCAACAAGTTATTTTCTTTTTCGCTGATTTATCTCTCAATATACGCGACTTACTGTGTTTAAAATATTTCTGCAAAATTTAATCGCAAAGTGCCAATAATAAATAAAAAAGGAGAATTTTAACAAAAAAAAGGAAAACTGCGCGACTCACCTCTTTTACGATTAAATTAAATAAAACAAATATAAATCTCCAACATTCTGTACGTAAATAATAAACCAATCTACGGAGAAAAAGAACATTTTTTTGAAAATTTTTCGTAGCTGCACGATTGAACTTACAGCTTACTAATCAATTTAACAATAAGAATAAATAAACAAATTGCGCAAATAATCAAAAAATTATAATTACAAAAATATTCGCTAGTAATCGCACAATCGACTTGTTTATGAACTGTAAATCAAAGTTTTATGAATATAATTATAAAATATATTTTTCGAATCGTGCTAGTAAAAAAGTTCAACTCAATAAATAGATTTTAATTAACTGGTTCTTGGTCACAATTTATTTAACAACCCAACCAACTACAAGCAGGCAACCAGAGGGGAGCACCACACCGCATTTCAACACTATTCAACAAAAATTTAAGTTATCTACGACCACGCAGCCAACCCATAAAAAGGTAAGTGATTCGGCTCCTCTACCCTGCATACGAGACAAGAAATATCTCACGATTGAATATAACGTCCGAGTAAACCTATTTAAGGTGACCGGACATAACAGTATATATACAGAAAGTTTTTATTATACTATTGCTAAATATCGATCGAGTTCAGTTATAAATATACGGAACTAGCTGTGGATGACATACAAGTGTTTTAACTTTTTTCTAAAGTTTTATTATTTATTGTTTGCACTGTCTGACAAGGAAAGTACCCCACCTCTGGGAAACGGATTGGTTAAAACTGCGGGATAATTCTTCAATGAAAAAAAATGAACCCATATTTTTTCTTTTATGCTAATAGGCCCTAGAGTCAGAGATATGGATTTTTTCTTAAATATTGAAAAAAGAAGCGTTTGTAAGAACTTAAATAGGTAATTAACTAAAAGTCTCACATCAAATACTTTAATTTACGCCTCTTTACATTAAAAAGCTCACGTGGCTCCAAATAAAAATTGGTGACGAAATAGCGTGAAAAATTACTCATATGTTACATGCTAAAACTATTAATAGATACACTGTAAAAAATAATAGCGGAAAATCACGTCGTTGGTCGACGATTTCAATGCGACCATGCACCGTCGAGGTTATTTAACTTCGTTCAACAGCGACACTATAACGTGCTTTGCGTGATTTCATGTAAACTAAACACGAGATTTTTAGGTTAAATCCGTTAGATGTCGCGCTTCAACGATATTATTTAACATCGTTGAAGCGCGACATCTAACTGATTTAACCTAAAAATCTCGTGTTTAGTTTACGTGAAATCACGCAAAGCACGTTAAAGTGTCGCTGTTGAACGAAGTTAAATAACCTCAACGGTGCATGGTCGCATTGAAATCGTCGACCAACGACGTGATTTTCCGCTATTATTTTTTACAGTGTATGTAGTCATTTTTAATTAGATACAACTTTTGAACCACAAGAGCTTTTTTAATGCAACAAAACTTAAATTAAAGTATCTAATCCGTACTTTCTTTTATTTATACATTTTTCTGTGAGATTTTCAGTTGGTTGGCTATTTAAGTTCTTATAAACGCTTTTTTACAATATTTTTGAAAAAATGTCTATATACTTGACTAGGCAGCCTATTAGCACAAAAGAAAAAAACTGGTTCATTTATTTTCATGAAAGAATCATATCCTGCAGTTTCAGCTGAGGTGGAGTACTTTCCTTGTAAGTCTTTTGCTTTTTAACATTTGAATTTTATATGAGTATAATTTCTATTTCGAACAATGTGAGATATATATATTTGAATTTATTCATAGTAATTTTATCAACGGTTAATATATTTTTATTGAAACGCGATAAATAATTAGTTTTCAATATAGCGTAGTAATTGTAACACCTTATAGCTATCGTTATGTACTCTATTGAAAATAATGATGTCTTTTTATAACGTCATAAAATGACGTTAATAAATGACATCATTTAATGACGTTATTTGGTGTGTCATGATTTCGGACAAAAAATGACGTCGTTTTATGACGTTATAAAAAGACGTCATTATTTTCAATAGGGATGAGTACACACTGAAAAAAAAATAAAGCTTAATTCTTGACCGGGACCCAAGCAAAATCTCCTTTGTTAGCACAGGAAAGCGGCATAAGGCTTTATTATCTTACTAACCCAAGCAATGTTTGCTTGGCAATGAAGAAGATTTCGTTTTCACACAAAAGCTCTGTTCGAGATACTTCTCGAGCGTGCGCACTAGTGATGCGCAGTGGATTTTTGTATTCAGAAGTCCATAGTACGTTACTGCGCGCAATCCCGAGAAATACGTGAAACAAAGCCATGATATTATTGCTTTTAACCCAAGCAATAATTGCTTTGGAAACTTAAAGCGTTATTTACATTGGAATCAACAGAAATAATCACTTTTTTTTTCTTTTAGTGCATACATGATGCATTTTGGGACACATGCAGACGAGCTTTGAAACGAGTATAAAATTATCAACGTGACACACGTAATATACGTGCGTTCATATGTGCTAACCGAGGTGTATATACGTGCATACCGAGATATTTTTATACACGTATACCAAGGCATGTATACGCGGGTAAATAGCGCGGCTATCTATTAGTACATGCACACCTCGATTAATATGCTAGTACACCGAGCTGTTTATATCGCTATGTATATTTAGCGTGGTTAATATGCTAGTACACAGTAAAAAAATTTTCGGAACTTTACATCGCTGAGCATAGTAAGTATCGGGACCCTTGCTGAGCGTGTTAAATACACATGAAAGCCGGTAAAATTACATGACCCATCGTTTCTAACCTACATTCGATATAATTTAATAAAAAATATACGTTGAACGTTTATTACTTATTACACTATGAAATTTGAAAAGATTATTTAATACCTTTATGTTAAACATCAATTAATAAGAATAAAATATTTCTTATTGTGTTTAAAATGTGTTTTTGCCATTCTAACCCCAAAATCGCAACTTCATTGCTCATTCTTGGCTCTCATGGCAAAAAATACGGTTTGCAACTGGTATGAAAAGGCTTTTTTACGAAACTCGTTACGACCCTCACCTTCGGCTCGGGCCGTAAACTTCTCGTTTCATAAATAAAGCCTTTTCATACCCGTTACAAAATGTACTATTCTGTTGTCGCGAAAGTTCACGTATGTCATGTATTTTTACCGGACAGCCATGTTGATACTGACTGTAACATTACATTGCTAAGCACGGGGGAAATACCGCGATCGTAGCAGGACCAAATTAACTCAAGCTTTAAAAATATTAAAAATGTGACATAATTTTTTCGTAATGAACTAGGTCGGAATTAATTTGAGTCCATGTTGGAAAAAAACTTTTAAAAATGAATAAATTGTTTGAAAATCAGTTTGATGTGAAAAATTTCAACTTTGTTAAAGTACACAAAGATAAAGAAATCGCTACACCTGGATGTGCTGTATTTTGCAAAGATTTGAATGGTCTGATTAATCATATAAAAATAGAGAGAATGGTCACTAATGACACTTTTTTGAAACTAGGAGTTGATGGTGGAGGTGGTTCATTGAAAATTGGTCTCTCTATCCAATCTTTTTCTGATGACCGAGAGGATAAAATTGATAAAAGTTCTCAATTTAATAATGATTCGAAATTGAAAGTAACAAAAATGAAAGATTCAGGAGTAAAAAAACTAATTATTCTGACACTCGCTCCTAATATTCAAGAAGATTATAAAAATGTTTCGCTCTTATGGGAAGTTTTGAAAATTAATAATTTCAAAAGTTATATAAGGTCAAGGGCCGTATTATGGAACACTCTATTTGAATGAGGATTACATTTTTTCATTTATTTAAAGAAAACTAAAGGTTGAACCTGAAATTTTTTCATATATATTATTTATCTCACGTTTACTGAAGTAAATGCAATTTTTACAAAGTCAATATTGGATCAAAATATTGATAAATAAAATTTAAGAAAGTAAGATATTCATGTACGTATTTATGAAACAGCATGAAATAACATGTCCGGATGTTTCATGAGATATGTCCCAGATTATGGAACATAAAATAAACTTGAAAATTTTGATTATTTGATATTTTTATTGAATGATTAAATTATTTTTACAAAAAATCAATAGAAGTTTACCTATAATAAATAACATGACGAGAAACAAGTCATAAAATTATTCTTACAGACGATAAATAAACATTTACTTATAGAAATAAATATTACAAGAACAATTTTAAATTTTTCTAATAAATAAAAAAAAACATAATTCTTAAAATTGAAAAAAATTAAAAATTATGTTTCTTGTTTAATTTTATTTTGAATTTCTTTCATTTTCGCTTGCAGTTTTTTCTTTTCTTCTGCTAACATCTTTTTTTCTTGTTCTAATTTCTTTTTTTGTTGTAACTTTTCTTCTTTTAACTTTCGTCTATTCTCTTTCTCTAAATTATGTCGAAACCATTGATCTGATGTTGCAGCAGAAGGTAGTTTTGGTTTACCAGAAGATTCGATTTTTATCCTTTTCTTTTTTGGTAAGTATTGTTTGGGCAGTGTGAATGCGTTGTGGAAATGGTTCACCGAGTCAGTGGTAACTTCTAAAAAGTTTCATTTATGTTATTATTGATTTTAATATTATTCAATGTAATTTTTAAATTTTATTTTACTAACCTGTATTAGTGATCGCAAAGTTATTTTCCTTACCAATTTCATCAGATATATTCACAGCTTCACCCGCTTGAGTCACTGAATATTCATTGTTGCTTGAAGTAGTGATAACAGGTGAAGTGTTAGCAGTGATACTTTTGTCATCTGTATTCAGTTGAATTTCTTTCAACTTTGTAGAATCTGAAAAGACACTTTTCTAAATTTTTTGTCTATATTTTTTCAAATATAAAAGATGTAGTTTTCAAAATTATATACAAACCTGTTTGATTAGTATTCTTATCTGATATATTTGAATGATATAAATGTTCATTAACTGGAGATTGAAGATCCTTTGAATTTTGTATTGAAATGTTATTAACAGTAGGTTTATCAGCTGACTTCGACGAATTCAAGTCACTGTTTTCATCTACACATGACTGTGACTGAGTGATGATTGTTAAAAGATCACTACTATCACTTACTACTTCATATAATATTTCAGCATCTGACTCGTTTGTTAATACTGGTAAAGTAGAAAATCCTTGTAATATTTCATTATTGACAGTTAGAACTGAATCATTTTCTAACTGAGCGTGAACATGACCATCGATGTCAATATTGTGTGAAGTAGAGGCTTGGTTATTACTACAATTTGGCATAAACTGTTCTTGTAATGTTTTATTTAAATTAAGATTAACTAATGTAACTTCTTTCACAATTGGCTTATTTTTAAAATCAATACCTGGGTAATAAATTATTAAAATTCTCTTAGAAAATTTTGATATTACAAATATATCAATATAAAAATATGTAAAAAATCAGTAGTGTAAAAAATAAATAATTGATTGGTTTTTAAAAATAATTTTATCAACAATATTAAAATAAAATGTTATTGAATAGTATTTTACGTATAAACTGTTCTTATCTTGTTTTAAATTAAGATTAACTAAAGTAACTTTTTTCACAATTGACTTATTTTTAAAATCAATGCCTAGGTAATAAATTATTGAAATTCTCTTGAAAATTTTTTAAATTACAAATATTAATATAAAAATATGTAAAAAAAAATAAGTACTATAAAAGATGAATAATTAATTGGTTTTTAAAAAATAATTTTAGCATCAAAATTAAAATAAAATGCTATTGAACAATATACCCGGTCTCCCACTAATCTGAAGCCAATACTCAAACAAAGCTCTTTTTTGTAAATCTTTAGGCCATGTTTTAGTCAACGCAGCATCTTTAAATTCTTGAAGAAATTCTTTTGAGAGATTCTTCTCAAAGGTGGATAAATGTTTTTGTTTGTCCTCAGTCAAATCATCTTGTCCATTTACAGTTTGTTTACTTTTTTTTTTCTTGAAAATATCATAATCTATAGCTGAAGAGTCGAATGGATATAAGCCCGAAGCTCTGAATCCACTGACAACTGTCTTTCTTTCTTCGTTCATATTATCTAAAGCAAACTTTAGAACTAATGGAAAGTCTTCCTTTTTTACTCTTGTAGTATTTTTAAGATTATTCCATTTTGGTACAGCTTTTTTCCACGTTTCCTTGAATGGATGGAAAAAAGAGATGTCGAGTGGCTGCATAATATGCGTAGAGTTGGGAACAAGGCCGATTAATTCAATACCTTTATCTCGACAGAATGACACCAAAGGCATAGTCATGTGCGATGAATGATTGTCCATGATCTATATAGGCGAGAGGGCCACCCCCAAAAAAGCGCTTAGTTTTCGAGAAGGTGACCGCTATCGTCCTACAAGCTAATTTTTTTTTTAAATGAAAGCTTCTGACCTATAGATTACGAATACAAACTTTTTTTTTAGTTCCGAGTCCGGGAACATAAAGAAAATGGCGAAAATGACGTTTTAATAGGTAAAAATTCTATACGCACTGTAAGTAACCGCCATTTTCTTTATGTTCCCGGACTCGGAACTAAAAAAAAAGTTTGTATTCGTAATCTATAGGTCAGAAGCTTTCATTTAAAAAAAAAATTAACTTGTAGGACGATAGCGGTCACCTACTCGAAAACTAAGAAAACTAAACGCTTTTTTGGGGGTGTCCCTCTCGCCTAATAAAAGGAGCCTCTTTCTTTGATAATTTAACATAATTTTGAACAGAATCTAATAATTCTGTTTTTGTAATTGGTGAGCCATGCTGAGCTCTGTATAAAATCCAGTCAACTATTTGAAGTTCTTCAGTCTCTGAGAAAATTGTTGCAAGCCCACTTTTTTTCTTGATTGCTCCAACATTTCTTCTTTTTCTTGAGAGCATGGCTATAGGCACTCCATAGGCAGTCGCAGCTTTTCTCAGTGAAATATTCGTATCCAAAGCTTTTAAAGCATTAGCTAAATCCGTAGAAGAATAATTCTTTCTTTCAAGTTTTTTCTTTAACTTTTTGGAACTGCCCACTAAAATTGTAGATTTTTTTGACATTTTAGAATTGCCAGCTCATATCTTATCACATTATACTTCCTTTTTTTTGTTTAACGTTTTTTTCTTAGTGTTTCCCATGTTTATAGAGTACAACGTCTTATCTGAAATATTTATTTATCAATTTATTTAATATAAAACAATAATTACGTGATAGTTAATTATTTTATATAATTTTATACAAAATTAATTTCTTACAAACAAAACTTTTGAGGTTAGTTATCAATTTGGAGTTACTTTTAAGATATAAGTTCTTACCTTTTAGCAAATTTCATGTAACAAACACTAAAAATAATATAATTAATAATTTTTCTTAGCAGTTGTCCTCTTAATATTTATTTTTTTATCACTTAATCACAAATCAGAGAAAGGAATCTATCAACACTTTCTGTTTCGTTTATAGCGACCTCGTGGGGGAACAAACGGCACGTAGAACATGAAACACGGAATGAATTGTTCCAAAAATGCGGGCTGTTTGAAAATAATTGTACTAATTATGAAACACCTACATTAAAGAAAAATATTTAATGAAACTATATAAAATTTATGAGCGGTAATAATCTATAAGTAACAAGCTTATGATTAACACGTTTCAAGTATTTTTAAATCATTAACGTACAAAAATAAACTTAAAGTGACCGCGATCAAACATATCACGGTTTCACTTCAAAGAACTATTATTTTTTAATGCGATCCAACGCGGACATTTAATTTAGTTTTCTTTCCTAATATTTTTAAGTTCTCTTTATAAAAATTTATGTAAAGAATTAAATTAGTTATCAATATTTCTAAATATAACTTGATAATTTCAGAATAAATCGAAAGTTATTTTTTAATCGAACTTTCACAATACTGTTTCATAAACTAGGACATTGTTTCATAATACAGCCTTTGACCTTAGCAAGTGATTTGAAAATGCTCAATATTATATTTGGGCTGATGTCACATTCTAGTATGCATACATGCACTTACAAGGAGAGTGTTTCACCTTCGGGTCACCGTTTTTGCTTAAATTATAGGAATGTTTTCTAGATGCAGAAATATGAAGAAAGCCAAAATTTTAGAGGCCAACGCTCAATATTTCCCTAGTTACAGGCCACCGAAGAAAATCACTAAAAAAGTTACTAGATTTTCAAACTCTTATAGTTCCTCAGAATTACTAGCTAGAAGCTTAAACCTTTTTTTAAATGAAAGCTGAGCTCAAATACTTTCGAAATAGCACCTATACAATCTCAAAATATTATTTTCTCCTAAAGTTAGAGCGTAATAAAGATTGGACCTGAATTTTTTGTTTAAAACATTAATTAATAATAAAAGCTAAAATTGGGTTCAATCTTTATTATGCTATAACTTTGGGAAAAAATAATATTTTGAGATGGTATAGGTGCTATTTCGAAAGTATTTGAGCTCAGCTTTCATTTAAAAAAAGGTTTAAGCTTCTAGCTAATGATTCTGAGAAACTATAAGCGTTTGAAAATCTAGTAACTTTTTTAGTGATTTTCTTTGATAGCCTGTAACTAGGGAAATATTGAGCGTTGGCCTCTAAAATTTTGGCTTTCTTCATATTTCTGCATCCAGAACACATTCCCGAAATTTGAGCAAAAACGGTGACCCGAAGGTGAAACACTCTCCTTGTTAGTGTGAAGTGGATAAAAATAACTTGAATACTTGTGGTATTCATCGTACATTTGGTAACATAAAAAAAACGCTGCCAAGTGCTTTGGCGGAATGCTTTCTCATAGAGCTCTTTGAGTTTCATTAATTTTTTTATATTTGTTTCAATGTGATTTTAATATTAAAAAATTGTCTAACATTAATATTTACTCATATTGTACTTTATAAATTTCGAACATATATGCTAGCTGTTTGCTTTTTCAAAATTTATAATTTATTTTAAATCATCAAGTAATACAAAAAAATTTGTTCTATTGAAAAAATGATATAATGTAGTAATAAAAAGAATAATGACAACAAAATTTCTAATTTTTATAAAATGCAATCATATTTATATATAAATACAGTTCATGTTTATGGCTCTATAAAAAAACTACTCTATGAATACCAATTTTCAATAGCTTCCCGTCTAGTTATACAAAAACATAGATAGTATGCAAAGTTTGAAGCGAATCCATCGAGTAATTTTCGAGATCTAATTTACGAAATAAATAACATTTTCTTTTCAAAATTTCTTTTTCAAAATTTTAAAAATGCTCTAAAATTAAAACTACTCTATGAAAATTAATTTTTGAAAATTTTCCTTCTTTTGGCAGTCGCAAATTATTTCTCTGCAAATTTTAGAACAAATCCATCGAGTACTTTACGTAAAATAAAAAAAAATAAGAAAAGAAAAATCAAAATTTTTTTTTAAATCTTTAAAATTCTCTAAAATCGTAACCACACTAAGAAAATTAGTTTTCAAAAGCTTATTTTTTTCAGACAATAACGAATTCATTGTATAAAAATTTTGGAGAAAATTTATAGTATGGTTTACGCAAAATAGAAAATAAATGAAAAATAAAAATTTGTTTGAAAATTTTCAAAGTGCTCTAAAATTAAAACTGTGCTGAGAAAATTAGTTTTCCAAAGCTTGTTTTCTTCAGACAGTAGCGAATAAATTGCATACAAATTTTGGAGCAAATCTATCAAATGGTTTTCGTAAAATAGAAAAAAATTAAAAATAAAAATTTTTTAAAAAATTTTAAAAATGCTCTAAAATTAAAAGTGCGCTAAGAAAATTAGTTTACAAAATTTTTTATACTTTTGGCAGTCGAAATTAAGTTCCATACAAATTTTCGAACAAATTCTTCGAGTAGTTTACGTAAAATACAAAAAAAAATAAAAAATCGAAATTTTTTTAAAATTCCTAAAATGATTCTAAAAAAAAAAACTACGCTAAGGAAACCAATTCTCAATAGCTTCCGCATCAGTTGATCAAAAAATTGAATTGTATGGAAAATTTAAAGTAAATCCATCGAGTAGTTTTTAAGATTTTATTGGCTTAATAAATATGAACATTTTTTTCAAAAATTTCAAAATGCTCTAAAATTAAAACTAAGCTAAGAAAATCAGTTTTTTAAAATTTATTTTATTTGGGCAATCACAAATAATTTCCGTACAAATTTTGAAGCAAATTCATCGAGTAGTAAACAAAAAAAAAACAAAAAAATGAAAAATCGAAATTTTTTTTTTTTTTTAAAGAGCTCTAAAATGAAAACTACGCTAGAAGAACCAATTATCAATAGCTTCCCAGCAAGTTAGTCAAAAAACTAAATTCCATGCAAAATTAGAAGCAAATCCATCGAGTAGTTCTCGAGATACAGTTTACTAACTGAAATCATACATCCACACACACACACACACACACACACACACACACACACACACACACACACACACACACACACACACATATAGATATTTTCTGGAAACCACTTTTTTCGACTCCCTGAGTCCAAATATGTACAAATTAATGAAAAAATAGAAAAAATTTTTTTTTATTGATACAATGCTTTCTCTATCAGAAAGCAAAATGAATGAAGAAAAAACTTCTTCTGTACATAAATCAAAAACTTCTCCATTCCCGATTTTAATTCAGGTGTATTTTTGTTCTAAAATTAATACTGAAGGCATTAAAAAAAAGAAATTGAGGTGCTCGAATCAATTTGATTTAGGTTTTCTCTTGAAAACCGTGAGAGAAGTCGAGCATGAAAGGTTTTAAAAAATTAATTTTTTATTCTATTATTTTCTATTTTCAATGGAAAAATTTTTTCAAAAGATGAAATAAATAAGTCCTTAAAATAAACTTTTCCGAAAGATGTAAATTCGATGAATATCAAGTTCCGTTTAGTTCCATCTTAAAAAAATTCAAAATTCCAATAAATACAACGTTTTTCTTAAAGAAAAAAATAAAAACGTTACTTTTGTTATTTTATAAATTCTATTTTATAATTCCGATTTAAATAACATTTTTTCAAATTCAACGAAATAATTTAAAATCTAGTATGATGAAAGTCAAAATATTTAAAAACTGTTAATTATTTTAATGGTCAATGATTTTTGCTTTCTCATAGAGAAAGCATTGTGTTACGGGTGGAATATTCTAGAAAATAATAAAGCGTAGAAGTATAAGAAATATATTAAACTAAATGAATAAGCCAGTAAAAAAGCGCTGACTAGACGTCTGAAACCAGCTAGCAACAACTCGTGATCGAAAGAAATGATGACGAACTAGCCGACAAGTTAAGACCTGTAGAGAACGAACAAAGTGAAGCATGGAAGAACAGAAGCCACGAGGTAGAAACTTCTAGAAGAATAAAGAAGTGGGAAACAACGAACCCAGCAAGTATAAATACGACCGGGCGAACCACGCCGCGGCCTACTAGGCTACGAGGTACTAGAGCACCAAGAGAGATGTAGACTACTAGAACCCGACCAGAGCATTAAGAAGCACGAATCCACGATCGGCGCAGCGAGGACGTATCAGCGATTTTACACCAGTAGTACAGTAGACATTTCTCTCTCTCGCGACTAACGTAATAATAAATCAAACAGTTTATTTTAATTATCGTCTTATTAGATTAATTACCTTCACGCAAATTGACTACTTGGATTTACCAAGCTTAGTCGTGATAAAAAGATACCCACAATATAATAAATCAATTACGTGAAAACGTAACATAAAAAAAGTGGTGCTAAGTGTGGGGTATCGCTTGTAAAGGAAAATATATATCTACAAGAACTAACTACAACATCACTTGTGAAGGAAGCAACATCTACATGAAGCAACTTCAACAGTACTACGAAGGAAGCCAAACCTGCAAGAAACAGCCACGACGATATCACTTCTGAAGGAAGCATTAACTACAAAAAGAACTATTACAACGAGAGGATGTTCTACGTGTATATCGCTGTCATCACTATCTTGGGGTAAAGAAATTTTATTCTCATACCTTATACGTCCTACGAGGGGAATACGCGCCCGCTGCGAACTTTCAAATTATAATAATTATTAAATTGCATGTCTGAAAATTTTGATTTAATTCAAGTGAATTATTGTTTAATTTTATTAAAGTGAATACTGCATGAATTAACTATATTATCAATATTAAATTGCATGTTGAAAAATCTTAACAGTGAAATTTTATTCAAATGAATTATTAGTGCTTTATTTAATTGAACTTTAAATAAACTGATTATAATTTCAATATTAAAGTGCATGTTAAACTTAGCTCGACTGAGCCATATTCGATTTCATTAAAGTGAATTTTATTAAATTAACTATAAAACAATATTAATTAACACTAACATTAAACTGCAAAGTGAGTAAAAATCTAATTAAATCACGTGAAGTATAAACGATTCTGTTAAAGTGAATTTTGGTTACACCCAGTATAAAATAATACTAATTATTACAAACATTACGTTGCAAAAAGTTTTATTTTAACTTAAGTAAATTATAAGTGAATTTATTAAAGTGAATCTCGCTCGAATAAAATACAACAACAAAAAATACATATATATCAACATATAAATAAAAATATAAATAATACGATTGGAAACGCCGCGTAAAACAAAAAAAAATGCCTGAAGAAACGAATAAACCGGATCAACGTGACGAAGCCGCGGGTTTTATATCACCATTAACGCTTCAACAAATTATGAGAACCCCGGAAGAGGAAGCGCGCATAGAGCTTCGAAATGCATTATCGTTGGCAGATTGTGCAATCCAACACTCCGAGAATAAAGGCTTAATGGAGTTGGCATTAGAAAAATTAAATGCAGTAATAGAAGGTGGCAAACATAAATTAGAGCAAGAGAACGAAAGATTTTTAGGAGAGGCTAGAATATATCTCTCAAATACATTGAAAAAAATAGACGAAGCCGTAGAAAAGGCAGACGAAGTAGCAGCTCAAGGATACAATGGAACTAGACCTAAAGTATTTACCAAAGCCGAAAAAGTCTCAGAACAAAACTTAAAAATCTCATCCAACCAGCAATAAGAGGATACGATCCATCGAAGAGTACGGGAAAGAATGTTACAGCAGGTATATGATTACGAAAGAAGACACAGACTTAATCATATAGTGCCACCAGAAGAGCAAAGAAAAGACCTAATTAATAATGATCTTAAATTTGATCTGGAGCCTAATAAACCCTGTAATAGCGACAATTATAAAGGAGATAACCCTCAAGGTATGAGAGGTGCATCTGCATGGGATAATTATGGAGATGATCAGGATATTTTCATGGGTTATGACAACCATTACTTGCCTGCGAATATAAATTTTGCAAACTCAATTCCAATAGAGAGAGCAAGAGAACCACCAAACATTCTATCGCTATATCAAGCATTAAGTACGATCCCCACTTTTGACGGAAATTCTGACGTACTGCCATTATTCTGTAGATCAGTGCGAGACATTATAAGAACATATGGGCCACAAGCAGAGAGATGGGTATTAAATTTTTTAGCTTTAAAATTCAAAGGCCGTGCAGCAGGAGGCTATACAACACGGTTAACGCAGTATAATACAGTAGAAGGTCTCTTAGCTGACTTGACAAAACATTACAGTTATGCCGGTGGAGCTGACACTATATTAGCCGAAATAAAAATAATAAAACAAATGCCTGGCGAGAGCGCAGGAGACTACGGATTAAGAGTGCAAATCTTGCATAATCGTCTTCTTAATTTTTACGATGCCACCAGAACACTGCTGCCTTTCGAAAAAACTACATGTAAAAATCAAGCAGACAGGGAAGCCTTAGAACAATTTCTGTTTGGACTGGAGGGGGAACTACAGCATCAAGTACGGTCAAAGAATCCCACAACGTTAAGAGACGCTATACACGAAGCTAT
Organism: Anastatus disparis; assembly: GCA_017163975.1. NCBI lineage: Eukaryota > Metazoa > Arthropoda > Insecta > Hymenoptera > Eupelmidae > Anastatus > Anastatus disparis. The sequence continues at coordinate 65,371 of JAFFSR010000330.1, read as the reverse complement.
CGCATTCGAACAACGTACAGCCGCAAGACGATTCACGCCGCAGCCAACCAACTCAGCAGAAAATACCTCAGAACTCTCTAGTATATTAAAAAGCATTGCAGATCAGTTGTCAGCATTAAACTTGAGTAGCGCACAGCAAAATGCGAACATTAGATTAGCACCAACAGTTGAATTATGTGGTTATTGTCATATGTCGGGACATCAAGAGGTGCAATGTAGAAAAAAGGAATACGACAACAAGTTTTGTGAATATTGCAAGAATCGAGGTCACACATATGCAGAATGTTACGCACTTGAAAATGCACTAAAAACAAACAACTTCACGGGAAATAATTACACAACGATAGCACCTATCATGCCTCAAGTAATTTATATGCCTTATTCACTGCCTCCCACGACACCTGATATATATTCTACGTGACAGATAAACGAGCAAATACCTTATAATGAAGAACACAGAGAATTTTACGGAAATTTAAATAATAAGAATAATTCACACGATAATATAAACTTCAAAGGCAATAACAATCGCGATAACTATAATAATAATAAAAATCAGAATCGTCATCAGAGCAAGACACGAAATAATATTGATAATAATACTAATAATTATGACAACAATATTAATAACGGGCGAAATGTTTTTGATAGAGGATCAGATAATAATTTTAACTGTAATGAACAAATAGATAATTAAGATAATATGGAACCTTTAAACTCCCAAGATGTTCGACGCTAAGGTCCTGTGGAGTCGAGCAAGCTAGCAGTCAGGCCGAGAGATATGAGCGGTCCAGCTTTCGAAAATGCACTATAAAGTTTATACAAGCTGGGAGGAAGCCTCCAATAGTTGAGTTATGTGGACCATTTTTAAAATCAAAAAAAGGTCGTTTTTGCGTCGATACAGGAGCCAATGTATCAGTTATAAAAGAAAGTGTGATATCGAATTATATGTATATAAATCCACATAAGATCGTTACAATAAACGGTGTCATTCCAGGTGAGTGCATGTCATTAGGACAGGTAAATCTATTTCTGAATAATATATTATGTGAAATACAACTAGTCCCAGATAATTTTCCAATAGATACAGACGGATTAATAGGTTGGGACATAATTGATAAATATAAAGGGCAAGTTAATGCCGCTCGTAAATACTTAGAATTAAATAATAATATAATACCATTTATTGAAGAAGAATGCTTTATTGCTACTCCTCATACAAGACAAATTAATTATGCACGTGTCAAAGATATCAGTGAAGATATAGAATTCGTACCGCTCCAAGATACAGGATCGGGCATCTTAGTTGGCAATTCTGAAGCCAAAAATAGTGAAGGCAAAGCGTATGCCATATGTATTAATATTGATGAAAGTGCGGTAGAAGTGAAGCCGCCAGAAGTTAAGTTAGACGCATGCGAAATCAAGAATATTATGAATAATGAAGAAATAATGTATAATGAAAAGATGATTAAAATGAATAATAATAAAAGAATAAATAATAATGAAGCGAATAAAATGATGCTACGTGCGCAAATTTTACATATATCTAGCGAGGAAAAAGAGAATAAAGCAGCAAAGGTATTTAAACAAAGTGAATCCAAAATATCAAAGCATTTAAATAAAGAAAAAATAGAAAACATTGATGAATTGATAAAAGAAAGACCGTTTATAATTGAATCACCTGGAGAAAAATTAAGAAAAACACATTTAGTAAGGCATAAAAATGAGTTAATTACAGAAGTACCAGTAAAAACCAAAAGATTCAGACACCAACTCATAGAAGAATATTTGGAATCGGAAATTAATAAATCATCGGAGAACCCGTATTCCTCATTTATGTGGATAGTACTAAAACCACCTGAAGTTAATTTAACGCCATCAAATTATAAATCAAAATGTTATTACGATCAAATGCAAAACATTAAACACCCTAGAGAAGGAGAAATGGTTTATTTAATGAAGAAACCAAAACATGAGAAAATGAATAAAGAATATGGATAATAACTATAAAATTCTATAAATAATACATAAAATTAGTAAAATAAAATTTTATCCGCGGCCCTCAGACGCCGAAGATCATCAAATATTAATAAAATATAATATAATAATCATAGGATGAATAAAATAAAATTTTTTCCGCGGCCCTCAGACGCCGACGATCATACAATATTATAAAATAAAATAATAATTAAAAGGAAATATAAAAGATAAAATTACCTACACATAAGTCATTCATTACAAACATACAAACATATATACATGTCAGTAAGTTTAAAAGCCACGACAGAAAATAAGTCAGTTCATAGTTCATAGTTCGTAGTACTCGAATCTGACGTCTATCTACGACAATACACCTTCAAGAAAAAAAAAATTGAAAAATAATACACACATATTATTAAGACAAAATGTGGAATGGCAAGTACGTCTTGCTCATTACGCAATCAAGAAATAGTTACAGGATGCACACGTGCTACTTGTCCATTTTCTACAATAAAAATGATCCACAAGTGGAATTCTAAGATCTTTGTGATACGGCTCCACACTCTAAGAGTGCGTGACAAGTCCGACACAAACGGTAATAACTTGCCGAACAAAAATAAAGAAAAGCAGAAAAAGTGTGTTAAACATTACATAAAACTAATATATAAACTGAAAATACATCGATAAATGGATTATTATAAATTAAAGACGAAGGTTATTATAAAAATCCAATAAAAAGATTAGTTATAGGAGTATTAATGAGAGTAGTAAGAATAATAGAAATAAAAAGAAAGACATTAATAGCATAAGATAATAGAAATAAAAGGATGTATAAGTAAAAAGAAAATGTACATACATATATCAACAACCAGAGAGAAAGAGACATGAACAATTAAAACAAAAAAAATCTAAAAACAAGAATATTGTGCAAAAAAAAAGAAGAAAAAAAAGCAACATGATGCAAGAAGAGGGAGTAGATTATAACAAAAAAGTAAAGAAAAATCAAGTGAAGGCTTGCATAAACGAAAATAAATCTTAAAATACTTTCACTAAAATAAATAAATTTAAGAATAATGTTAAAAAAAAAATTTTTAGAAGTGCTGACACTGAACAAAAAAAAAAGAATTAATGTTTAAGTATAATTATAACTATAAGCAAGCGTTAACTGTAACATATAAGAAAAAGCTACGTAAACAAAAAAAATGTTTGTCATAAGACAGAATAAGGCGACCATAACTATCTTGAACCATGAACTCCGACAATATATTGATAGCAAAACAAAAAGAAAAGAATTATTATTATACAAAATTAATATTAGAACAATAATTATCACAAAAATTATTATAATTACAATTTTATAAAAAAAAGAGCAAAAAAAACAGGAGTGGCAGTCGTGGGGACTGGCCGACAGAAGCTATGCTTCCAGTATATATACATAGAAATTAGGAAGTGTGACATTTGCAAAATTATAATTAATTTTTTAGTGAAAACGTTATTTTTCATTCGATGTATTATGTATTTAAAAATATATTAATAATGTAGTTTTTTATTAATATCAATTATTAAAAAAACATATTTAGGTAAACGTAATTTTCATCATGTGCATTGTAAACAGAAAAATACAAAAATTTTATTAAATTTTATTAAATTTTCATTTTTTGTTATTAATATAGTAATTAATAACAACTATATAAATATACACATATTAATAAACGGAGGAAGATAATGAGAGAAAATAAAAAAATTCTTGCCAAAAAAATATATTAAGATTATAATATTATAAATACAAACGCATATTTTTATACGTATACTAATTTTAAAATTTAAATTAAATAAATATTATTTACATAATTTATTTATTTAATCATCGTATTCTACGTCTATCCTTCTCTGTCCGCCGGCTTTAAGAATTGACTCTCTCCCTCTCTCTTTCTTTTTCATAAAGAATAGAGAGGGTTGCGTCTATCCTTCTCTGTCCGCCGGCTTTAAGAATTGACTCTCTCCCTCTCTCTTTCTTTCTCTTATATGTACAATAAAGGTAGCCGCGAATGGAGGGGGCTATGTCTAGCCTTCTTTGCCGGTTACAACAAGGCAGTCTCTTTTTCTTTATCTTTCTTATATGTATATACATGCATATTCTTAAGCGGAATGGGAGAGAGGGAAAGAAAGAAAGAGAAAAAAGAATGTTTGTATGTTGATAGCAATAATGGCATCCTGTGCCGTATTCGTTCATTCACGCTGGGTGACATTTGGGACTGTCGATTTTTATACATTTAGTGCCCCTGCCGTAACGTCGCGTAAGAAGCATAGCTTCAAAAAAATATTATTACAAAGAAAAGGAATCATTATTAACAAAAAAACAATTATTATAAATAAAAAGAAAAAGAATTATTATTACTGCAACAAGAATTTGCGTTTACAGTAATACAATTATTAATACAAAAATATTATTACAGCAGAAGCTAATACTTATATTAAATGAAATGTTATTATTATCAAAATAATTGTTATTACAAGGAAATTATAATAGTATATAATTGATATTAAAGAAAAAGAAAACAAAAATTATAATGATTAAAGCAAAAAAAAGAAAAGTAACAATAAGAAAACTAACAAGGAGAGTGTTTCACCTTCGGGTCACCGTTTTTGCTCAAATTCTAAGAATGTTTTCCGGATGCAGAAATATGGAGAAAGCCAAAATTTTAGAGGCCAACGCTCAATATTTCCCTAGTTACAGGCCATTGAAGAAAATCACTAAAAAAGTCACTAGATTTTCAAAAGCTTATGGTATCTCAGCATTGTTAGCTAGAAGCTTAAACCTTTTTTTAAATGAAAGCTGAGCTAAAATCCTTTAAATCGTAGTTATAGCATATCGAAATATTATTTTTTCGCAAAGTTATGGCATAATAAAGATTGAACTCAATTTTAACTTTTATTATTAATTAATGTTTTAAACAAAAAATTCAGATCCGATCTTTATTACGCTCTAACTTTGGGAAAAAATAATATTTTGAGATGCTATAGATGCTATTTTGAAAGGATTTGAGCTCAGCTTTCAGAAAGAATTTTGAAATAATTTCATGAAATATTACAAGTAATAATACGTTGGAAACATTTAAAAAGAATTTAAAAAGATAACTATATTCTTTTGAAAAAAATTTATGAAATAATACACAGGAAGATTACAAAGTCTTTACAAAAATATTACCAAAAAGGAAACGAAAGTTAAGGCATGAAATATTACACGAATCCTTACTGAAAGGACTTTGAAAAGACTTCTTGAAAGGAAACAAGAAAGAACTCAGAAATCTTCCAACGATTAAAATCAGAAAATAATTTAGAAAGATTTTTGGAATGATCTAAGTTATTCTTTCACCGGATAATTTCAAGATTCTTCCAAAAAGCTTTTATGAAATAATTCATGTAATATTTTGGTAAAGTCTCAAGAAATCATACATGAAATAATTTTGAAATCTTTTTGAAATATTTCATGAAATAACTTATGACGAGAATAAAAGTTATTACATGAATCCTTACTGAATGGACGTTAAAAGGACTTTATGAAAGAAAACGTGAAATATAACAGAATCATTTAGAAATATTTTCGGGATTAGTTTATAATTTATCCGCTTGATGGCGGTATCTCTTACTCTCGCAAGTGGTAAGAGTGCTTCCCGTTTCATATATAAGGAAAATAAGAATCTTAAATGGAAACTATAAATTGTTATGCGTGCGATGTCTGTGTTATAATAACTTCGATTTTAACCGCTGTAAAACTATTCGTAATCCTATGAATAATTATATCATCAGATCCGTTATATATATATATATATATATATATATATATATATATATATATATATATATATATGTGTGTGTGTGTATTAATTCTAAATTGATTCTTAAATAATACAGGAAAGAATAAAATTTCTAGAACTTTACACGTCTCTCAACTAAAGATAGATGAAAAGATTAATGCATTATTACTAAAAGAATTCATGGATCCTTACAGAATTCTTTCATTGAAAGGATTCTGTAATAATTCTATGTCCGAGGTATATTTCTTTCAGAAATAATACAATGAAATATTTTAAAAATATTTTATATCATTTTTACAGAATACTTTCAATGAAAGATGTATGAAAAGATTTACGAATTATTACCAAAAGAATTCATGGATCCTTACAGAATTCTTTCATTGAAAGGATTCTGTAATAATTCTATGTCCGAGGTATATTCCTTTAAGAAATAATACAATGAAATATTTTAAAAATATTTCATATTATTCTTACAGAATCCTTTCAATGGAAGATGTATTGAAAGATTTACGAATTATTACCAAAAGAATTCATGGATCCTTACAGAATTCTTCCATTGAAAGGATTTTGAAATGTCTTGTGAATTCTTTATGAAATATTTTTATGTATTATTTTTAAAAGAATAATACCTCGGACATAGAATTATTTCAGAATCCTTTCAGTGAAATATTTCTGAAAAATTGTAGTCCTTTCATGAATCCTTTCAGGATCCTTTCAAAGTCCTTTCATGCTGTATGGGTTTGTATGAGTATTGAAGCTGACTTATAAAATTTAAATACAAGTAATTAGTAATACTACATAAACTCTACATAGCTGATTGTATTAAACTAAATAGATTTAGAAATTAGAAACAGTACCCAATACAAAAATATAATTATATTAAACTACATATTACATCAAATACAAGAAGTATAAAAGTAATTAGAAATAACATATAAAACCTCATACATATAATCACATAAAAAAAATAGAAAATAATTGAAATAATATATGTAACCATACGTAATTATATCATATCGAAATTAATACAAATAAATAAATGAATAGAAACAAGGGTTAAATAAAAATAATACGTAATATTGCATATTAAGAATTATATTAAACGAGCATAAGTAATTGAAATAACATAAACAACAAATTCTAATACGCAAAAAAAGAACCCTACAATAAATTATGGGAAAGCAATTAAAAATCAAAGAGAAACAAAAAGAATAGAAGTATATACTGCAACGGTAACGTGCAAGCTACACTACAAGCTATAGCTATACCATATACATAGAGTGTATAAGAAAATACAACCACGCGCGCGTATACGTACAAAGCACACATAGGTGACACGACGCCGTCTAGCACAACCATGCGCGAGTATACCCTATTGAAAATAATGACGTCTTTATATAACGTCATTTTATGACGTTATTATATGACGTCATTTTATGACGTTATTCGGTATGTCATTATTTCGGACGAAAAATGACGTCATGTAATAACGGCATTTTATGACGTGATTTTATGACGTTATTAAATGACGTCATGATTGAGAAAATTACGTCTTCGAAAAGAAAATTTTTGTTGAAAAAAGTACTTTTTGGCATGACTACCATTGTTTTCCGCTGCTGGGTATAGTGCCACGTCAATCGTGAGTGACTGCATTCGCCAGCTTATTATCATTGAGTGCTTAGGCTAGAAAACATCCTCTTCCAAGTATTAGATGTTCGATTCATCTAAGGTACCCAAATATCTCGCCCTATTAAAAAATAATTACGTAATTTTATAACGTCATAAAATGACGTTATTTAATGACGTCATTAAATGACGTCATTTTGTTAACTTTAACCATCTGACAGCCGGAATTTTTTCCACTAAAAAAGTGTAACTTTCTCGAAATTTTCCGTATAAATGTTTCTTAAGTAATAGCATATATGAGCCGATCATGGGATGACGCCATATGGCGTCATCCCGGCTGTCAGAAGGTTAATAAAGATTATCACATTTCATTTCTCACTGCAAAAACTAGCACATCTGAGAAAGCTCTAGCAAAAAGTAACACATTTTAAAAGCTTACCCACACAGCATGAAACCTTGCTGCAAGGTTGCAAAGATTATTGCAAGGTTTCGATGAAAGGTTGCTGTAACCTTTTTATGTCCCTTGTACATACCTTGCAAAAATGTTTTATGAAATCTTGCTGTGAAGTTTAAACGATACATTGTGGCAAACTCCCAATGAAAGATTCCTGCGAGGTTGCTATGAAAGGTTCTTGCAAGATTATATGAAACCATGCTGCAAGTTTGCTGCAAGATTTCAATGCGAGGTTGCTACAGCAACTTTTCATTAAAACCTTGCAACAATCTTTGCAACCTTGCAGCAAGGTTTCAATAAAAGGTTGCTGCAACCTTTTTATGTCCCTTGTACATACCTTGCAGAAATGTTTTATGAAATCTTGCTGAGAAGTTGAAACAATACATTGTGGCAAACTTCCAATGAAAGATTTCTCCAAAGCTGCTATGAGAGGTTCTTGCAAGATTATATGAAATCTTGCTGCAAGATTTCAATCCAACCTTGCAGCAAGGTTTCATAAAATCTTGCGAGAACCTTTCATAGCAACCTTGCAGGAATCTTTCATTGGAAGTTTGCCACAATGTATTGTTTGAACTTCACAGCAAGATTTCATGAAACATTGCTGCAAGGTATGTGCAAGGGACGTAAAAAGGTTACAGCAACCTTGCACTGCAACCTTACATGCTGTGTGGGTATTCCACAAAAACTAGCACATTTGGCCGTTTTGTCATCGTAAGCCGTCGCTAACATTTATTATTGTTCGAAAGACAGCGTTGAGATGTGCTATCTTTTGCTGGACAATTTGAATATGCTTTTTTCGGCGAAGTGTGGCAAATGTGCTACTTTTCACCGCAAAAGTTAATCATGCTAATTTTAAACTGAAAATTGAAATGTCCCTGTTGTAGAAAAATAGTCGAATATCTAACTGGATATTTAACTAGATGACTTGGATCTGACTTCAATTTCGTTGGATACCCAGGAGAATTATCCAGATAGATTTCTAGTAGGATATCCAGTTGGATATCTAGTTCACAGAGAAAAAAAACCGTTGCGTTTACTGTACTCAGTTCAGTAACCTTAAAAGGGCGCTTCCTCAGTTACAGCTACTGAAGATTCTACTGCACTGTCAGCTCGGTTGGAACAACGTATAATCAACTTCAGTTAAATTTACTGAACTCCTTGTTACTGATATACTCAGGTTAAATTTACTGAAGTCTTCAGTAAGCGCAATTGTTTTTTTTTCTCTGTGAGATTTCCAGTTGGATGTTCTACCAGATATCTTACTAGAAATCCATGTGGGTAATGCGCAACTGGATAATTCTCCTGGATATCCAACGAAATCCAAGTCAGGTTGAAATCATTCAGTTAGATATCAAAGTATTTTACAAAAGGGGTGTCATTACTCTTTGTTAAAGACGACAATTTAATAACGTCATTTAATGTCGTTGATAAAAAACGTGATTTGATGTATCACAAATTTGAATGAAAACAAAAACGACACTTTATAAGGTCATTCAATAACATCTTTACATTACTTATGTCTACATTACTTACGACTACATTTACTTATGTCTGTTGTTGACGTTATAAAAATACGTTATTAATTTCAATAGAGTGTTCGACTTAGATACATAAATATCTCTGTTGAAAAATGACTTTATTTAATGACGTCATTAAATGACGTTATTAAAAGACGTCATCAAATGACGTTATTAAAAGACGTCATCAAATGACGTTATTACGTGACGTTATAAGGAGACGTAATTAAATAACGTTATTAAATGACATAATGACGTGATTTGATGTATCACAATGTTTTCATTCAAATTTGTGATACATCAAATCACATTAATAAAATAACGTTATTAAAAGAAGTCATTGAATAACGTTATTTGATGGGTCATTTATTTCTTACGGAAATTTGGTGGCCCGCAATAACAATTATTACAATTTCGACAACGCAACATAATATTTTAATGACTATTTTATACTTTTAAAATTGTAAAATTGCACAGTAAAGATAACTTACGAACCATTTTGTACATATATTTTGTTAATTATAAGAATCGATTGAAAATTTCTTTGTTAAAAAAAGAGTTTCAAAGAGCCATGTAAAATGTTATTAAAAATATTAAACTATTTTTAACAAAATTGAGAATGATGATACAACTTAAATTAAAAGAATTAACATAAGACTAAGATTAAAAGTAATACTATAGCTATAAAATTGCCAGGCCAACCCTACAAAAGTTAAATAAATGAATGGTTTCAAATTAGATTATTTATTCATCTAATAAAAAATTGTGAAAATTAATATAAATTTTTAATTCCTTTACAAGCATTCTAAAAAGTTAATCCTAAAAAATGTTTTAAATGGATGTTTCGAAAATATTTACCATATTATTAAAACATGAATTTTATATATTTTAGAAGATATAACTTTCGAGGAGTGGGCCTGGCAAGTTTATAGCTATAATATTACTTTTATTCTTAATTTTATGTTAATTTTTTAAATCTAAGTTGTATCATTTTTAAATTTGTTTAAGATAGTTCTCAATAACATTTGACGTGGCTTTTATTTTATATTCTTCTTGTAACAAGAAATTTTTTATTAATTCTAATTATTATCAAAACATATGTACGAAATGATTTTTAAGCATTGATATTTTAAATCGTATTAGTACTTGACCACACATTATTGTGTGATGTATAAAACATCACAAGTATGCGTGTTTTATAAAATTTTAAATGATTAAAGTTAAGCAGAACTTTAAGATTAAGTTTTGTTACTTTTTTTTATGAAAAAAAAAGAAATTAAGAATTGTTTTTATGTAAGAATTAAAGAAAACTTGGTTTACGCGTGTTAAGTTTAAATATAAAAAGCAATGTGAAGTCTTTTAAGTTAAGATTATTATTTTTTTTTATTAACACTACACTCTTTACTTTTAAAATCTTCTTTTTTTTTAAGATATTAATTCCCTATTGAAAAAAATCATGTGATTAAATTACATGATTAAATCATGTAACGAAATCATGTAACGAAATCATGTGATGAAATCATGTGATAAAGTTAGTAATGTATTGGTACAATTAATCATGTAATTTTTTAAAAAACATGTAATTTTTTAAATATCATGTAATAAACTAAATATAAGGAATAATACATCTATCAACTAGATGAATCTGTAATTATAAACTCTGTATGTTTTTATGAAAGAATGAAGATATGTGCATTTATATACTTTACTCCAGCTGATAGTTCTCTACTCCCGCTGATATTCATACCTCTAAAAATAAACGGGAGAAAAGTACTTTTCGCCCTCACATTTCTATTTCTCTTAAATAAAGCAGAAGAAGCGTAGTTTTTTCGAAATTCAGAGGGCGTAAAGTTCTTTACTCCCTCTGATATAAATACCTCTAAAAAGAAGCGGGAGAAAAGTACTTTTTGCCCGCACATTCTATTTCTCTTAAATGGAGCAGAAGAAGCGTAGTATTTTTTTGAAATTCAGAGGGCGTAAAGTTCTTTACTCCCTCTGATATTAATACCTCTAGAAATAAGCGGGAGCAATGTACTTTTCTCCCGCACATTCTATTTCTCTTAAATGAAGCTAGAGAAGTGTATTTTTTTCGAAATTCAGAGGGCGTAAAAGTTCTTTACTCTCGCTGATATTAATACCTCTAAAAATAAGCGGAAGAAAAGTACTTTTCTCCCGCACATTCTATTTTTCTTAAATGAAGCAATAGAAGTGTATTTGTCTTTCGAAGTTCAGAGAGCGTAAAGTTCTTTACTCCCACTGATATTAATACCTCTAAAAATAAGCGGGAGAAAAGTACTTTTCTTCAGCACATTCTATTTCTCTTAAATAAAGCAGAAAAAGCGTAGTTTTTTTACCGAATCCAGAGGGCGTAAAGTACTTTTCTCCCGCTTATTTTTAGAGGTATTAATATCAGCGGGAGTGAAGAACTTTACGCCCTCTGAATTTCGAAAAAAAACTACGCTTCTTCTGCTTCATTTAAGAGAAATAGAATGTGCGGGAGAAAAGTACATTTCTCCCGCTTATTTTTAGAGGTATTAATATCAGTGGGAGTAAAGAACTTTACGCCCTCTGAACTTCGAAAAAAAAATACGCTTCTCCTGCTTTATTTAAAAGAAATAGAATGTGCGGGAGAAAAATACTTTTCTCCCGCTTATTTTTAAAGGTATTAATATCAGCGAGAGTAAAGAACTTTACGCCCTCTAAATTTCGAAAAAAAAAATACGCTTCTTCTGCTTCATTTAAGAGAAATAGAATGTGCGGGCGAAAAGTACTTTTCTCCCGCTTATTTTTAGAGGTACCAATATCAGCGGGAGTAAAGATTTTTACGCCCTCTGAATTTCGAAAAAAAAATACACTTCTTCTGCTTCATTTAAGAGAAATAGAATGTGCGGGAGAAAAGTACATTTCTTCCGCTTATTTTTAGAAGTATTAATATCAGTGGGAGTAAAGAACTTAACGCCCTCTGAACTTCGAAAAAAAAATACGCTTCTCCTGCTTTATTTAAGAGAAATAGAATGTGCGGGAGAAAAGTACTTTTCTCCCGCTTATTTTTAGAGGTATTAATATCAGCGGGAGTAAAGATTTTCACGCCCCCTGAATTTCGAAAAAAAACTACACTTCTTCTGCTTCATTTAAGAGAAATAGAATGTGCGGGAGAAAAGTACATTTCTCCCGCTTATTTTTAGAGGTATTAATATCAGTGGGAGTAAAGAACTTTACGCCCTCTGAACTTCGAAAAAAAAATACGCTTCTCCTGCTTTATTTAAGAGAAATAGAACGTGCGGGAGAAAAGTACTTTTCTCCCGCTTATTTTTAGAGGTATTAATATCAGCGAGAGTAAAGAACTTTACGCCCTCTAAATTTCGAAAAAAAAATACGCTTCTTCTGCTTCATTTAAGAGAAATAGAATGTGCGGGAGAAAAGTACATTTCTCCCGCTAATGTTTAGAGGTATCAATATCAGCGGAAGGAAAGAACTTTACGCTCTCTGAATTTGGAAAAAAAACTACGCTTTTTCTGCTTTATTTAAGAGAAATAGAATGTGCGGGAGAAAAGTACATTTCTCCCGCTTATTTTTAGAGGTATTAATATCAGCGGGAGTAAAGAACTTTATTCCCTCCGAATTTTGAAAAAAAAATACACTTCTTCTGCTTCATTTAAGAGAAATAGAATGTGCGGGAGAAAAGTACATTTCTCCCGCTTATGTTTAGAGGTATTAATATCAGCGAGAGTAAAGAACTTTACGCCCTCTGAATTTCGAAAAAAAACTACGCTTCTTCTGCTTCATTTAAGAGATAGAATGTGCGGAAGAAAAGTACTTTTCTCCCGCTTATTTTTAGAGGTCTTAATATCAGCGGGAGTAAAGATTTTTACGCCCTCTGCATTTCGAAAAAAAAGTACACTTCTTCTGCTTCATTTAAGAGATAGAATGTGCGGAAGAAAAGTACTTTTCTCCCGCTTTTTTTCAGAGGTATTAATATCAGCGGGAGTAAAGAACTTTATTCCCTCCGAATTTTGAAAAAAAAATACACTTCTTCTGCTTCATCTAAAAGAAATAAAATGTGCGGGCGAAAAGTACATTTCTCCCGCTTATGTTTAGAGGTATTAATATCAGCGAGAGTAAAGAACTTTACGCCCTCTAAATTTCGAAAAAAAAATACGCTTTTTCTGCTTCATTTAAGAGAAATAGAATGTGCGGGAGAAAAGTACTTTTCGCCCGCTTATTTTTAGAGGTATTAATATCAGCGGGAGTAAAGAACTTTATTCCCTCTGAATTTTGAAAAAAAAATACACTTCTTCTGCTTCATTTAAGAGAAATAGAATGTGCGGGAGAAAAGTACATTTCTCCCGCTTATGTTTAGAGGTATTAATATCAGCGAGAGTAAAGAACTTTACGCCCTCTAAATTTCGAAAAAAAACTACGCTTTTTCTGCTTCATTCAAGAGAAATAGAATGTGCGGGAGAAAAGTACTTTTCTCCCGCTTATTTTTAGAGGTATTAATATCAGCGGGAGTAAAGAACTTTATTCCCTCTGAATTTCGAAAAAAAAATACACTTCTTCTCCTTCATTTAAGAGAAATAGAATGTGCGGGCGAAAAGTACTTTTCTCCCGCTTATGTTTAGAGGTATTAATATCAGTGGGAGTAAAGAACTATCAGCGGGAGTAAAGTATATAAATGCACATATGTTCATTCTTTCATAAAAACATATAGAGTTTATAATTACAGATTCATCTAGTTGAAACATGTATTATTTCTTATATTTAGTTTCATTACATGATTTTTAAAAAATTACATGATTAATTGTACCAATACATTACTAACTTCATCACATGATTTCATCACATGATTTAGTTACATGATTTCGTTACATGATTTAATCATGTAATTTAATCACATGATTTTTTTCAATAGGGTTTAACATTTATTAACTGAAATTTTTCTTTTAAAAAGTTTTAAGGTTACTATTAATTAACCAACGCTGCACTTTTTATTATATTTTTACAAGAGATTATTTAGAATTAATTTAAGAAGATTGTATTATAATGTAAAAGGAGGGTTGAGAAAGTCGAGGGGAGAAACCTGAAAGAAAAGATAAGGCATTAGTGATTGAAAAAGTAATTGATTGATTGATAGAATAAGAGTCAGATGTGTTAAAATATTAAAAAAAAAAAAAAATTAAAAACAGGACCACTTACAAAAAGGAAGAAATTAAAGCAAGCTAGCAAAAGGAAACCAAGGACAGCAAGAAGTAGAGCTCAGTAGCCTGCATCGACAATGCACACAAACTCAAATCAGCAACAGCATAGATTGATCCTTGGACGAAAAGTATAGAATAGGTCGTCTAAAGAGACACACCAAGAGTCGTAACCATCCTCGGAGAAACCCAGAGAGACAGAAGGCCTAAAAACAACACAAGATTATGAGTATGCAGCACCAACACTCAAGAGTAGAATATAGGTTAGGGCGTTGTGATAGCCTCAACCTCGCGCACACGGACGACGCACACATTACAGCGACCAATCTCGGAGAAGTTAGCAACACGGATGCTAACTACAACATGTAAAAGAAGCAAAGACACCGTTCTCGATGATAAATCACGAGGAGTTAAAGGTAAACGGTGACGAGAAGTACACAACGACGTGGTGTAGCAGAAATTGTCATGCCGACGGCATAAGAGCAAGAAGGATAGATAGAACGGACGACTTCAGGCTAGACACGTAGCCAGGGCAGGGTTGGTTTCTGAGGGAGCGTCCACATGGATACCCGTCCCGACCCCCGTACTACGTTCCGATGAGACCGCATTGGCTGATTCCGATAAAACTTCAATTATTCTATTAAATATAGCCAATGCGGTCTCATTAGAATGTGGTACGGGGGTCGGGACGGGTATCCATGTGGACGCTCCCTGAAAGGCTCTACGCTCATAGTTCATGACTGAAGGACACATGGTACCGCGTGGCGGCTTGATGAGAAAATTACAGCGCAAATGTAATACGATTTAAAAATTTCCATGTTTTTACACAAAATGAATAAATAAAAACAAACATAAATGTTAAACATATAATATATTTTGTTTACATTAAAAACTTAATTATAAATCATTTATTAACTCTTAATTCAGTAGAATCATGAACATTTTTAAATAGTATTACATTCCCACTGTAGTTTTCTTACCAAGCCACCCTGACGCGCCATTTGTCTTTCAGTCATGAACTATGAGCGTAGAGCCCTTCAGAAACCAACCCTGTTTAGAAGCAGTGAATAGTTTTGAAATTGAAGGTTCGGGGCCCTAACCATCTCACTGGTGAGAAGTGAAATAGTGACCCTGTTGAAAATAAGTACGTACTTGAAGTACATATTTTGAGTATGTACTTCAAGTATGTACTAAAAGTATATACTTTACTTAAGTACGTACTATTTTGGAACATTTTAATAGATACTTTTTTTGAAAAGTATATACTTTTATTAAAAGTATGTACTTTTTAAGTATATTTTGATACATAATATTTTTTTAAAATATGTACTTTATTAGACAATACCTACTATTTTGAAAGTATGTACTTTTTAAAAATATTTCTTAGTGTACTTTTATTTTAAAAATGAGTACTTTCTTGAAAAGTATGTACCCTATTCTAATAAAAGTACTTACTCATATAGAAGTATATACTTTTTAAAACATTTTCATACATACTTTTTTATACGATGTATGTACCTTCATATAAAACTATATACTGTAGCTACGTAACTAATTTTTTTTTACTTTAATATGTACTTTTTGAAAAGTGCATACTTTTCTAAAAAAGTATATACTACAATGTTCCAAAAAAGTACCTACGAAAATGTTCCAAAAAAGTACGTACTTGATCTAAAGTGTATATACTTAAAGTACATACTCGAAGTATGTGATTAAAGTAAGTACTGATTTTCAACTGTAAACAAATACGGAATATTATAGCCTTATATACCTTCATCTCTGAAATTTGGATACAGAATCGCAAAGTTAGGAAAAACGCCACCTAACAGCTAAAAACGTAAGTGCTGAAAAAATTATTCGAATCGATTATGAATTCTGTCTTTGACTGATTGGTAGCGTTTTTGTTAATTTTGCGATCTTCTAACCGAATTTCAGTGACGTGAGAATATATATATTATTTTTTAAGAAAAAAAAAAGATTAATGTATAAAGGATATTGTTATCCTCTATATAATTAACCTTTTTCTATGGAGATGTTGAGGGAGCCCAGCCCGGAACCGTTTAACACATTACATCAGGCTAGACTGTCAGACACTACCACCGAAAACTTTGACTACCGATGGATAGTCAGCCACTTTTGTGACCAACAATCAACCAATACCCAATGAGGTCGGATTTTTGAAAAGTCGCGATATAAATGGCACATACACTAATTTTCTTTCGAAAAAAAAGTTAGAGGTACCTGGCCAGGATTTGAACCCATGCCCTCCGCGTTGAAGGCAAGAGCTCTATCCATTACACCACTGCGCTCTTACACCACCGCGCTCTTTACACCACCGCGCTCTTTACACCACCGCGCTCTTCACACCACCACGCTCTTACACCACCGCGTTCTTTACACCACCGCGCTCTTCACACCACCGCGCTCTTACACCACCGCGCTCTTTACACCACCGCGCTCTTTACACCACCGCGCTCTGTGAGAATATATATAAAGTTATAACATTTCGAGTTTGTCCGCTCAAGCTTTTCGATCTGCGGAGAGTCGATGCTTACCTCATTTTTATATCTTCCTTTCGGAAGAAAATACTTACCAAGTAACTAACTTGAGGAATTATTAAAAATAAAAATAATCTAAAACTTTTACTGACTTTTCTGTAAAATTTCATTTGTTATCTTTAAAAGTATATAATCTGTTTTAAGAAAAGTACGTACTTATACAGAAGTATATACTTTTTAGAACATTTTGATACATATTTTTTTATACAAAGTCTGAACCTTCATACTCAAGTATGTACTGTAGCTAAAGTAAGTAATTTTTTTTTGGTCATTTTAGTATGTATTTTTTTAAAAATATATACTTTTAAAAAAAGTCCCTACTTAAATGTTTTTAATTAGTACATACTTTAAAAAAATACGTATTTTCTAATAAAGTACATACTTTAAGAAATATTATTTATCAAAATATACTTTAAAAGTACATATTTTAAATAAAAATATATACTTTTCAAAACAGTACCTACTAAAATGTTCCAAAATAGTACGTACTTAAGTAGAGTATATACTTGAAGTACATACTTAAAGTACATACTCAAAGTACATACTTGAAGTACGTACTTATTTTCAACAGGAGAGATAGATCTCTATGATGTGAAATAGAAAACAACATATGGAGAAGGATTTTTTCATCATCTCACCAACTCACGCGGTTTATTTCATATAAATTTGTTTGAAAAATACTAAGAAATCTGAAAACATCGAATTCGCGCATGCGTAAAAACCCATTTTTAAATCCATCTCACTGTTTCACTTCTCACCAGTGAGATGGTTAGGGCCCCGAACCTTCAATTTCAAAACTATTCACTGCTTCTAAATTGAGATACAGACTTATAAAATTACAATTTTGAACAAATTTACGTCCTAATTGCAATTTATGAAGTTTCCTATCTCAATTAAGAAATGGTGAATTATTTTGAAATTTAAGGTACGGCATGGCACAGCACGGCTCAGCACTTATGTGGCTACCTATCTAGCCTGAAGTCGTCCGTTCTATCTATTCTTCTTGCTCTTATGCCGTCGCCATGACAATTTCTGCTACACCACGTCGTTGTGTACTTCTCGTCACCGTTTACCTTTAACTCCTCGTGATTTATCATCGAGAACGGTGTCTTTGCTTCTTTTACATGTTGTAGTTAGCATCCGTGTTGCTAACTGCTCCGAGATTGGTCGCTGTAATGTGTGCGTCGTCCGTGTGCGCGAGGTTGAGGCTATCACAACGCCCTAACCTATATTCTACTCTTGAGTGTTGGTGCTGCATACTCATAATCTTGTGTTGTTTTTAGGCCTTCTGTCTCTCTGGGTTTCTCCGAGGATGGTTACGACTCTTGGTGTGTCTCTTTAGACGACCTATTCTATACTTTTCGTCCAAGGATCAATCTATGCTGTTGCTGATTTGAGTTTGTGTGCATTGTCGATGCAGGCTACTGAGCTCTACTTCTTGCTGTCCTTGGTTTCCTTTTGCTAGCTTGCTTTAATTTCTTCCTTTTTGTAAGTGGTCCTGTTTTTAATTTTTTTTTTTTTTAATATTTTAACACATCTGACTTTTATTCTATCAATCAATCAATTACTTTTTCAATCACTAATGCCTTATCTTTTCTTTCAGGTTTCTCCCCTCGACTTTCTCAACCCTCCTTTTACATTATAATACAATCTTCTTAAA
The DNA here is from genome assembly GCA_017163975.1 of Anastatus disparis. Taxonomy (NCBI): domain Eukaryota; kingdom Metazoa; phylum Arthropoda; class Insecta; order Hymenoptera; family Eupelmidae; genus Anastatus; species Anastatus disparis. The sequence goes on along the minus strand of JAFFSR010000330.1, from coordinate 46,563 downwards.
TTAATTCTAAATAATCTCTTGTAAAAATATAATAAAAAGTGCAGTGTTGGTTAATTAATAGTAACCTTAAAACTTTTTAAAAGAAAAATTTCAGTTAATAAATGTTAAATTAATATCTTAAAAAAAAAGAAGATTTTAAAAGTAAAGAGTGTAGTGTTAATAAAAAAAAAATAATAATCTTAACTTAAAAGACTTCACATTGCTTTTTATATTTAAACTTAACACGCGTAAACCAAGTTTTCTTTAATTCTTACATAAAAACAATTCTTAATTTCTTTTTTTTTCATAAAAAAAAGTAACAAAACTTAATCTTAAAGTTCTGCTTAACTTTAATCATTTAAAATTTTATAAAACACGCATACTTGTGATGTTTTATACATCACACAATAATGTGTGGTCAAGTACTAATACGATTTAAAATATCAATGCTTAAAAATCATTTCGTACATATGTTTTGATAATAATTAGAATTAATAAAAAATTTCTTGTTACAAGAAGAATATAAAATAAAAGCCACGTCAAATGTTATTGAGAACTATCTTAAACAAATTTAAAAATGATACAACTTAGATTTAAAAAATTAACATAAAATTAAGAATAAAAGTAATATTATAGCTATAAACTTGCCAGGCCCACTCCTCGAAAGTTATATCTTCTAAAATATATAAAATTCATGTTTTAATAATATGGTAAATATTTTCGAAACATCCATTTAAAACATTTTTTAGGATTAACTTTTTAGAATGCTTGTAAAGGAATTAAAAATTTATATTAATTTTCACAATTTTTATTAGATGAATAAATAATCTAATTTGAAACCATTCATTTATTTAACTTTTGTAGGGTTGGCCTGGCAATTTTATAGCTATAGTATTACTTTTAATCTTAGTCTTATGTTAATTCTTTTAATTTAAGTTGTATCATCATTCTCAATTTTGTTAAAAATAGTTTAATATTTTTAATAACATTTTACATGGCTCTTTGAAACTCTTTTTTTAACAAAGAAATTTTCAATCGATTCTTATAATTAACAAAATATATGTACAAAATGGTTCGTAAGTTATCTTTACTGTGCAATTTTACAATTTTAAAAGTATAAAATAGTCATTAAAATATTATGTTGCGTTGTCGAAATTGTAATAATTGTTATTGCGGGCCACCAAATTTCCGTAAGAAATAAATGACCCATCAAATAACGTTATTCAATGACTTCTTTTAATAACGTTATTTTATTAATGTGATTTGATGTATCACAAATTTGAATGAAAACATTGTGATACATCAAATCACGTCATTATGTCATTTAATAACGTTATTTAATTACGTCTCCTTATAACGTCACGTAATAACGTCATTTGATGACGTCTTTTAATAACGTCATTTGATGACGTCTTTTAATAACGTCATTTAATGACGTCATTAAATAAAGTCATTTTTCAACAGAGATATTTATGTATCTAAGTCGAACACTCTATTGAAATTAATAACGTATTTTTATAACGTCAACAACAGACATAAGTAAATGTAGTCGTAAGTAATGTAGACATAAGTAATGTAAAGATGTTATTGAATGACCTTATAAAGTGTCGTTTTTGTTTTCATTCAAATTTGTGATACATCAAATCACGTTTTTTATCAACGACATTAAATGACGTTATTAAATTGTCGTCTTTAACAAAGAGTAATGACACCCCTTTTGTAAAATACTTTGATATCTAACTGAATGATTTCAACCTGACTTGGATTTCGTTGGATATCCAGGAGAATTATCCAGTTGCGCATTACCCACATGGATTTCTAGTAAGATATCTGGTAGAACATCCAACTGGAAATCTCACAGAGAAAAAAAACAATTGCGCTTACTGAAGACTTCAGTAAATTTAACCTGAGTATATCAGTAACAAGGAGTTCAGTAAATTTAACTGAAGTTGATTATACGTTGTTCCAACCGAGCTGACAGTGCAGTAGAATCTTCAGTAGCTGTAACTGAGGAAGCGCCCTTTTAAGGTTACTGAACTGAGTACAGTAAACGCAACGGTTTTTTTTCTCTGTGAACTAGATATCCAACTGGATATCCTACTAGAAATCTATCTGGATAATTCTCCTGGGTATCCAACGAAATTGAAGTCAGATCCAAGTCATCTAGTTAAATATCCAGTTAGATATTCGACTATTTTTCTACAACAGGGACATTTCAATTTTCAGTTTAAAATTAGCATGATTAACTTTTGCGGTGAAAAGTAGCACATTTGCCACACTTCGCCGAAAAAAAGCATATTCAAATTGTCCAGCAAAAGATAGCACATCTCAACGCTGTCTTTCGAACAATAATAAATGTTAGCGACGGCTTACGATGACAAAACGGCCAAATGTGCTAGTTTTTGTGGAATACCCACACAGCATGTAAGGTTGCAGTGCAAGGTTGCTGTAACCTTTTTACGTCCCTTGCACATACCTTGCAGCAATGTTTCATGAAATCTTGCTGTGAAGTTCAAACAATACATTGTGGCAAACTTCCAATGAAAGATTCCTGCAAGGTTGCTATGAAAGGTTCTCGCAAGATTTTATGAAACCTTGCTGCAAGGTTGGATTGAAATCTTGCAGCAAGATTTCATATAATCTTGCAAGAACCTCTCATAGCAGCTTTGGAGAAATCTTTCATTGGAAGTTTGCCACAATGTATTGTTTCAACTTCTCAGCAAGATTTCATAAAACATTTCTGCAAGGTATGTACAAGGGACATAAAAAGGTTACAGCAACCTTTCATCGAAACCTTGCAATAATCATTGCAACCTTGCAGCAACCTTGCAGCAAGGTTTCATGCTGTGTGCGTAAGCTTTTAAAATGTGTTACTTTTTGCTAGAGCTTTCTCAGATGTGCTAGTTTTCGCAGTCAGAAATGAAATGTGATAATCTTTATTAACCTTCTGACAGCCGGGATGACGCCATATGGCGTCATCCCATGATCGGCTCATATATGCTATTACTTAAGAAACATTTATACGGAAAATTTCGAGAAAGTTACACTTTTTTAGTAGAAAAAATTCCGGCTGTCAGAAGGTTAAAGTTAACAAAATGGCGTCATTTAATGAAATCATTAAATAACGTCATTTCATGACGTTATAAAATTACGTCATGAAATAACGTCATTTTATGACGTTATAAAATTACGTAATTATTGAAGCTATGCTTCTTACGCGACGTTACGGCAGGGGCACTAAATGTGTAAAAATCGACAGTCCCAAATGTCACCCAGCGTGAATGTACGAATATGGCACAGGGTGCCATAATTGCTATTAACATACAAACACTTACATTCTTTTTCTCTTTTTTTTTTCCCTCTCTCTTATTCTGCTTAAGGTGGTTCATGCGGTAAGAGAGAGAAAGCTAGCTGTGAGAGAAAGAGATAGCGCTCATATGATCCAGTTGCGCATGCGCAGCAACGTAAATGTGAACAAAACATGTATCGTTTATCTAATAATTACATTTTCAAAATACTTTATCTCTTTAATAAAACGATGAATTTACGTGAATCTTGTTGGAAAATTTTTATTATTAGTTCCTTTATATATGTTTAAATTTTCAACTACAATTTGAATGTAGTTTATGAGATATTGTGATTAACAGCTACGAAATGTAAAAATTCCAATATATATAGATATACTTTCAATGTAATTTGTAAAACTTTGAACATCGATTAATCAAAAACGAAACGATGAAATGTTCTGAAATTTTAATATGATATTCACATTACCTTCATTAAACTATACCTACAATTTCAAGAATATCTTGAAAAAACACGTTAGTCGCATGAACCACCTTAAGAATATGCATGTATATACACAAGTGGATGTGTGCGTTGAATGTACTACAATTGATGCTTGTAGTGTGTGTATATATATATATATATATATATATATATATATACAGTAAAATTTTGAGGAAAGTATCTATATATAATAGAACGTTATAGGTAAATACAAAGCGGGTACTGTTTCTTTTTTCTAAATGTATTCATGTTAACGAGATTTCCCTGTGCCCTCTCACTTGCACCTACTGATTTTGTATAAGTACTTTCCTCGTAATCTTACTGTGTATATTACTTGCTCAGTTAAAAAAATATAATTCTAATAAAAAAAATATTTATTGTCCCTAGTCTCTTTACATATCTTTATTTCTTAAATAGTTATAAGTAATTGAAGAAAGTTAAAAAATTCCACGAATTTAAAAACTATTTAATACGGTAAAAAAAAATAGAAAAAAATGACTGAAGAAAATTTTATAACACAAAACAAAATTGGTATTTTATCTTTAATTTAATTTCTTTTTCAATTTTTTATTTTATGTTTCTATTTAATAAATTATTTTTCACGAAAATTTTCCAGAAATTTTGATACTGTACATTTTTGTAAATTTTATTTGAGAAACTAGAAAGTTTTACTGCATCGTTTTTTTATATCAATGAACCTTTATAAGTTACGCATAAACATTTCTTTCTTAATTTTTTAATAATTGTTATTAATAAACTATATTATTAATATATTTTTAAATACATAATACATTGAATCAAAAATAACAAGTTTTCGTTAAAAAATTAATTATAATTTTTGCAAATGTCACACTTCCTAGTTTCTATATATACACTGGAAGCATAGCTTCTGTCGGCCAGTCCCCACGACTGCCACTCCTGTTTTTTTTTTTAATAGGGCGAGATATTTGGGTACCTCAGATGAATCAAACATCTAATACTTGGAAGAGGATGTTTCCCAGCCTAAGCACTCAATGATAATAAGCTGGCGAATGCAGTCGCTCACGATTGACGTGGCACTATACCCAGCAGCGGAAAACAATGGTAGTCATGCCAAAAAGTACTTTTTTCAACAAAAATTTTCTTTTCGAAGACGTAATTTTCTTAATCATGACGTCATTTAATAACGTCATAAAATCACGTCATAAAATGAAGTTATTACATGACGTCATTTTTCGTCCTAAATAATGACATACCAAATAACGTCATTATTTTCAATAGGGTATGTACGAGCCAGCACGCACACATATGTGACACGACGCGCTCCCTCACTACCATGCACGCGTATACGTACAAGCCCACATAGGTGACACGACGCCATCTCACACAACCATGCATATACATGTGCCATCAAGTGTACAAATTACGAAGATCCGCACAAAGAGGTATGAAACATGTACACGATATATAGCCATGAAGTAAGTAAATTAATTAAGACGATTAAACGCATTCACAATTATTAATATAACAAAACATATACGAAATCTAGATGTTCACATAATTAATTAATAAATAAAATTAAAAAGTTAATACATGGAATCAACACATGACCTAAGTTAAATAATAAAAGTATTAATTAATTAATTTATCAATAAAAATTATAAATAAACGCAAATAAAACATGAAATATGACTTAAAACCATATCGGGACAACATAGTACCAATATAGAGACAAAAAGCTACCCAAATATGAAAGTCGTAAATTAATAAATAAATGCTAATATCTCGGAAAATTACATAGATAAAAATTTCTTACCTGACTCTAATTTGTTAATTAAGGGTAGACTTTCGGGTCCAATATTAAAAACTTCAGTTATCAATTAACAAATTATTATCTCGAATACTAATAAACTTATCAATTGCAAAACCACCTGTAATTTTACAATTAAGCATAAGGGTTGTAATCCCATATAAATTAAAATAAATAATAATAATTATCATTAACAAATTAAATTGTTCATATTGAATTTCAAGAATTACAAAAATGCAACTATATATTCATACCTCATAAATAAATCCATATACAAATATCATGTTATAACAATTTTCATATAAACAATAGATTGGTTATAAGCCATTATCTCAGAACCTAATGACTCAATTGAAACAAAACTAAACTGTAATTTTGCAACTAAGAATATATTATTGAATTATATAATAATACTTGTAAGAATAACTATAATTGCAACGTTATTGAAATTATTTATAAAATTGCCTTAAATATACCAATGGTCAAATAGTGCAAAAATGGTAATTAATAACCAAATAAACATAAAATAGAACACTGGAGATAACACAGAACTAATAAATAACCACTAATGAACAAAAAAAAGATCAATTAAAATTACTTGTCTAACGTATTGCAGTTATACAGGGGTTATAATATGCTTACAATCAAACCAACACTGAGAGAAAATTCATGCTAATAGAGCATGCGAACTGCCATCTATGCGAGCATATAAAACATTGATACAAATATGACAGGCGTTAGAAGCTCTATTAGTATTGGATTACCTTATACTAAAAGAGATGGTATGTAGAGTAACTAAAGCATGAACGGCATTCACTGATGACTCGCGTGGTATACTTCGATGACTCCCCACTCTCATATCCTTTGTTTACTCAAGTTGCCTCCTCTTTTGGGTGGCGACGCGAGCAAACACGGCTGGTTTATATCCAAAATCATGTCGCGAATTTCGTAAACGTATTTTCGTTGCGTGAATGAGGGAAGAGACATTATAAATATAATCTGTTAAACTTTATAACTATCAATAATTAATTTTTAACTTAAAATTTAATTATTTTAAACAGCTGGAGGGCAGATGAACATGTACGATTTTACGCCAGAGATTTTTTGAAGTAACGTTGGTCTAGTGCGTAACTTTCGCGCTTTCCCTTTGGAGTACGCGTGTTCAACTCTCGTCTAGGGTCACTTTTTTTTTAATTTTTTTTTTATTGTTTTAATATGTTTTATTCCTTTTTATATTTATTTTTTTTTAGATTTTGTATTTTTTTAATAATTTTAAAATTTAATTTTTCACAAGTACGCTCGTTTTATTCAGTGGAAATTTTTTAAAAATAAATTATTCTTTATAGGTAGTAATTACAAATATTGATAAATAAATGATAGTGATGTTTATTTCATAATAGTATAGTTTAATTTATTTATAATTTAGTTTATAAAATTTACAATAAATTACAATAAATAAATAAAACTGAGGTATTATTATTATTTATGTTATAATATATATTGTATATTGAAATATGTTTATAAAGACAAAATTGAACTATAGTATTGTAAACATCACTATTATTTATTTATTAATATTTTAAATTATTTTCTATATGAAATAATTTATTAAAAAATATTAATAAAAAAAATTAACATACTTTAAGTAACTAGTGAAAAAATAGATTTTAAAATTAGTAAAATATAGAAAATAAAAAAAATATAAATAAAAAAAAGCAATAAAAACTATTGAAATAATAAAAAAAAAAGTTTAAAAAAAGTGGTTTTAACCAAGAGTTGAACTCGCGTACTCAAAAGGAAAAGCGCGAACATTACGCACTAGACCAACGCTACTTCGAAATATCTCCGGCGTAAAATCGTACATGCTCATCTGCCCCCCAGCGGTTTAAAATAATTAAATTTTAAGTTAAAAATTAATAATTTAAAGTTAAAAAGTTTAACAGGTTATATTTATAACGTATCTCTCTTCATAAAAAAAGAAAAGAAAGGAAATAAAGGATTTACGCTACGAAAATACGTTAACGAAATTTGCAACATGATTTTGGATATAGACCAGCCGTGTTTGCTCGCGTCGCCACCCAAAAGAGGAGGCGACTTGAGTAATAGAAGAATGCCATAGTTAGCAGTAAAGAAAGAATAGTGGACAAGCCACGTTTACTTCCTTCACGTCCCATGAGAGGATACAGCGCTAGCTATCGAAGGATATTAGAGTGGGGAGTTACTAAAGCATGTAAACAAACAGTTTTTGGATAGCACAAACCTCGTAAGAGTAGATGGCGCTGTTATGAAAGCATAGGATATTACTTACTAACTTTGGATACGTAAACTAAATGCTTTATTGGCATGAATTTTCTCTCAGTGTAATATTACATAAATAAAAGATAATCCAGAAGCATATGATTAAGAATTAATTATTCTAATTTGGAAGGTTCCAGCCATAGGGGGGTTCCCTATAATTAATCAGAAAAGAATGTTTTCAGATACAAATACAGACCCAGAGAAGTACATACACGCAAACAAGTGCATCACATTCAAGAAATAAACTAAACCATCTACCAGATACTAACGAGTGTCAACGTCAACATCTAAAGTATCCACATTATAAAAAAATTATTGAAGACATAACAAAGAAGAATAATAAAATAAAAAATTTGTTTCAACAAAATCCATATGTACCAGAACTAAATAATAATGTATTAAGAGAGAGAGATATATAGAAAAGATTTGTAATCGTTAGGTACACTACACAACTTTACACAAGAGATTGTAACAGTTACACATAAACATGTAGATTAGGCATACTTAATATTGTATAGAGTCAAAAAAAATTTTTTTTTCAGTATAGGTTATTAATTGACGAGGACGTCGATACCGCGGCCTCAGACGTGTTACGGGTGGAATATTCTAGAAAATAATAAAGCGTAGAAGTACAAGAAATATATTAAACTAAATGAATAAGCCAGTAAAAAAGCGCTGACTAGACGTCTGAAACCAGCTAGCAACAACTCGTGATCAAAAGAAATGATGACGAACTAGCCGACAAGTTAAGACCTGTAGAGAACGAACAAAGTGAAGCATGGAAAAACAGAAGCCACGAGGTAGAAACTTCTAGAAGAATAAAGAAGTGGGAAACAACGAATCCAGCAAGTATAAATACGACCGGGCGAACCACGCCGCGGCCTACTAGGCTACGAGGCACTAGAGCACCAAGAGAGATGTAGACTACTAGAACCCGACCAGAGCATAAAGAAGCACGAATCCACGATCGGCGCAGCGAGGACGTATCAGCGATTTTACACCAGTAGTACAGTAGACATTTCTCTCTCTCGCGACTGACGTAGTAATAAATCTAACAGTTTATTTTAATTATCGTCTTATTAGATTAATTACCTTCACGCAAATTGACTACTTGGATTTACCAAGCTTAGTCGTGATAAAAAGATACCCACAATACAATAAATCAATTACGTGAAAACGTAACACATTGTATCGATAAACAAATTTTTTTTCTATTTTTTCATTAATTTGTACATATTTGAACTCGGTGAGTCGAAAAAAAGTGATTTCCAGAAAATGTCTGTATGTATGTGTGTGTGTGTGTGTGTGTGTGTGTGTGTGGATGTATGATTTCAGTTAGTAAACTGTACCTCGAGAACTACTCGATGGATTTGCTTCTAATTTTGCATGGAATTTAGTTTTTTGACTAACTTTCTGGGAAGTTATTGATAATTGGTTCTTCTAGCGTAGTTTTCATTTTAGAGCTCTTTAAAAAAAAAAAAAAAAATTTCGATTTTTAATTTTTTTGTTTTTTTTTTTGTTTACTACTCGATGTATTTGCTTCAAAATTTGCACGGAAATTATTTGTGATTGCCCAAATAAAATAAATTTTTAAAAAATGATTTTCTTAATTTAGTTTTAATTTTAGAGTATTTTTAAATTTTTGAAAAAAATGTTTCTATTTATTAGGCCAATAAAATCTTAAAAACTACTTGATGGATTTACTTCAAATTTTCCATGCAATTCAATTTTTCGATCAACTGGTGCGGAAGCTATTGAGAATTGGTTTTCTTTGCGTAGTTTTTTTTTTAGAATCATTTTAAGAATTTTAAAAAACTTCCAATTTTTCATTTTTTTTTGTATTTTACGTAAACTACTCGAAGAATTTGTTTGAAAATTTGTATGGAACTTAATTTCGACTGCCAAAAGTAGAAAAACTTTTGAAGACTGATTCTCTTAGTGCACTTTTAATTTTAGAGCATTTTTAAAATTTTTTAAAAAATTTTTATTTCTAATTTTTTTCTATTTTACGAAAACCATTTGATAGATTTGCTCCAAAATTTAAATGCAAGTTATTCGCTACTGTCTGAAAAAAACAAGCTTTGGAAAACATATTTTCTCAGAACAGTTTTAATTTCAGAGCATTTTGAAAATTAAAAAAAAATTTTTATTTTTAATTTATCTTCTATTTTGTGTAAACCATGCTATAAATTTTCTCCAAAATTTTTGTACAATCAATTCGATATTGTCTGAAAAAAATAAGCTTTTAAAAACTAATTTTCTTAGAGTGGTTACAATTTCAGAGAATTTTGAAAATTTGAAAAAAAAAATCGAAATTTTTTTTTTCTAATTTTTTTTATTTTACGTAAAGTATACTCGATAGATTTGTTCTAAAATTTGCAGGGAAATCATTTACAACTATCGAAAGAAAGGAAATTTTCAAAAATTGATTTTCATAGCGTAGTTTTAATTTTAGAGCATTTTTAAAATTTTGAAAAAGAAATTTTGAAAAGAAAATGTTATTTATTCAGCCAATTAGATCTCAAAAATTACTCGATGGATTTGCTTCAAATTTCGCATACTATCTATGTTTTTGTATAAGTAGACGGGAAGCTAGTGAAAATTGGTATTCATAGAGTAGTTTTCGTTATAGAGCCATAAACAAGAACTGTATTTATATATAAATATGATTGCATTTTATAAAGATTAGAAATTTTGTTGTCATCATTCTTTTTATTACTACATTATATCATTTTTTCAATAGAACAAATTTTTTTGTATTACTTGATGATTTAAAATTAATTATAAATGTTAAAAAAGCAAACAGCTAGCATATATGTTCGAAATTTATAAAGTACAATATGAGTAAATATTAATGTTAGACAATTTTTTAATATTAAAATCACATTTAAACAAATATAAAAAAATTAATGAAACTCAAAGAGCTCTATGAGAAAGCATTCCGCCAAAGCATTTGGCAGCGTTTTTTTATTTTAAATACTCACGATTTATAATAATTTTACTTTAAAAATTAAATAAACTGATAATTTTTAAAAATTCAATGAGAAAATTTTTTAAAAGTCATGGCTAAAATGTAATGAAATGATTTTAAGGAGATGTAAAACGGACACTACGCCTGTACTAAAAAATATTAGCTTCCTTTCCATTTTATTGCTCAATTTCCAGAAAAAAAATGCATTAGCTTGTAGTATGTACCATGATGATTATTTAGATAAATTTCCAAATAAATTCATTCATCAGCTTTTAAGATATTTGGATTCCTGAACAAAATTGAAAAATTTTAATAAATAATTTTGGAACCCAAAATTCTCAATAACTAATGAATGAATTTATTTAAAAATTGAACCGAATAATCTTTATGGTACTGTAACGGTAATTTACTACACGTTACAAAAGAAATTAGATTTTTTAATTCCAATTTAACTTTAACTAAGTCTATGTATTTTTGGTAGAATACCGAGCTGCTAGAATTTATATTAACTATGATAAACTAGCAACAGATTCCGGTAAAGCTAGTTAGTATGTTAGATTGATGTGCGACAGAGCATTTTTCCATCAGCTCGTCGCTGCGCGTCTCTCTCTCTCTGTCTTACCTGATCGAGAGACGCGATGCCGGTAGCGCAGTTTTCCTTCGTGAGGCAGGTTCCAAAATACGTTATATTAAAATATATGATATGACGTAATTATATAATTTATAACCGCTCACAAGGACCGCGGAGGCGTCGGAGTAAGCAACGGGAAATATATTTTATATTAAATAAAGTCAGGCAATATAAATTAATTCAAAGCACGTTTTGATAGAAAAGAAAATTAATTTATTATAAGACAAAAATATAAATGTAATAAAGATAGAGTATGAATTAATCGAGAATGAAATAATATAATATATGAAATGTAATGTACGCGTCTAATGAGAGAGTGAGCAAAAGGAGGGCGCGTCGCGAACTAAATACTACTCGCTTATGACGCTGATCGGTTATATCACCGATGATACAATATGTCCGAACAAGTATCTCTCGAGGAAGAGACACTTGGATATCGTACAGTATAATTATGCTTACAATAACGCACTGGCCAGCTTACACTAATTACTTACGTGCACGTAGACGACACTTGCCCGTTATTGTAGCTTCTCCCCTGTACGTAACCAATACGTAAATGCTCTGGACTAGATCGGTGGAATACGTCTCTTCCTGATCGTTGAATTCCGCTGAGCTCTGCCAACGTGGTTGCCTGGACGTAGATCGGTGGAATCCTATGCACGCCGATCAACGTATTTGTTGGCACTTAATGGCTGACCGCTAAGACGCGCGAAAAGCGGTCGAGCAAAAACTCTACAGAAAGAATTTCTGAGAGTTGCAACTTGCAAATATAATATAATACGCCAGTCGGTATAAACTCACGACTTTTAATTAAGACAATGTCTCGCTCTATCAAATGCGAACTTAGTCTACCGTATTATATGTTCACGTGGCGAAATTCTTTAATAAGCACAGCGCGGCTTAGGTTTCGTGTTAACGCAACGGTAGCCGGAAACTCTCTGAAGCGCCTCGCGGCCGGCTTGCTTCTCACTCGCGTGCCGGTTGTCAAGATACGCACTTCTTTACTCGCCTTAGACGAGATATATGACCGAGCGTTTATTCTAGTTTAATACCTAAGCGCGCAAGATTCAAACACGGTAGAATACCGTTACAGTACATACTACAAGCTAATGCATTTTTTTATTGAAAATTTTGCAATAAAATGTAAAGATAGTGAATATTTATGAGTACAGGTGTAGTGTCCATTTTACTTCCCCTTAAGAGCTTATCTGTTTGGTACAAATAGTTCAAATAATTTAAATTGCAAGATGTATGGGTGTAACAGATTTATTATTTTGCATACGAAATTTTTCTATAGAAAGTTGTGACTTTTGTTGTGTTTTTTAAATTTGAAATAGTTACACTGTTAAAAAAAATGTCAGTTGCTTCCATTACATGTAATGGAAGCAAATTTCAAGCCAGTACATTAAATGAAAATCATGTACATTTACATTAAAATTCATGTATTTTGCAGCATAATTACTGCAAAAATCATTAATTTTAATGCAAATTGCAGTAAATTTCATGTATTTTACAGCATAATTACTGCAGTTTATTAAATTATTTTTCTTTACCACATTAAATTTCATGACATTTTTGACAGTGTACAGTTGAGATAATATTTTAATAATTTTAGAATGTTATAAATTTTAAAATTATAATATTAATAAACTCAATAATAATACTTAATAATAATAATAATTCATTAATTATTTATTAAGTAAGCTGTCATCTACATTTTTTATTCGTTCTTTGAGCTTTTTTATTTATTTACATGCGCCTACTTTTGAGATAGCAACATAAGAAAAACGTGCATCTGCTATAGATTTTACGCACAGACATCGTGTCTTAGTCAACCCTATTTAAGCTATTTTCGAGACAGTACACTAAGAAAAAAAATTGGTCGAATTGACAGAATCTACTGTAATATCAGCAACATCATACACTGTTAATTTAACAACTAGTACTATTAATTTGATAGCCAAGATGTTGATTGAACACAAATAATGTCAAATGAAAGGATCTTATTCAATATAACAAAGAGAATTCTTCCGTTTGACGTTATTTGTCTTCAATTAACAATTTGTTGATCAATTTAAACGTATATGATGTTGCTAAAATGTAAATATGTACAAGAAATCAATGCGAATGATAAAACAAAAATGGATCATTTTTTAATCATTACTAGTGTTACGAATTCTATATCCTATAAAATAAATAATGATTAATATTAGTAATATACAAAGAATGCAACGAATACACGTTCCAACGAGTAAAGACAGAAAACGTTGACCATCATACCAACAAGTTATAACCTGCCTGGAAACGATGAATAACGTCGAACACTATAGAAAAAGAGCTGACAACCCAACGACAGATTAAGACCAGAACGAAAAATCGCTGACGGACTGATCAGCAAATTGCAATTAATAACGAATATTCCAGAAGGATAGGCACGTGGAAACAACGAATTTGGCGAGTATAAATACAGCCGAATGCACCACGAGAGGAGTAAGAAACCAACCTTTAGCCACGAACGACGGGAGTACGCCCGATTGAAGCAAGCAGTAAGGAAGGTATTAGGCGACGAAATAATAATAGGACATATCTCTCTCGACGAAAGTATTAATAAACTTATATTCATATCATAATTACTGACTAGGAGAGTATCAGACCTCCGGATCACGGATTTTGCTCAAACTTTGGGATAAGTTTTCAGATGTCAAAATATGGAAGGAAACAAACTTTTTGACCCCAACGCTCAATATTTCCCTAGTTACAGGCAATTAAAGAATATCACTAAAAAAGTTACTAGATTTTGAAACGCTTACAGTTCCTTAGCATTGATACTTAAGAGCATAAAACTTTTTTTAAATGAAAGCTGAGCTCAAATCCTTTCGAAATAGTAGTTATAGTATGTCAAAATATTATTTTTTCCCAAAGTTATAGCGTGATAAACATTTGACCCAATTTTAGCTTTTGTTATTAATTAATGTTTTAGGAAGAAAAATCAGGTCTAATGTTTATCACGCTATAACTTTTGGAAAAAATAATATTTTGGCATGCTATAACTACTATTTCGAAAGGATTTGAGCTCAGCTCTTATTTAAAAAAGTTTCAAGCTCCTAGCTATCAATGCTAAGGAACTATATGCGTTTGAAAATCTAGTAACTTTTTTAGTTATTTTTTTAATTGCCTGTAACTAGGGAAATATTGAGCGTTGGGGTCTAAAATTTTGTTTTCTTTCATATTTTGACATCTGAAAACTTATCCCAACGTTTAAGCAAAATCCGTGATCCGGAGGTCTGATACTCTCCTAGTGAGTATTTATTTAATTCTTCACGCAAACTGACTGCTTATAATTAAATATTAATATTTATGTCCTCGTAGGCCGTATACATGTCAGTATGTAAAAAGCATGCTAAATTTGTATTGGCATCACATATGTCTCAGACGCGCTCCTCGACTCTTTACAAGCTCTATATGTCCTCCTGAGACATATTGAGACTCAATATGTCTCAGGAAAAATCAATATGGCATCACCGATCCTACTATGTTTCGTTCAATATGTCAAAGAGCAATCATATTGAACGTAGGTTAGTGAAAAAAAATGACTCGCGCTTCGACAGCAGCTATACTCATTACAAAATGTCAATCTAAGAAACAAAAGAAAAAATCAATTGAATTAAAATTTAATTTTAAAATTATTGGAAAAACCATTAATATTTTCAACTAATAAGTTATAGTTCCTCATACGGCCTACGTCGGACATAATATCATCTATGTCCTTTGGCTGTTTATTTAGGTGGAATCTGAATCTCAACCAATGTTTGCCGCTTGAGCAGAAATCTACCTCGGGCGCGCTTTGCACCTGAATACGGCCAAAGGACATATATAACTAATATATATATATATACGTAAAAACGTGACACTAATAATGTATAAGATTTTTGTTCATAAGAAAAAGGATTTTACCAAAGTCTCTTCAAATGTTAATTAGTGTGCAAACATTATTTTTTTTTTTTTTTTTTTTTTTTTTTATAAAGAAAAAAGTTAATATTTATAATAGTAAGAGTAAGAGTAAAATAAGATACGATAGGAAATCGTCATTTTTTTTAAAAACTGTTTAAAATAGTGTGCAATCTGAACAAGGAGAGGTTAATAATCCTTATTAATATTCCTTTAATGAAATTTATAAAATAAAGATATCGTTTTATAAAAAATACAATATTATCAAATTTATTATGTAAAATTAAGAACTATAATGTACTAGTTTTACAAAATGTGTGTGCATACATGTGAATATTTATACGTTTTATTACGAATGATACATTGAAGATATCAGTAATAAAATTATTCCATTTAAATATCAGTAATAAAATATTTCCATTTATAAAATACCGTGATTTAAAAAACAGTTGAGTATCGTTCTTGCTCGATCATCATCATCATCTTTGCCAGCTGAAAAGATATTGCAGGGTGTTAAAGTAAATTTGAAATATTATAGAATTCTTAAAAAAAATTACTTAATTTTTAAAACATACTTACTTTGATTCATACAAAATAAAAATCGTCCATCATAAATATCACTAACTTGAAAGCATGTATTAGAATTTCGATCAATAGATCCATCGATGGTCATCTACAAGAAAGAAAAATTCATTTGTAAAAAGGTTAAATTTAGGTTTATTTGTAAATTAAATATTTAATTTTTTTTTATATCTTTTTGAAAATTTCTTGTAGTAATTATTATTCAATATTATTAAAATAATTATAAAAATTCGGAACTTTTTCAATTTTTAAGAGATTAAGCGATGTGGACATATTATAATCAAACATTTCATCCACTACTTTATTTCATTTTAGAAAAATGAATAATAAAATTACTTAATCTAGAATTCGTATGTAAAATTTCCTAAAAAATGCAAAAGGCTTAATATTAACTTACAAGGCCATATTCCTGTACATAACACATTACGAATGCTCTCATCTGTTTATTGTTAGGTAACCATCTTTCTCGTTTGACAGTTTCGATATTATCTAATTTGGATGAATAAAAAAATTGAATTTGATTTGTTATAAATTTATGATATTCATGAAGTAAAATTTTTTCTTATTAGTATTAATATTTTTTCTTATTATACATATGCATAACTTACTGCTACTAATATTATTTACTTTGGCACAACATTCTTCTATTTGTGAGTGATCATTGATAAATTTACAAAACATGCCCTGGAATCCAATATGAAAATAAATAGTTTACTAAAAAATTGGCTAAGTATTAAATTTATGAAGTATAAACTGATGATATATTCTATATCAAATTTCAAGTTTTATTAAATTTAAAAATATGCAATTATAAATTCATCTAAATGTATTGAATTCTTTTTTGTAAATATTTTCCATAAAAAAGTACTTTTAAAATTAAATCATGGTATCAGAAGATAATAAAAATGTGTCAATTAGCTATCATGATATAGAATAATACATATAGACACATAATTAATAAAAACATACTTTCAAAATGTTATTTTTCATTATCAAAAAATTTTTTCTATTAAGAAACGAATATACTAAAACTACACTGTCGGTCACATACTTTTGCCCCCTGGAGAAAAAATTAGTCAATATTTAAAGTTTAATATTTTTGTAAATAATGAATGTATCTAGAAAAATCCAACGCGTTTCGAGAGATCGTTGAAAAAGGTTTAAAATATGTTAATTTAGTATTGTCAAAGCTACACTGAGAGAAATCCGCTCATGAAGCAAGAAGAACATTCGATTTGAGTGCGATCTGTTTAAATCAACATGAAATCCACTTCATGGAAGTAGAAATCTATTATTTCGGAAAATGGGTGCTTTTTGCTTCACTTAGAGTATCTGTTTAATTCAACATGAAATCCATTTGCATTTAGTAGATATATGTTTACATCAAACTGAAATCCACTAGCTGCAAGTGGATTTTCCTTTTTTTTATATCCACTTGCGATTAGTAGATAAATTTATTTGAATCAAATATATATGCACTTGCGGCTAGTGGATTTTAGCAAACAGATTCTATGTTTGATTTAAGCAAATCGTTGTTATGACGTAAAACTAGAAGAATTTCTGTTAGCGGCAAGTGGATTCCACTTGCTTCAAGAGCCGATTTCTCTCACTAGGAGAGTATCACAACTCCAAGTCACGGATTTTGCTCAAACTTTGTGATAAGTTTTCAAATGTCAAAATATGAAAGGAAACAGAAGTTTAGACACCAACGCTCAATATTTCCCTAATTATGGGCAATTAAAGAAAATCACTAAAAAAGTTACTAGATTTTTAAACGCGTATAGTTCCTTAGCATTGATAGCTAGAAGCTTGAAACATTTTTTTAAATGAAAGCTGAGCTCAAATACTTTCAAATTAGTAGTTATAGCATGTCAAAATATTATTTTTTCACATTGGACCTGATTTTTCTTTTTAAAACATTAATTAATAACAAAAGCTGAAATTGGGTCTAATGTTTATCACGCTATAACTTTAGGAAAAAATAATATTTCGACATGCCATAACTACTAAGTCGAAAGGATTTGAGTTCAGCTTTCATTTAAAAAATAGTTCAAGCTTCTAGCTATCAATGCTAAGGAACTATATGCGTTTAAAAATCTAGTAACTTTTCTAGTGATTTTCTTTAATTGCCTATAACTAGGGAAATATTAAGCGTTGGTGTCTAAAATTCTGTTTCCTTTCACATTTTGACATTTGGAAACTTATCACAAAGTTTGAGCAAAATCCGTGATCCGGAGTTGTAATACTCTCCTAGACAGTGTATTTTTATTTTCTTTATGCAAGATTTGAGAATTTTTTTTTTCAATTATTTTTGCCCTTATAAAAGCGAGTGCAGTTTTAGTGGAGATGGTTGTATGAAAATGAAACCAAATAGACATTAAAGGGTATTGTTTTACCTTTAAAATGCCGTAACGAACGTTTCAATAAGATTATTTTTTCCAGAGCTATTAAACTTTTTCTGAAAAAATAAGCTTTTTTATTAATTTCGAATATCTCGAAAACTAAAAGAGATAGAAAATTTGTTTATATAACAAAAAATGTTCCTTTTTAGTTGAACTATAATAATTCACAATAAAAAATTCGATATGAAAAGAATTTTTTTTCAATTTTTTTCTATGTGTATTTTTACTTGAATCCTTACAACGTTATTATTTCCAATAAAATAATTTTTCATTTGCTATCTATGCTATTCATATAATATCATAAAATACACTCAGCAAAAAAAAAACGTCACTTTTTTCGGTTGGAAACATGAAGATTTTCCAATGGCCATATTCTTGCCAGAAATTGACTAATTAAAATAATCCAAACAGAAAATGAAGGACATGGCTTCCTCTTCCGAATCTCGTTAGAAAAATTTGGTAATGTCTTATTGCACACACGCTAAGTCAAGAAGAGTTATTTCCCATTCTAAAAAGTGCCATATTCAAGTGATGCTTCCAACTTTGGATGAATCAAACGATTAACTCTGATTGCAGAATCTAAAAATTTAGATTTTTGTAAACAATTTCTTTTTTGAAATATATCGTTTCGAGCAACAGGTACAGAGCTACAAGCAAGTGAAAATGACGCGTTTTTTGGCGATATTGCTAGACTTATCGTACTGAAAAAACTAATACAAGGTCAAATGGAGAAATTGCCTCCAGAAAATTAACAAAATTTCATACTTACGTTTAAAAAATTCTTAAAAAATTTTTTGAATTTTTTCTAATTTTCTGGAGGTTGTTTCTTCATTTGACCTCGTATTAGTTTTTTCAGTACGATAAGTTTAGCAATCTTGTCAATAAAACAATAAAAGCTTGTCATTTTCATTTGCGAGTAGCTCTGAACCTACTGCTCAAAACAATATACTTCAAAAATGAAATTGTTTAGAATAACCTAAATTTTTAGATCCTGCAATCAGTAATCAGAATTAATCGTTTGATCTTTCCAAAACTGATAGCATCGTTCAAAGATGGCGTTTTTTTGATTGAAAAATAACTCCTCACTTCTCTTGACATATTAGCAGCAGGGTTGGTTTTAGAAAAACTCTACGCTCACGTTTCATGACTGTAAGTGTAGAGATTTCGTGTTTACAGCGCCACGACAACTTATTGTGTAATTGCTATAATCGCGAAACAGCATTGGCGTCGCGAAATCTATACGCTCAAAGTCATGAACTATGAGCGTAGAGTTTTTATAAAACAGACCCTGCATAGCACATGTCCTAAAAGACTTTACCAAATTTTTGCAACGAGATTTGAAAGAAGAAGCAATGCTCTTTATTTTTAACTTCAAATTATTTCAATAACTCTATTTTTGGCAAAGATATGACTATTTGAAAATCTTCAACCAATAGAAGTGATGTGTTTTTTTTTGTCAAGTGTATAAGGATAAAACGGCTGTTACTACCTTATTTTCATTCTAGATTTTGCGTTGCTAAGCAGACAATGTTAAAATATATATACCCAGTATAATTTTCGTTGGAAGTAAACATAAATCAGCAAGAAATTATGTTAATAAAACCTAAATCTGCAATCTTAATCATCAAATATTTTTTAAATATAGTTGAAGATTATCAAAACAGACATTTATTTGTGTCATTCAAACATGCAAAAGTCGACCGCTATACACCGCCAAAGATTAGTTAGCTTTATATATTTGTATAATAACCTTTCAAAATCAGTTCCATGTTGTCGACCAATTACGGGACTTACCACCATCTATGCACTTGGGGGATATATCTGCTGAAAATGGTGATGACATTGTGAATTTATTTGCTAAGAAATTTAAAAGTCTCTATGATACGAATAATTTGTCTGAAACAGTACTAAATTTTGATATGAATGATTGTATTTTTACAATGATTCCCTGGTAGAAATTTTCATTATAAACCGGTCATATTTTAACCATTTTTTTTCAAAAATGGTTAATAATTGACCAACAATCACTAGAAAATGACCAGTTTATCTGCTAATAACCGACGGTTAATGGTCAAAAACTAACAAAATAAAGTCAATCATCAAATAATAATTTTACTAAATATATACTTTATTTACTTAAAAAAAAATCAATTGAATAAAAATAATCACTTTAAATCAAATGAATAGTGTATTTCTTACGGAATCAGAATAATATATTTCTTTCTTGACCAGATATATTTTTACATTGTAAAGTATATCTTTATATTGTACATGTATATAATCTTTCCTTGACCTACAGGTCATCCTGGCCACCTGGACATCATCTCCAGGAAGAGAATGATATTTTTGAATTTTTGATTATAATACTAGATGTGCATATTAAGTATTCAGAAATATGAGTGACTTCTTACAGATGATGTCCAGGTGTCAAAGATGATTTAGGATAACGTAGAATCATCTACGAAGGAGTACAGCTAATAATGAAATTAAATATTCAGAAATTTTAGTCACTTCCTGTAGACGATGTCCAGGGGACTAAAGTGACCTCCAGGTCGGCATAACATCATCTACAGGTGAATGCAGCTGGTATTATAATTGGAAATTAAGAAATATCAGTCACTTCCTGTAGATGATGTCCAGGTCTCTAAGGTGATCTCTAGGTTAACGTAACATCATCTACGAGAAAGTGCAGTTAGTATCGTAATTAAAAATTTAGACAATTTAGTCATTGTAAGTAGGTGACGTCCTGAGGCTAAAGTAGCCTGCAGGTTAACGGAACATAATTTACGAAAAGGTGCAGCTAATATTCAACTAGCATCAGAAAAATTGACCGCAGTGACACGTAAAATAAACGCACTTATTTAAAGAAATAATAATACTATTAATAATAGTTGAAATTCAAGTATCATTATAAAAATTGATTCTAGTCATTAAAAATGAATATTTTAGGGATCTGAAAAATAACACTAATAATAATATCCGAAATATTGGTGCTATCATCAATTATAACAGTAATAGTAATAGAACGATTTTTTCCGTGTCTATGAGATTTTAGAATTAGTTTTTATGATGAAAACTTTTTTGCGTTTTAGGGTTAGGAAACACGCGCAGTCACATGTTCTCAAACATCTCTCTCTTTCTCTTCTAATACACCTATGCGTATTTAGGCGTGAATGCCCCAATATAAATTTAAAAATGAATAATATGTGGCTAAATCAAACTGAATTTTAAAAGTTTAAATCATCTATTTATTATATCTTAATTTTAACTATCAAAACTAGAATATGTGTACGGATATATGTCGATATACAAAAATATCTTTCGATAAGGTTTTGATTATATTTATTGACCAAAAAAAACTGGTTAATAAATGATAAATGACCATTTTTAAATGGTCTATTTTCTACCAGGGTTATAACGGAGTCAGATTTAAGGAGTACTTTTAAACAATTTAATTTTAATTCGGAACCTGGGCCTGACTGGGTTTATCCACTGTTAATTGGTAATTGTAGAGAATTTTTTATTCCAATTTTAACAAACTAGGAGAGGACCCTTTGTTTGGGTCACGGATCTTGCTGTAACTTGCGGATATGTTTTTATACATAAAATCATGAAAAAAGCCGCGAGCATTCGGTCTAACGCTCGATCATTCCAAGATTATGAGCTATTTTGTTCAATTTCTTTAAAAAAACATTGTTTATAATATTGAATATTACTCCTTAATGGGACATTCTAGGTTCATTCTGCAAAATTCTAGTAGAAGTTGAGATTAAATCCTTTTGATTAAAAAAAACATGTTCAAAAAGCTCAATTTGTTCAAAAGTTATGAAAAAATAATAATTGTCTCAAAAATTGTTATAAAAATTAGCATAAAATTGTACTTAAATTTCCATAAAATTATTGTGTTAAATTTTTCATGTTTTTCATTTTGCTATAACTTTTGAACGGGTTGAGCTTTTTGAACACGTTTTTTTTTTAATCAAAATGATTTAATCTCAACTTTTACTAGAATTTTGCAGAATGAACCTAGAAGGTCCCATTGGGGAGTAATATTCAATATTATAAACAATGATTTTTTAAAGAAATTGAACAAAATAGCTCATAATCTTGGAATGATCGAGCGCTAGAACGAATGCTTGCGACTTTTTTCATGATTTTATGTATAAAAACATATCCGCAAGTTACAACAAGATCCGTGACCCAAACAAAGGGTCCTCTCCTAGTAAGTTGTTTAATCTGTCATTGGCAGGTGGTGTTTTGAAATGAGTGCATAGAAGGTTAGTTCCGCGACTCCGTTATACAAGAAAAGAGATCGATCTGATATATGTAATTATAGACCAATCTGTAAACTGAGTATTCTGGCTTAACTTTTGGATAAGGATGTGTATGATAAACTAAGTGAATATATGCGGAAATTTATTGTTCCACAGCAACATGGTTTTTGTCGTGGAAGATCCACTATCACTAACCTTAGCGTGTATTTAGAGTACGTTATTGAAAATATTAATGATGGTATATCTGTTCATACAATTTATACAGATCTTGTTAGAGCATTTGACACTCTTGATGTGGATCTTTTGCTTCGAAAGTTTGAGGCTTATGGTGTGAATGGATCTTTCTTGAATTGGTTTAAGTCAATGTTAAGTGGTAGAAAGCTATTAGTTAAGATAAAAAATTATATTTCAGATCATATTGATGTAATATCTGGAGTCGGTCGTGGTATGCATCTTGGACCATTATTATTTTTAATTTTCATTAATGACATTTGCTATACTGTAAAATTTATTGAAGTATTATTGTTTGTTGATGATATGAAACTGTATAGAAAGATAAGAGATATTGGTTTCATGCATCTTCTGCAGAGTGATATTGATGGTGTATCTATATGGTGTGAATTAAAAAAATTATTAATAAAAAATAAAAAATAAAATTAATAGCTTAAGTTTTAATGTTGAAAAATGTGTTGCTATGGCTTCTAATAATAGTTTCAATATACACCATCAATAATGAGGCTATGCATAATATGTATGAATATAAGGATCTAGGGGTGTACTTTGACTCGAAGTTTTCTTTCTCGCGACATATTGATTATGTATATAGTAACGGTTTGAAACAGATCAATTTTATTAAAAGATTCTCAAAGGACTTTATTAATCATAATACATTTAAAAATTTGTATAATTCTTTTGTCTATCCTACACTTGATTATGCATCGGAGATATGGAATCCTTTTTTGGGAAGTCAGTCTAGAACTATTAAATCAATTAATCATAAATTTTTAAGGTAAGCGGCGTTTAAAATTGGTAGTCCAATGCATTATGATGAGCATGATTATAATGTAATTTCCTCGACTCTCCAGATACCGAGTCTGTCTTCGGTCAGATTAAGGGAGAATCTATTATTTGCATGTAGTTTATTATTGAATGTAATTGATTGCGATGAATTATTATTTCGATTTAACTTTCATGTTCCTGGTCGCCATCTTAGATTCAATGATAAATATTTTTCTATGAAAACATTGGTAAAAGCTTTTTATTTGCATTCAATTATTTTAAGATCATGTAATGTAATTGATGATTGTTCTGAATGGTTAGATATTTATAATACATCTATAGGAGCTGTGAAAAATAGGTCTTAATGTATTTTTAAATATGAATGAAATTTAAGTGATTTAGATTGCTACCTGGTGATACGTAATTTATATTTTTTTCTTCGTATGTTAATGGCAATAGCCATTTAAAATGAATAAATAAATAAATAAATAAATAAGAAAGATGCTTTGTGTTTAGGTTAGAAAAAGCTCATAATAATATCTATTGGAATAGTTTAACATAGCGATGAGTAAAAACATCTCTTCATTTCAAATATGTCTGAAATTGTGAACTTATGTATTCAATTTGAGAACATACAATTAAGTACAAATAAAAAAAAATTTTTTTGTTAGCGGGCCGTGCAACTTTGTCTTCCTGTGCCCAATCGCAAAGGTTGCATTTGCGGCTTTGCTAGGCAAAAAATCGTATATTCACCAGAGGAGTAAATGAAAAATGCTTTGAATCGTATGTTTGTCAACCTTGCCTTAGGTTCGGGTGACATTTACATACGATTTGAGACATTTTTCGTTTCTACTCCCTAGGTGAATAATATACTATGTTCCTTGCATAAGTTTTTGTAAACATTTGATGTATTAAGATATTATGATGAGCTAAGAAGTTAACGCTATTGTCTTTACAGTTGCTATAACCTAATATTTTAAGTTATTCAAAATAGCAATAGTCCCTTTTACTTGCTTTGTATACAATAAACGTTTTCTACGCATAAAAAAAGAAATAACTTTAACGAGGAATCAAATGCAAGAACGAACTTTATTGATCCGTAGAAGCTTGCAGGAATGCATCTTCAACAATGAAAGTTTCTTATTTTACAACTGAGAATAGAGATGTAGAATAAAATAGTAATGACGATTGCATCGCTTCGTATTTCATAAGCTCATAAAAATCATTTGATTAAAAATAAATAAAGAAAATGCTTTGTGTTGAGGTAACAAAAAGCTAATAATAATATCTATTACAATAGTTCAACATAGCGATGAGTATAGTACATTACGTAACGGGTATGGAAAGGCTTTATTTGCGAAACGAGAAGTTTACGGCCCTAACCGAAGGTGAGGGTCGTAATGAGTTTCGTAAAAAAATCTTTCCATACCAGTTGCGTACAGTATTTTTCGCCATGAGAGCCAAAAAAGAGCAACGAATTTGCGATTTTAGGGTTAGAATGACGAAAAAACATTCCTTTATTCGAAATAATTCTGGGATCGTAAACTTATGTATTAAACTTGATAATCTACAATTAAGTACGAATAAAAAAAATTTATTCTTTGCATGAGTTTTTGTAAACATTTAATGTATTAAGATATTATGATGAGCTAAGAAGTTAATGCTATTGTCTTAACAGTTGCTATAACCTAATATTCAAAGTTATTCAAAATGGCTTACTTACGTGATTTTAAAGCTCTATGTTATTATCGACCTCCATCAAACGTATGACAAGACTTTGTGCGAAAACTTTAAAATATAAAAGCAAGGCGTGTAAAATATTAATTATAAACATAGTGACAAAGTATGCACGAAAGTGTAAGATTAGTAAAAACGATATAAATAATAATTGTGTAATCTTACACTACAACGAGGACTTTCGAAATATCGAGGAAACCAAAAACAGAACATATTTTTGACGGATTTTATTATTTACCTTAGCAACAATTAGTTTATCAGAATTGATAGTAAAAATAAGGTTGACGAAGAGAATAGAAAAGTATTCCAGGGAGAAAATGAATGCAAGACCATAGTTTCTTGATTCGTGCAAGCTTACAAAAATAATGCTGTATAAATAAAAAATTCTTATGTTAAGACCAAGATTGGATGTGTGAAATGAAATACTTATGATTCTTACATTTTTACATTCTTCAATAGCGCCAAAAACCAATAGGATTTGAAATGAATAATGTAGATGTTTTGTGTTTGAGTGAAAAAATTCTTATAACAATATATATTAAGATAGTTTAACCTGAAATAATAAGAAAAATCCCTATTTTTAAAATAAGACTAAGATTTGGAACTGATGTATTAAACTTGAGAATATACAATTAGGTACAAATAAAAAAAACTCAATTCCTTGCGTAAGTTTTTCGTAAATATGAAATGTACTAAGATATTATGACAGGCTAAGAAGTTAATCATATTTTCTTTACCGTTGCTATAACCTTATGTTTAAAGTTATTCAAAATGGCAATAGTTCCTTCCACTGCCGTCATCTGAAAGTTGTATGTAATTATCGCGTGCCATTAAACTTATAACAAGATTCTCGGCGAAAATTTTACGCTGTGGGAGTAAGACGAGTAAGGAATTAGAAATCAACTCTGTGTAAAAGAATAAACAATATATTAAGCTGAGTATTAAACTATTTAAATTTACGGATTTGCCTTACGAACTTCGGTATTTGTCTAACGTTTGCATGTTTATATATATAAATTCAATTATTTTCTTTCTGTATTCATAGACTAGCTCTGTGCAAGCTAGTACTTCTCGATTACGCACGTAAATATTTTTAGGTTTAGGACAAGTTCGGCATTTTATTTCGCAAAACTTTGGGCCGAACTTTGAAAATGAGACAATTTCAAACTTGACATATTTTCATTGTGGAAAATTATGAAATTACGCAGATATTTAACAAAACTTATTTTGAACTTTATTTGAATATTTTTTTGTTTCGTATAGTAAATGGTTTTGCAAAGGTTTGGTAAAACTTTGTACAAACTCTATTTCAATATTTTCTAAATTAATGAAATAAGTTGTTAAGTTTTGCAGAAGTTTGGCAAAATTTTATTTGAACTCTATCTGAATACTTTTCAGTTTGATAGGATAAATAGGGAAATTTTGCAAAGGTTTGGCTTAACTTTTAACAAATTCTATTTGGATATACGCTGTAAAGTTTTGCTCGATTTTGGAAAAACTTGTTTCAAACTCTATCTGAAGAATTAATAAAATAATTAATGATTTTTTTCATAAATTCGGTAGAGTTCGGCATTCGGCGTTCGGTAGAGGTGACGTAGTGGCCAAGGCGCGAGACTTGTATTCTCGTCGGCGCGAGACCGATTCCTCGTCTGGTCGCTTTTTCACTGACTCTGCAAAAAAAAAAGAACAAAAAACTTCAGTCAAACTTATTTTCAACTTCAAATAAGCACTTATGGCCGAGTTGAAATATTACATGCAGCGTTACTAAATCTTTCATGAAAGATTTCAGTAAATCGTTTCAACAATATTTCTAGTCAGCTTTGAGTAATCGGAAATCTTGCTGAGTAATATTGTTCAAACATTTACGAAATGTTTCAGGAATCCTTATTTGAAAGTTCCCAACAATATTTTATTGAAACATTTTTTAAAAGTTTGATATAATGTTTACTAAATATTTCAGATTATGATCTACTTATGGCTGATGTAAAATCTATCATAAAGCTTTACGAAATCTTTTATGAAAGATTCCAGTGAAATGTTTTAACAATATCTTAATAAATATTTCATGAAATGTTTATGAAATATTTATGAAAGTTTTGATTGGAAGGAATAAAAAGTTCATCGTAGATCTTGGTTTGAAACATTTATGATAGCCTCAAACCTTTCTATGATATATTTTGAAATATTTCACCGAAATATTCCATGCTATGTGGCTAGCGCGCCTCGTTGAAAATTAATCTGACGAGACAAGTTTTGGATATGATGATGTTTGAAAAAAAAACACAAATGAGTGCACAACACTGAATACTTTATTTAATATAATGATGGAAAAAAAGAGGTGTTTACTCCTTGAAGTCTTAGAGTATTCTGTCGTATTTATTTTTGGTAAAAATAAAGCGTATGCCTATGCAGGTGAGAGAAAATACATTTAATAGAAAATTCGTACGCATCCCTTTTTTATCAATAACAGAGATTGCCGAACGAATAGATAAACTACAACTGTACGCCAGATGTTTTATTGCCCATCGGTCGAAAACTGGTTAGGTCGCACATACACATTTTTTACAAGCTCAATACGAATGAATATTGATATTTGGACCCTATTATAATAATTAGGCTTAAGAATACATAATTTGAAATTAACATTATAACGAAAATACTGAATTTCCTTGACAGACTAAAATATTATTTGAACGTATTAGTACTAAAATAACAACAAATATTGACATAATTTCGTATAAATTGAAACACATATATAACACATTAGAAATATATATAAAATTAGAGAAAATAAGATACACGCACGCTTCAAGGGTCTTTGTGAATTATATCTAAGTCGACTTATTTATTATACGCATAACAAATGAATAAATATTTCTTTTTATAATTATAATAATGTGTGCGATTGTAAAAATTTAATTAATAAAGTTTATATAAAGCATAACGTGAAAAAAGACTAACCATGACTAATTTTAAATGATTGTTGCCGATGTTAGTAAAATTAGCTATAATCTGTTGAAAACTTGCAGCACCAAATACCATTTAGAGTTCATCGAAATTACTATTACTAAAGTTAAAATATTAATTGTTTGTCTAGCAATTCTTATTCTATGGTTTTTAATTATTACTAATTGTTATTTACCTTAGTTCATACTGATGTTTACAAACGAGTTCTTGTTTTTCATGATCATTTTTTTCAGTGAGATCCAATTTCATAAAATAGTTTTGCAAAATATTAAATTGAGCCCAAAGATGGAAGATACAATCATAAAATGATGTGTTACATGCATTATGCGTTTCTTCTATCACAATTTCGAGACAATGCTATGAAAAAGAAATAAATAATCATATATATTATAAATTATTATAAATGCAATAGAAAAATAGCATAATATTTTATATTATTATTATATATCTATAGGTATGTATATATACGTTTATGTTGTCGTACTAGGTATTCGGTGTTGTACGTGCTAATCTAGTTAAATGGATATTGAGGTTATATACATTTTAATTCGTAGCACAACTATATTCAGTTTGCTATACTTTACTTCATATAAAAAAATATAGATAATTTCATACCTCGCATTGTGACGTATAGAGTGTTGTGAAGTATTTTATACTAAGAACGTGATTGGTGCATTAAATAGAATCATATCATTAGCAAAAAAGAAATTGGATATACTAAAATTTTTTTATATAAAATATTTTATTGAGAATTTAATGATAAAAATCATTGATAAATAATTAAATTTTAATTATTGAGTCATAGTTTTATTTTTTAAATGAAATTATTAATATAAACATCGTCAACTTCCGTTCAAAAAAATTTGCGTTCCTTTTATGTGAAGATGTCGAGAGTGGGAAGTATCGCTCTATATTCATTTGTTATTGTATATTTAAAATTAGAACATGATAACAATTCTATGACATTTACTTCTGAATTATCTTTTTAAAAATTGTACCATAAAATAGTATATTAAGCAATAAATTTAAAAAATACAAATGTTATAAACTTTTTATCTTATAACAGCACCATAAAATATTTTTCGCCATACCCTGCCTGAAAGCACAACTTTCGTCCCGGCACCGAAAAACAAAAGTTGTATTTTCGGCCCGGGTATGGCGAAAAATAGCATACACACCACGGGAGGTAAAATGGCGAGCCCATAGCACATATTTGCCACCCTCGCCTTCGGCTCGAGGTGGCAATAATATGTGCTATGGACTCGCCAGTACTTTACCTCCCTTGGTGTGTAATATACTATACCCATGAGCCCGGCAAGTAATTTTATAAATTTCAAAATTTCAATTGATTCAAAACTTATGTTAATCAAAATTGTATATGCAGCACTGTTAAAAGTTGAAACTAAAATAAACATTTATATATATCAAAGATTATAAAGAAAACAATACTGTTGCAAGCGATAGCGATGATGTGTCGGGCGCCTTCACTCTGTCAATCTAGAACCGAGTGGCGGTGGGAAGCTAGGCAGAGGGCCCAAATATAAAGAAGCGGATAGGCAGAGTGAGAATGGAGTGTCGAGAGTCGGCTCATGTGTCTGTACTAAGAAAGGGGGTAGCGTGGTCAGAGGGACGACGCTACCTATATAAGTGAGGAGGCGGCGCAGGGCGCGTCAGTCGTCTTTAACCCTCTACAAAGTAGACACTAATTTTGGGGTGAAGTGCGCGTGGGTTTATCGGGGTACCGAAGTATGCGCGGCGGTCTTTAATCCTTAGATAGTAGATTTGGCGGGAAACGAGCGTCGATTATTATAAGGCATAGAAAAGTATTTGCGGCATCAATTAGGTTAATTACTGTTTAAATATAATAATTCTTCTCATCTTAATATCATTTTGTTGTAGCGTTGGTTTAGTACTAGGCCATTTTTGTTACCACGTTGAGTGAATAAATGTGTTTTTTGGCTGCAACTTTTGTGTTAGTGTATAATTTAATTTGTGAATACCTGTTCAGCTCCTAATTATCTTGCTATCGTCCTGAACATTGTGGTGCCGAAACCCGGGAATATATATGCCGGTAGGAGCTGGCAGAGAAGTGTTTGAGGTGTTAATGAACTCTAAAAAGGAATGAAAAGTGCTATAACTGACAGTGAAAAAGAACATTGAAAGTAATAAGAAGATAATCTCTGATGCCAAGAGTGGAAAAAAGAAAGCGAGCTGAAAGCGTGGCATCGCGGAGTGTCCAATCAAGTTCTTTGGGTGAATTTCTGGAGCAGGGCCAATCAACGCCCGCGAAGAGGCCTTGTCGCATTGAACCAGGAGGAGACGCCGTTTTATTTGTATTGACTCCTAAAGGAAAGAGAAGACACCAGCAAAGGATAGCTCGACGCGGCAGTAGTAAGAAACTAGGTGAGTCAACGTTAAGTAACGCCATTATTGAAAACAACAATGATAGCTGTGATTCAAGCGAGGTAAATACGTCCATAAAGCGTCAATTAGAATTTGAAGCGGAGTTGCAATGTATAGAGGTTCGAAAGAGGGCCATAGACGAGCGCGAAAATCTAGAATTACAGCGTATAGATACCGAACTGGCGGCGCAAATGCCTGAGGAATGCTCACCTCAACTGGTAGCAGGAACACCGAATTTTGATAAGCATTCTCGAAGAGCTCGGGAATCGCTGGTAGGTAACGACAGAGGGTTGACATCGAACATGGAAATAAATCGATATGAAATTGCAGAGGGCAATTCAACGGACCGGTTAATGAGTCGACTCACAACGAGAGACCTTCCAAACTATGATGGTGATTGCTTAGAATGGTCGAGGTTTAAAGGAGCATACGAGCAGTCTACCGTACTGGGGAAACACTCGGATCAAGAAAACGTAGCCCAGTTGGGTAGAAGCTTAAAAGGGAAAGCATACGAAGCTGTCGCGTCATTAATTATATCATCCCGCAATGCGAAAGAGATCATGGAAACCTTAGAATTACGCTTTAAATATCGGGATGAGATTATTGAATGAGTGGTTAGCGAAATAAAAGAGTTGCCAAAAATCAACATAGGCCGAATTGATCTTGTCTTCTTAGCAACTACCGTAAAGAATAGTGTCACAGTGATGCATACCTTGAAACATGAAGGACACCTACATAACCCACAATCAATTAATGCTATTATAGAAAAGATGCCCTCAGCGCTCATATATAATTACAATCGATTTATAAGCGAACACAGAAACAACGCGTCGCGATTAGATATGGTTGCAGAATTTTTATATTTTGAAGCGGGAATGGCACGTAAGGCTGGCACCTTCAGACCATCGATATCTACCCGAAATTTGGCTAGCCGTAATAGTCCGGTAGAAAACCGAACCAAAAACGTGGTTGGCAGACGTCACGGCGTAATATGCACCATGACAAAGCAAGCGGGGAAAACTAACCTAATAAACAAAGACAGATTGGCAGATCGATGTCAATATTGCAATAAAGATAAACATACTGTCGCTGAATGCACCGAGTTCTTAAGGCTAGCAATCTCGGACCGCTACGGCTCGTCACCCAATTTTGCATGAGCATACAAGAAGCCATGATAAATGGCCTGCAGATGGTGGCTCTGGAAAGCTACATGAGTCACTCGACAAATCACTGTTGAACGATAAAGGGAAGGAGATATGACCACCACTGGTATAACCTCTTGAAAATAATACTGGTAGTACTCAGAGGCCCATTAGCAGAATTCAAAGTGTACGCATTGTTGGACGAAGGATCCACGGTATTACTAGTCGATGATGAGGTTGCAACTACCATTGGAGCCAAGGGGTGCGTGAAGAAGGTGGCCTTGACCAGTTTTAACGACGATGAAGGAGTTGAATACCGTGCACGCGAAATTAGTTGTATTATTGTAGGAAACGCGATGATACCCTATAAGCTCACAAGTTTACTAGCAATAACGAACCTACAGCTTCCGAAGCAAACACTCACCCAGGACTTGATTGACAGGATTGCGCATAGAAAAGATATTACCGTAGATCCGTATTACAACGCAATACCATCATTGCTCATAGGTCAAGATCACTGCGATATGATAGTTTCGCGTAAAATAATATGGAAAGAAGAAAGAGGGCTGATAGCATCCAAAACAAAACTTGGATGGACTGTTCACGGTAAGTTACGATCAGTAAAAAATCAGAGCGCGTCCAACGCGGTTCTTCATACTTATGACAAAGACTTACAATGTTATAAACATGATAAACTGCATGATTTAGTTAACGACTATTTCAAGTTGGACTCTATGGGTGTTACTAGATCGCTAAAAAACAAGGATACCAGTGAGCATTTAGCGCAACTATTGGAATCTACTACAAAGAAATTAGGAGACAAATGGCAAACCGGATTGCTATGGAAAGCGGGTGGAAAAAGGTTGCCACGCAGCGAAGAAAACACGAGAAAACGTTTACTTACTCTAAAAAAAAACTCGATTGAAATCCTACATATGCGCATTTATATTATGAAAAAATGAATAGTCTATTCGAAAACGGGTACGCAGAGATAGTCAAGTATGATACGGGGGGTCCTATATGGTACCTACCACATTTTGGCATTACAAAATCGAAGCCTACTGATCAAATACGTATTGTATTCGATGGTGCATCTAAGGCAAAAGGAGTTAGCCTAAATGAGCGCCTCGAAACAGGACCAGATTTATTAAAGCCGCCTCTGGTTGCAATTCTAATGAATTTCAGGCAAGGAGCTGTTGCCGTAAAAGGAGACATCAAAAGCATGTTCCTCTGCATACTGATAGAACCACAAGATAGAGATGCATAAAGGTTCTTGTGGCGAGGACAAAGTAGAGGAAAACCACCTAAAATTTGTAGGATCACTCGAGTGGTTTTTGGGCTGACGTCCTCACCCTGCAGCGCCCTGTTTGTCAGAGACAAGAATGTCGACGAGGCACTGCCAGAATACTTAAAAGGTGCATAGGCAATAAAAAGAAACTCATACATGGATGATTACTTGGACAGTTTTGATACCATTGAGGAAGCCATCACAACAACAGCACAAGTCATTGAAGTGAACCACCGAGGAAGTTTTGAGATGCTCAAGTGGTCAAGCAATGAACCAAATGCAAAACGGCCTGATAATAAGAAGGTGGAATTAACGACGATTAATAGCAATGACCAATATGAGGAAACGTTAGGATTGTGCTGGAACACGTCAAGGGATACATTCGAATTCAATGTAAATACAGAAAAATTAAGATAAGGAGCGCCAAATACTGCCAAAGCATTAACTAAACGGGAGGTGCTAAAAGTGGTAATGTCGATCTTCGACTCGTTAGGTTTTGCCACCCCATACATCATAAAAAGAAAAATAATGCTCCAAAGCATTTGGCGGAGTGGAACATCATGGGACGCACCTATCACGAAGAAGGATTTAGGCACTTGGAAACAATGGATAAAGGAACTCTCAGCAATAGGCCAGCTACATATACCACGATATTCCGCCACAAAGGGGATAACCACGCAACGCTTAGAGCTTCACTTGTTCTGTGACGTTAGTGAGCATGCGTACGTGACCGTAGGATACTGGCGGATTCAAAGCAAAGACGGTACATATTCAATTTCAATAATTGCATCCTAGGCTCGTGTCACACCACTAAAACCCATTTCTATACCAAGAATGGAACTACAGGCTGCGTTATTAGTGTCAAGATTGGCCAAAACAATTGCAGAATCTCATTCCTACAAAATAGACCATAGATGATTCTGGCCAGACTCGCGCACAGTGCTCTGCTGGATAACAGCAGATTCTAGATTTTATAACACATTTGTGGCCAACCGGCTGGGCGAGATCGGTGAAGACACACATTCAAATGAATGGAGATGGGTCCCAACACAACTGAATTCTGCTGATGATGCAACGCGCCCTATCTCACTTAGAAGGGAAAACAAGGATAGATGGATAAATGGTCCAGCATTCCTTGCACTTGATTAGAGCAAGTGGCCTGAACCCTTGAGGGTACAACGGCCGGAAAGATTAGAAGTACTGAAAATAGAAAAGAGGCGAGCCATTTTAGTTGCTGACCAGCAATGCGATCCACTGATAGTCTTACCGAATATAACTCGATTTTCGAAATAGACACGATTATTACGTAGCGCGGCAACAGTACTGCGAGCAGTAGAAAAATGGCGAGTATACAAACGTCATCTCACGTCATCAAAACAATTGAGGAAAACTCTCATTGCTCATAGCAGAGCACTCAGTAAAAATAATGCACAACTAGAAATATTTCACATTAGAACAGCAGAAACTATGTGGATACAACGAACACAAAGGGAAATATTCAAACAGGAGATGTCCGCATTGAAAAAAGGTCTACCTGTCTCAAAAGGTAGTCGCATAGCCAACTTGACGTCGATGGTAGATAAAAAAGGACTATTAGTAGTTCAGGGTCGAGCGTCAATGATCAAAAACGCATTAGCTACGAGCGATAGACCCATCATATTGGAAGGAAAACATGAACTTATGCGGTTGATATGGCTCATTACCACGAAATAAATGGCCACATTAATCACGAAACGGTGTTAAATGAAATGAGACAAGTTTATTGGATGATTAGCGCTCGCGTGACGCTGAAAAGCTTGCTTAGCAAGTGTCCAATGTGCATTCTGAGAAGAGCTAAACCTCAAGTGCCAAGAATGGCAGACCTGCCAAAAGAAAGACTTGCTCACCATTGTCGACCATTCACATATTGCGGAATGGATTATTTCGATCCCATGTCAATTAAGGTGGGGCGTCAGAAGCACAAAAGATGGAGAGTGGTATTTACGTGCCTTACTGTTCGAGCGATTCACATCGAATTAGCAACTAGTCTAGACACCGATTCAACAATAATGGCTGTAAGACGAATGGCTTCTCGTAGAGGCCAGCCAAAGGTGATGTGGTCGGATAATGGTACGAACATGCATGGGGCCAACAATGAGTTATGGCACATTATAAAGGAACACCAGCGAGATAAACAGCATAACTATGCAACAAACGCCAGTATGGAATGGAAGTTCATCCCACCAGGTGCGCCTCATATGGGAGGAGCTTGGGAGCGCATGGTAAGATCGATTAAGGTCACCTTAAAGGCAGTGCTCAATGAACAGGCCCCAATGGAAGAAACGTTAGCCACTTTATTAGCAGAAGTAGAGCACACTAGAAATTCCCAACCATTAACCTACGTGTCAAGCGACCCCCATCTCCTTGAAGCACTTACACCGCTACACTTTTTACTAGGTTACTCCACTGGCCATGTATTGCCAGGTCATTACACAGCCTATAATACGTGTCCAAACAAGCGATGGCGCATTGCTCAATGTATGACAATCCAATTTTGGAGCAGGTGGTTGAAAGAATATCTCCCACTGCTGGCCATCAGAAGTAATTGGCAGTACGACACTCACCCGATTACAGTTGGAGACCTTGTATTAGTAATCGATTATACTGTTCCCCGTAATACGTAGCTCAAGGCCGTTGTGGAGGAAACTTTTGTGGGTGCAGACAACAGAGTTCGTAGTGTTCGGTTGAGGACAGCAACAGGAAATATCGTAAGACCAGTCGCGAAGATCATAAGACTAACACATTCAATTATGTAGAAGTTTAATAGTATGAAATACTATTCCACATCAGGCGGGGAAATTGTTGCAAGCGATAGCGATGGTGTGCCGGGCGCCTTTACTTTGTCACTCTAGAACCGAGTGGCGGTGGGAAGCTAGGCAGAGGGCCCGAATACAAAGAAGCAGATAGGCAGAGTGGGGATGGAGCGTCGAGAGTCGGCTCATGTGTTCGTACTAAGGGAGGGGGTAGCATGGTCAGAGGGACGACGCTACGTATATAAGTGAGGAGGCAGCGCAGGGCGCGTCAGTCGTCTTCCTCTACAAAGTAGACGCTAATTTTAGCGGGAAGTTCACATGGATTTATCGGGGTACCGAAGTATGCGCGGCGGTCTTTAATACTTAGATGGTAAATTTGGCGGAAAACGAGCGTCGATTATTATAAGGCGTAGAAAAGTATTCGTGGCATCAATTAAGTTAATTACTGTTTAAATATAATAATTCTTCTCATTTTAATATCATTTTGTTGTAGCGTTGGTTTAGTACTAGGCCATTTTTTGTTACCACGTTGAGTAAATAAGTGGGTTTTTTGGCTGCAACTTTTGTGTTAGTGTATAATTTAATTTGTGAATACCTGCTTAGCTCCTAATTATCTTGATATCGTCCCGAACAAATACTATTCAATAATAAACTTGTCTGAAAAGTATTTTATAGCACTGCGTGACATAAATTCGCACTTTTACCACGCTTTCCCGAAGCAAAAATAGCCTTTTTTAACATTTTTTAACAGTGAAAAAAAGAACTATGAAAAATTTTTAACTTTCCTATACGGTTCAATAAAGAAAGACTAATTTTAGATGTGCCTTAATACTTGGTCAACAAGGAACGTCAGTATAATAAGCATTAATTTGATATCTTGAATATTTTATAGAGTTTTCATTGATAATTATAAGGTGTACATTATTGCAACTTATTTATATTAACAATTTTAAAATTAAATAACAATTGTAAGCAAGTAAAACACGAGTAAAACTAAAATTGATAGTAGCGTAACATGCAAAGCGAAGAGGTATAGTCATTTCGGCGTTGTATTATAAAATGCTCCGGGGGATCCCCTATTGCTACACACGATTGCTATACTATACATAAACTACCTCCTCACCACTCCTACGACGCTAATACATACGTGAAACAAAATTTAAATTTATGACTTTATAAAAGATAATTTCAACAAACAATTTCACATAATATCAATTATTTTGATTAAAATTAATTATTATTACACATTTTAAGTATTTTTTTTAAATTATATTTTTTTCGCCATTCTAACCCTAAAATCGCAATTTCGTTGCTCTTTTCAGGCTCACATGGCGAAAAATACACTGGGCAACTAGTATGGAAAGGCTTTTTTACGAAACTCGTTACGACCCTCACCTTCGGCTCAGGCCGTAAACTTCTCGTTTCGTAAATAAAGCCTTTCCATACCCGTTACGTAATGTACTATTCAAAATCTTTTTCGATTTATCATTCACAGAGTGTTTAGTTTTGGCTCGTTTATAGTTTTCGCTTTCCTTATTTGATTTATCATTCACGGAACGCCTAATATTTACTTTTTTACAGTTTTTGTTTTTATTTTTTGAATTATTATTCATCGAGTGCATAGTTTTTGTTCGTTATTGTTTTTTTACCAGTTCAGATTTAATATGACGAATTTATATCACTCGAGCTATAAAATAGTATAAGATACTCGTGACTTCAATGGCACATTACTTCACGGCGTCTAGCAACCTCGCTTCGCTTGGCTGCTAATCTCACGCCCTTAAAAAAAAAAAATTTTAAAACACTTTTTTTTTTTTTATTTTTTTTTAATTTTAAAAATATTACTATTTTAAATTATTTATTGTTACTTATTGTTTGGATGCATAATTCTCAATTAATAAAAAGACACAAAAATAAATACTGAATATTTTACATCAGCCACATTTAAATTCACCTTTTATTAAAAGTGAACTGAAACTTAGAATAATAAAATATTTCGGCGAGATAAGTTAATCATGATTGGTTCTGATATAAAAATAGAAAACAGAAAATATAGTTGCATCTTTCCCACACTGGCATTTAATTTCACTTTACCTTATTTCTTTTTTTTATATTGATTTGAAATGTATCTACTTTTATTAGTTAATAAGAAAAAACGAAATTTTTCTTAAACAATTTTTGCCATACCCTGGCCGAAAGTACCACTTTTACTTTGTGACGTATGGAGTCATCTATACGTCACACTATGAGGTAGTTATTAGCTATGAAGTGATCGCCGAAGTTGTGAAATTGGTTATTCTAATCAGCGTGTTTTTTTTTTGACATTTCGTTATTTAATAAATTTTAAAAAAAATGGAATAAAAAAAAATTTGATTAATCATAAAAAAAATTAGTGCAAATAATGAAAAAAATTAATAAAAATAACAAAAAAATAATAGTTATAGTGAAAGTGAGACAGTGAAGAAAAAACATTGAATATAAAATTTGCGTGATATGCGTGGTCAGCTTGTCAAATTTGTAACACATTAATGATGGTTCCGCAGACGATTCGTGTTTACACTGTTAGCATACGTTTATTCAAATTCAAAACAAAAGAAAAAAGTATTGCGAATTTGTACATACATAATTTTGTAGTCCCTCATATCTGCTACAACGACATAAAATTATCTACACCATTTGGGAGTAAGAAGGATGAATACGGGGCGAATTTGTTGCTCGAACAGCAATCAACCTCGGGCACGCTTCAAGCGCCCTCGACTGTCTACTGTTCTCGCAACAAACTCGCCCCTAATTCATCCTTCTTACTCTCAAATGGCGTATATAACTAATAAACACCACTGATTTTTAAAAAGTATTTTGAAATCATTCAGAAAATACGGTTGTGATCAGAAAATGATTCGAAATATAATAATTCAATAGTTAATTATTGATAGCTAATTATTTTAATTATTTGCATTATTTTTAAAGAATTCATTCATAAATTAACTCTAATTAATTTGGTCATTTAAAATGATCTATTACTATAAATATTAA
The DNA here is from genome assembly GCA_017163975.1 of Anastatus disparis. NCBI lineage: Eukaryota > Metazoa > Arthropoda > Insecta > Hymenoptera > Eupelmidae > Anastatus > Anastatus disparis. Next base: position 7,539 of record JAFFSR010000330.1, on the reverse strand, counting down.
ATAATTAAATAATATGAATTTTTTCTTTAGAATGTATTATTTCAGGGTGGCCAGCTTTCAGGGAAAACTGGAAAGTTAGGGAAAGTCAGGGAATTTGCGAAGCACTGGAAAAGTCATGGAAAGTCAGGAAATTCGCTCCGTTGGCTGGAATTTTGAACAAAAAAAAATTGAACATAAATAATTATTGAATTTAAAATAAAATATTTATTGAAAACTAGATTATATTTAAACGTTTTAATTATTCAATTGAAACGTTTAAATGTCTTGTTTCCAATAAATATTTTTCTTTAACAGTGAGAGAAAGTTTACTGAACATTCCAAGAATTTCTTCCATAAACATCATGCCAGTATCGGCCCGAACCTAAATTCGAGCCGCGCTTAGTTACTATTATCATTGAGCAGGTCCGAGCGCGTGAAACGCCGCCGACCATGAGAATTAGAATCAAAACAAAAGACACAACGCGCGTGAATCTCTACTTGATTACACGACAGACATTTACGCGTTGCATATCAATATTGTTTAAACGTAACTGTGATTGGACGGACGTATACGTTAACTTGTTTAATCATATATGTATTAAACTAAATTGCTTTTTTCTATTTTTTCATTAATTTGTACATATTTGAACTCAGGGAGTCGAAAAAAGTGATTTCCAGAAAATGTCTGTAAATGTGTGTGTGTGTGTGTGTGTGTGTGTGTGTGTGTGTGTGTGTGTGTGCGCGTGCGGGCGTGCGTGCGTGCGTGCGTGTGAAATTTAAGGGATCTTTTCTCAGAATATTATTGAAAAAAAATGTAAAATAAATTTTTTTTTTCATCGTACTAGATAATCCCACACTGGAAGAAATTTCGTCTTTGGGTATCTCGATATTCAGAGTCTATTGATTTTACGAAAGAAACATTTCATAACTCTACATTTCGTATTATTTCAATTCGTAATAGTATAAAATAAACTCTAAGAATCCTGGAATACATGCAAAACGAAACTGAACTTGACCTTATTCGAAATTCGTAAATATGGAATTCATGAGTCATCGCAATAGCGCAAGCGCACGGCCGAGCTACCTCAACTCGGCTCTGAGCGTCTGAGACTCCGAGAGCCGAAATTCTCAATTTCTGCAATACCTTTGAATAAGAGACTCCGACGCTAGCTGTTAAATAAGTACAAGTATTCGAGAAAGTTGTTTGGAATTAACACATATATATTTCGTCCGTAGTTGGATCTCAAGTCTCGACGTCTGAGACGTCGAGCGCGGAGTTAATTTTTGCTCGGCCTCGTATTAAGAGTTTTCAAGCTTTTCTAGAATTATCATCATTCGATATACGATTGAATCAAGTGGATTTTAGAATATATGATTTACGATTATCCTCGGATAGACGCTGGTCGAATTTTGACATATTTTAAGTATAAAGTCTTTATCCCTTAAGCCATCGACATCTCCAACGGCGGAATTTCTTTCCGTGCATAGTTGATGAATATTTACGTCACTGAATTAAACTTTGGCAAGAGAAAATTTAGTTTTGACACAAACAATATTTTTTTAAATAAATAATTGCAGGGATGAAAAACATACTTCAATGAAAATTGGTTAACCAGTCCAAAATATTCTTCATGGGTTGATCGTTGTACTAATAATGACTCAAAAGCATATTGTAAATTGTGTAAAAAAGACTTCATTCAGTAATATGGGTGTACACGCACTTTTTAGCCATGAACAAAGCCGTAGTCATAAAAATGCACTTGAGCGGCAAAAAACAAATCAACGCATAACCAATTTTGTTTTTAACATATTAAATGTAGAAGCTGTGCAAAATTCGACAAGTTCTCATTCTAATGTTTCTCAAGAAGTAAATCCTGTTGAAACCAGCAACAATACAACAATTGGTAATTTAATTTCATCATATTCAGTATATTTCAAAAAGTTAATAGTAAATTTTTTAATTCCTATGTATTTAAAATATATCAAAAAACTGATAAAAATTTTTATTAAGAGTAATTTTAAAAAACTATCCAAAATTAAATTTGCATCGCATAATAATCTTTTTGCATATTCAATTAAAATTTTATACGATAACTTTAAAAGTTATATTTGTTAAAATTTAATAAAAAAATGTTTATAGTCATATTTATAAATTCTTCTGTAATGATTCTATTTATTTAAATATTGGCGCGTAATTATTTAAATATATTAAATAATCCAGTGTCTGTTACAGATTTAACGAGTGAAAATAAGTCAATAAATAAAAGCATTTCAAGTTATTTATTGAAAAATCAAGTTATCACTGCAGAAATTATTTGGTGCTTCAACACGATTGTACGGCATATATCATTAAGAAATGCTGGTGCTTCTGTGCAAGTTTTAAAAAAGATGTTTCCAGACAGCAAAATAGCAGAAAAAATGTAGCTATCAAGAACAAAAATATCTTACATTATTACGTATGGGATTGCACCTTACTTTCGAAAAGTATTAATCAATTCATGCTCTGAGTGTTCTCAATTTGTTATTGCATTCGATGAATCTTTAAATAAAATATCACAACGTAATAAAATGGATGTTAGTATTAGATTTTGGTCAAACGACTTTCAAGAAGTTGTAACAAGATATTACACTTCTGAATTTTTGGGACACGCAAAAGCTGAAGATTTATTACAGGTATTTTTGAAAATTTAGTGTTACAAAAGTTACTGCAAGTTTCTATGGATGGACCAAATGTCAACTTAAAGTTTCACAGGTTATTGAAGGATTAAATGAAGAAAAGATACTTCTCGATATGGGTACTTGTGGCCTTCTTACTATGAACAATGCATTCAAAAATTCTATAAAAGCTGTTGCTTGGGATATTGTAAAATTTTTACGAGCAATATTTGATTTATTTAAAAATGTGCCGTCTAGACGTACTAATTTTACTTTGTATTCTAATATTCCAAAAGATCAATTTCCTATAAAATTTTGCAGTACAAGATGACTTCAAAATGCTGAACCTGTAGAGCGAGCGATTAAAATCATTCCTTTTTTAAAAATCTACGTACACTGCTGCTCACAAAAATTTGGCCACCTAAGAAAAAATCAGCAAAAATTCAAAGTTTTATATCTCTGCCAAAAATGAATGGATTTGAAAAATTCGAACGGGATATCAAAGTTTAACCTAAAAACTATCAAAAAACGCAAGGTCTGATATAAAAAGTTGAAAAATCAATTTTTCATAGATAAAAAATAAAACCATTTTTTTTTTCATTTTTTTCCGTCCATTTTAAAATTTGTGTAATTTTATCAAAAATTGTCGAAGATTAAAAATTCAAAAAAGAGGTGAAAGCTACAATACTCCTCTTCAAAATGAGAGGTTGAAAGCTACTGTACATCTATTTTTAAAAGAGTTATACTCATTTAAGTGAAAAAAATGCATTTTTTTTCAACAGCTGATATCTCGAAAAGGATATCTTAGAAAAAAAATTTCAAAGAGAAAAAAAGTTGTGTTTTTTAGTAAGGAATCCAATTTTGAAGTGAAAATACAAATCAAAAATAATTTTATTTCCTCCCATGTTTTTGTAGGGCTAAAATTTATAAAATGAAGAAATTTAAAAAAAATTAGCTCTACAAAAACCATGGGAGGAAAAAAAATTATTTTTAATTTTATATTTTATTTTCATTTTTGTTTTCTTTATAAATAAATATAAAGAAAACAAAAATGAGCCTACTTGTGATAGTTGACTGATTCCATTCAGATTCATGCAGGCCGTCACTGATTGAATTTTTTTTTCTCTTCTAAGTGATAAAAACACTTTCCAATATGAAGATGAAATTTATCTCATAGAACGCTCGAAAATATGTTTTTTTCTCGCTACAGCGTATTTAGTATTGAGTGTAAAAATAAAAATTAAAAAATTGAAAATGAACCTCAATTTTCAAATGTAACTCCGTCAATTTTTTACCTTTCTGGACGTTCTGGGATAGGTGAGAATATGCCATTTTGCCTTATATTTTTTAAACAGATTTTTAAACGTTTTTTTTTATCTTTTTCATTTTAAAGCATTGATACCATGGCGCATCATGCCATTTTTCCAACTATTACGTCTTTTTACAATTCGTTTAAGCTTTTAATTATCAATTTATCAAAAAGGTTAACAAAAATCTTTAAAATAAACCCTCGATCAAATTTTGTTATCAATTAGAACCAAAGTTATGATGATTTTAAGTTTATAAAAATAAAAATTTTTTTGTTGATAATTAAAATTTTTTATTCAATTCGAATTTTGCGCCCACGATTTAAATTTTGTAGGGAGTGACATATGCCACCGCTAGATGGCGACGATTCACTTTTTGCATTCTCATTAACGACTTGACGCATTCAAGCATATAAGACAAATAAGATCAACAATAAAATTGTCTAATAAAGTTATTTCTTCGTATAAATCTTCTTCTGTCAAAGAAATCACTTTTAAATCAATACTATCTCTAATTGGGCATTCTTTAAATTTTCTTAGTGCACATTTTCTATCATATTTTGAACAAAAAAGTGAAGAATTTATTTTCAATTCCAAATCTGTAATGTCATGTTTATTCTCGTTTTTATATTTATTCAAAGCACCCAACGTAAGTTTCAGGCTCTTGCAATAAACGCAAAGATACGAATCGTTTGGTGGATGGGGCAAATTTATTTCACGCAGTGCTATAAAAACATATTTTCGAGCGTTCTATGAGGTAAATTTTATCTTCATATACATATTGGAAGGTGTTTTTATCACTTAGAAGAGAAAAAAAAATTCGATCAGTGACAGCCTTCATGAATCTGAATGGAATCAGTCAGTTACAAAACTTTTTGTGAATCTTAAAAGAACAAATTTTTGCAAACAAAACTTGCATTTTTACACTGACAAGGAGAGCACCCCACCTCTGGGAAACGGATTCGGCTGAAACTGCAGGATATGATTTTTCGATGAAAAAAAATGAACCCGTGTTTTTTCTTTTTGTCGAATAGGCCCCCTAGACAAGGATATAGATATTTTTTTTTAAATATGGCGAATAAGAGCCTTTACAAGAACTTAAATAACCGAAGAACTAAGACTCTTACAAAAAAATACATAGAAGATAAAATAAAGCACGAATTAATTGCTTTAATTTACACTTTAGTGGTTCAAAAGTTACAGGCGATTAAAATATGTTAATAAAATAACGTGAAAAATTGATCATATTTTATATGCTAAAAATATTAAGTAAATACGTGGTAATATTTAATTAAGAATAACTTTTGAACAACAGAAGCTTTTTTAATGCAACAAAGCTTAAATCAAAGCATCCGATTCGTGCTTCATTTAGTTTTCCATGCATTTTTTTGTAAGAGTCTTAGTTCTTTGGTTATTTAAGTTCTTATAAAGGCTTTTATTCACCATATTTTCAAAACAATGTCTCTTGGAGTCGTAAGTGAACAAGAGACGGTGGCAAGAGGTTTCGCGCACTTTTTCCCGCAAAGCTGTGTAAGTAAGGAGTGGGGGGACGTGGGTGCCGCTTGGATGCGGGTTGGAGTGTGTTGGCTCGTAGGGTGAGTTTTAGCTTCGATCTTGCCGCTGAAGTGCGTGGACGTGTTTTTCCTTCCGGAGTGCCTAGTGTAGTGTCAGTTGTGCGCGGTTGCTTAGTGTAGTGTCAGGTGTGCGCGGTTGCTTAGTGTAGTGTCGGGTGTGCGCGGTGTGGGACTGGAACGGTGCTTTGGGCTTGGGTAGGAGTGAGCATCAACACGTCAGCTCATCCCTGCGTGGGCTGTCCGAGACGCCAGAGTTGGTCTCCCCGAGACGTCGGGGCGCTCTGCGTCTGGAGGTGCTTACTCGTGGTGGTTTGCTGCTTGTCCGTTGGGGTCGGAGGCACCCCGGGACAACGGTAACTCCCCACTTGGTACATCTACGGATCTGTGCGGTAAGAGAGTTCTCATAATTTATTTTTTTTCTTTGTCTTGTTCTTTCTTAAATTATTTCTTTTCTTTATCTTGTTCTTTCTTAAACTATTTCTTTTCTTTGTCTTGTTCTTTCTTAAACTATTTCTTTTTCTTTGTCTTGTTCTTTCTTAAATGATCAATTATCCTTGTTTGTTGTCTGTCAGTGTTCCTTTCTTTTATTGAATTCCAGCGGATTGTTAATGGATTTGTGTTCACACCATATACAAGTTATTATTCGGCTCACATGTGATTTACTGGATTTATACACTTAAATAAAGTTTAAATTAGAATAAAAAGAAGGTCGTGTGTTATTTTACATTTTAGTCCAGGCGGGATCTGTTTTAAAATGGGTAGATTTGGATGTTTCGTATATAATCGCTAATTTTTGCTTCAATGTCTCCAAAATTATGTTAGATATGATAATTTCAATATGCGACAGTTGAAAAAGTTGTGCTAAATTCGCTATTAAACAAATAGTGAAAAAATCTCGAAAAATACAATTTTTTTCATCCTTTTTTTATTTATAGCTCCTTAAATATACATTTTAGAGAAAAATGTAAGAGGAAAAAAAAGTTAGATGATAAAATTTTACATGAAATATCAAACTTTTGAAATAAAAAATTTCATTTTTTATGTTAGAAAAACGACAACAATTGCGAAAAAACTGCCCAAAAATTAATGTTTTGTTAAATGATTTTTTTAATTATTTAAATTTATCATATGATTTTAATATTGGGCCACAGAAAACTTTCTGATATGATAGAACAGCCCTGAAAATTTCATTAGAATCGGTTTGTTCATTGCTTCACAATAATTTAACAGTTAAGCGTCCCACAAAAAAATGCAAAAATTTCAAAACTTCATTGCAAATAAAATAATGCTTTCAGATGGGTGCTGATTTTTTTACATATAGCAGACTATTAAAGCTTTCAAATGCACTTTGAAAAATTAAAATCGGTTGATTAGGAGAGTCTTGGGAATTTTTTAAAAAATATAGTTAAATTTATGCTTATAAACAAATTGAATATCTTTTTCAATTTCGAATTAAATGAAACCCAAAAACTTTTGTTTGAAAATACTCTGAAAGGCGCTCATTTAAAAAAAAGAAAAGTCAAATTCCGCTCAATAGTTTTTGAGCTATGACTCACCAAAGTTAACTTGTGTTTATTATTAAACAATAAACAATAGAAAGCCAATTAAAGCGTCATTAGCTTAATATATTTTTTATATATTTTATGTTTTTAATAATTTTATGAAAAAAATAATAAACTGATATAATTATAATGTGTATTTTTTATAATTATAATTTTTTAGTATACACAAGTATGCTTCTAAACTTACTTAACTAAACTACAATATATTCATCTATTAAAATGAATTTTTAAATTAATAAAAATGTTTATAAAATATATGTTTGAAAAATAAAGGTAATCAAATAAAATCAAATTATAAATCGTTTTAAAAAATTTCTAAGTTGATAGAATTATTAAAAACATAAAATATATAAAAAATTTATCATACCTTTACGCAGTTTGAAACTCCTGTTTAATTCAAATAAAATGTTTGAAATGTATGAAAAAGAAACATTTGTATGAAGCGAATTCAAATCATTGACC